>JAVRXN010000010.1:69455389-69640389 GCA_033556935.1 Timema podura | reverse complement strand
TTAAATGTAATAATTTACACAGAAATACTATAGTGATTTTATTTATTTTATTTTGGGGAAGTATATTATTTATATAGCCTTTAAAGTTTGACCTTTAATTTAACATAACAATTTTCTATCCATGAACTATGTAGTCTATATATTATATACATATATAATTTGTTTACAGTAATACATAGTTTTTAGTTTATTGCAATGTAAACAAGGTACAGTCTTATGCATTATTATACCGTTTTTTTTATTGTAGTGGTAGAGTAACATATATATAAAATAAACCACACACTTCTTAATTATATTTATAGCCTTGTCTTTTTCAATCCCATTGTTTTAGGAATACACGCTTTTTTTCTTTTCATACCCATCCATGTATACCCTTGGACATGCCTGATTCTCTGTTAAGTTGGGCTTTTGAAATATCAATTTTCTCAACATTTATCTCTGTTTATTTACAGTGTATGTTTTTATTTTACTTATGTTTCTTAATACACAAAAACATGATGGTATATATTAAATAGTATTCAAGCAATGTTAAACTCTTAACTGAAAACATAAACCATTGCAGTTACAAGACATCCCCCATTTAATTGATATGTGAAAATAATATTTAGCCTAATATATAAAGCACAATCTAATCTTGCTCTACTATAGGCCTACATTTTATATTAATTAAAAAAAAACTTTGGCTCGAATGTAAGTTAACACATCTTTTGTGTCATTTTGTATATAATTTATTTTGGAACTTAATAATGTTTTTGTAATTTTAGAGTGCTCAAGCTGAACGTGATTCACTTCTTTTGAAACAAGAGGAGATGAGTAGCCAATTGATTGAACTTCGCCAAACCAACGATATGAAGGAAGAGGAGTTGGTTATTCTAAAAAAAAGAGTATTTTTGCTAGAGTCGACTGTTGACAAAACACATCAAGAAAGGAGTAGTCTTGATCAAGAGCTTGCTCTAGCTAAAGAAGAAAGCTCTTCAAGACATATTGAAATTAGTCATCTATCTACCTTGCTAGAAAATGCACGATGTAAGGTAGAAGAACTATTCTTACCCTCTCTTCATAGGCTTAGTTTTATTATTAATTTGGATATAAAATATAATGGAGTAAGTTAAACAAAGGAAACATATTGACACATTAAGGTGCACTAATATTGTCTCAATACACAAATTATAAATTATTTTTATAGCTTGCTTGTGGATTCACACCTTGCTAGAAAATGCACGATGTAAGGTAGAAGAACTATTCTTACCCTCTCTTCATAGGCTTAGTTTTATTATTAATTTGGATATAAAATATAATGGAGTAAGTTAAACAAAGGAAACATATTGACACATTAAGGTGCACTAATATTGTCTCAATACACAAATTATAAATTATTTTTATAGCTTGCTTGTGGATTCACACCATGGGTAGTATATATATATATATATATATATTATATATATATATATATATATATATATATATATAAGCTGCACACTCACCCATATCAGTTCACCATATGAACATAGTAAGAAACAAGTTTAATATAGCAAGCATATGCCAAAGTGCATTAGATAATTTATCATCATGATAATTTGAGGTTTCCGCCTCTGCGAGTCATCTGGCACATCCTCTTTTATTCCTGCCTAGCCCTCAAAACTCTCCCATCAATCACGCAGCTCCAGTCTACTCCTTTAGCCTCCATGCCCTTCTGCGCTTGGTCCATCCATCTTGTCTGTAGTCTTTCAATAGGTCTTCTGACCTTCTCTTTGCTCTGTAGGGCTTTCTTAGGCATTATGTCCTCCACCATTCTCATCACATGAACTAACCACATTAACCTTTTACTCTTCAGCGTCTCTTCTAATGGTTTAACTTTTAAATTATCCCAAATTATTTTATTTCTTAACCTTTTATTCTTGTAACATTCTCAATCTCTCTTAGGAACCTCATTTCTTCTGCCAGCAATCTACTTAAATATCGCTTCGTCCAGGTTTCAGAGCCATATGTCAATTTTGGATGATAACTACTTTAAATAACAAAATTTTGGCCTCTTTTTCCTATATTCCATCGCCAGGTTATATCCTTAACCATGTGGTAGAATTGTCCACTCTTGTATATCCTCTGTCCCTAGTTCAAGTTCACCTTTAACAGCTTAACACTAACTCCTGAGAATAGTTCCTTCCAACACTTAGCAACATAAACAACTTTCTCGTTTTAAGTACATGGAGCATTTGGATTTTGTTCCTTAATCACTATCTGAAAAAACTCTGTTCATATACCTTAACCCATTCTCTGGTGCGGGCGTTGAACATCTTTGTTTGGCCGAATGTCCCCTGCTGTGGGCACGAATCAATGTTTCATTGCAATAAGTTATTGTAATGCCATCTATTGATGAACTACTGTACTTTTAGCCAGTCTGAATACTTTATATTGAAGCTAATAGATGGGGGTACGAGTTAAATGCTATACTATGACCATGAATCAAGCAATAAATGAGAAAATAATTGAGTAACGAAAATATGTTTCGGATAAGAGTATTGTAATACACTCTATAGCAGGGATGTGTACAGGTTAAGTTGGTCAATCTGGACTGAACTGACTAGAGTAGTTATGGCAGGAAGTGATGAACAGTATGGTCCGGTCTAAGACCTTATCTTTAGTCCTATTGGCATTGTGATGTGCGCGAGATATGTAGTTCGTGTACCAGACTAAATATGTTTATGTGTAAGTACATAACAGTTTGGTGACGAGGTGATTGATATGTTAACCCATGCTATAGGTCAAGCCACTGAAGTGTGCATAATGGCAGCGTTTTTATCAAGTTTTGCGGAATTCGATACTACTCAACAACTCACGTGGATGAACTACCTGAAGAGGTTAGAACATTTTTTCATTGCTAATGACATAATCAACGATAAGAAGAAACTGTCTATATTGTTTTGTGTGATAGGGGATAAAACGTTTGATCGCTTAACTGTGTTAGTGGCGCCAGAGGATCCCGATTCTAAATCATTTGGTGAATTAGTTAGTGTTTTAAACTGCCATTTTGCGCCAAAACATAATGATATTGTTCAAACTTTCAATTTCAGTAAAAGTGATCAGCGACCCGGCGAGTCCATTGTGGAATATGTTATCGTTTTGAGAGAGATGACCAACCGTTGTAACTTTGGAACATTTACAAATCGGATGCTGCGTGATCGTTTAGTGCAGAGGGTCGCGGATGAGACAGTGCAGCGCGAAATACTTTCAAAAAACGAAATGAAGTTAGATGAGGCAATTTCCATGGCAGTAAGTAGCGAAGCAGCGGCACAACATCAACGTGTGATGCGGCCAACTTCCGCAACACCGGTTGGGTACCAAGACCAAGAAGCAGGCCCAATGGAAATACACAGACTATCTAGAAACCACCAATCTCAACATAGAGGTGCCAATAAGCAACAAAGATTTTCTCCAAACCAACAACAGGATCAACGGTGTTATCGTTGTGACAAAGAGCATCTAACCTCTGAATGTCCGTGGGCGAATGTGATATGTCTTTTTGTAAGAAGTTGAGTCACATAGAAAGGGCATGTAGGTCGAAGAGACAAAATGACGTCAAACGAAGAGTGCAACACTCACAAACCAACCATCTAGCACCCATGGAACCTGGAAGATCAGAATTAGATATGGCATATCAGATATTTTCCATGGGATGTGAAACTAGCCCAACTAGACCAACCCTTCACATAAATGTGATGTTAAATGGAACTAAACATCACATGGAGATCGATTCAGGAGCAGCCCTAACAGTTATCAGCTCAGTAACCTATGAAAAATATGGACCTCTAAACCAAAACTTAGGAGTTCCGATATTCAGCTTTGCACCTGGGGAACAAAACAGCCTCTTTGTATCCTGGGTTGGTGTAGTGTGGAGACCACATACAACGGTCTGTACACTACACTGCCCATAACCGTGGAGGAAGGAAATGGGCCAAGCCTCCTTGGGAGAAATTGGTTCATTGAGTTAGGAATTAAAATGCAAGGAATTAACCATATCACTGATAGTAAGTTCATGGAGACAGTACACAAACTATCAGCTTTTGAAGATAACAAACTATGAGAATATGTTGGACCACCAGTTTCATTAAAGATGGACCCCTCAGTTCAACCTCAGTATCTACGGAGCCGTCCAATACTACTGGCACTGGCAGACGATGTCTATAGATAGATTACAAGGTTAGTTGATGAAGGGATATACAAACCAGTATCATTTTCAAAGTGGGCTATACCCCTAGTGATTGTGCCAAAGCGGGATGGATCTCTGCGGTTGTGCAGGGACTACCGGAGTACAGTTAATAAAGCTCTATTCCCTGACAAATACTCTTTACCAACTACAACTGAAGCTTTTGTGTGCCTAACAGATGGAACCATATTTTCTAAGCTTGACCTTTCACATGCTTATGCCCAAGTTAAAGTGGATGAAGAATCTTCTAAAATATTGACGGTTAATACGCCAAAAGGCTTGATGCAGGTAACATGAATGCCTTTTGGAATTATTGCAGCACCGGGGATTTTCCAGACGCTTATTGAAGGTCTATTAGCAGGTATACCAGGTACAGTGTTACTCCTGGATGATATATCTGGCAAAGATAGAGAACAACATAATTCCAGAGTACAGGAAGTACTACAAAGATTGAGTGATGCATGGTTGCGGTTAAGGAAGGACAAGTGCAGGTTTGAAGTTCCAGTGGTGTCATTTTTAAGTTTTCAGGTAGCCGCCCAAGGCATTCATCCCCTACAAGACAAGGTTGAAGCCATACACAAAGCTCCAGAACCTAAGAACAAAACAGAACTTCAAGCTTTCTTAGGACTTCTCAATTTTTATGAGAGGTTCCTGATGGACAAAGCTATGGTTTTGGAACCCCTACACCATATTCTAGATAAGGATACACCATGACAGTGGACTCAAAACCACGTTAGTGGATTCAATAAAGCAAAAGCCATTTTAACATCACACTTTGTTCTGACGCATTATGATAGAAGTAGATCCTTGATACTATCGTGTGATGCATCTCCTTACGGGGTTGGAGCGGTCCTCACCCATATCATGGACAATGGAATGGAAGCTCCAGTGACGTTTGGATCAAGAACACTGTCACAAGCTGAGCGTAACTACGCTCAAATCGAGAAGGAAGCTTTGGCGGTTATATTTGGTGTCAACAAGTTCCAGCAGTTTCTCTTGGGCTGATCTTTCACAATAGTCACAGATCACAAGCAATTCTAGGATTATTTCATCTACCAGCCAGACAACAAGTGTTATGACACCGCGATGTTACGGTGGAGCTTAATGCTAGGAGGTTATGCTTATAACATTATTTATAGACCAGCAAAACACCATGGAAATGCAGATGGGCTTAGCAGACTCCCAATGAACACTTAAGAAACTTTGAATATGGAACCCAAGGGCATTTTTATGCAAGACATGAAAGACTCGCCCATCTCAGTGATTGAAATTGCCAGGGAAATGATAAAGGATCCTGTGCTGTGTAAGGTTAAAGAGTGGGTTTTACATGGTTGTCCCGAAGAAGAGGTGGGGGAGGAACTCAAGCCCTACACGCACGACGCTCTGAAATATCTCTGTCACAAGATTGCTTACTTTGGGGTAGCAGAGTGATATTGCCAAATAAACTTCACAAAAGGTTTCTCCTCTTGCTTCATGCTACACATCAAGGGGTGGTGCAATCAAAAGCAGTAGCTCGCACCTATACATGGTGGCCTAAAATGGACGCAACCATAGAGGAAGTAGTGGGAACTTGCCAAACCTGTCAAGAAAGCCGGAACAATCCACCACAGGTCCCAGTACAGTCATGGACAGCACCAACAAGCCCGTGGATTCGTCTACACATTGACATGATAGGGCCGATACAAGGACAAAACTTTTTAATACTTGTGGATGCACATTCTAAATGGCCTGAGGTCAGACAGATGAAGTCTACAACATCAACGAGCATAATAATGGAACTAAGAGACATTTTTGCTACTCATAGGCTTCCATCAGTCCTAGTAAGTGACAATGGCCATAATTTTGTGTCTGAGGAGTTTGAACGATTTCTTAGGCTCAATGGAATTAAGCATTAACAACGGCACCATATCACCCTGCAAGCAATGGGCAAGTAGAACGTATGGTTCAAACAGTTAAGAAACAGTTGGGAAGAACGACAGGCGACTGGAATACTAGGCTCGCAAGAATCCTCCTCATGCTGCGGACAACCCCCACTGGAACTACAGGCCAAAGTCCAGCTCAGCTTTTAATGCATCGGCAACTCCGAACATGTTTGGATGTGCTACATCCAGATAGACAAACAACAGGCTTTGCGGCACTTCCTTAAGATACGGAGAATATGCGAGTCTTCACAGAAGGAGCGGCAATCTGGGCAAGGCAGTATGGAGTAAAGAGGCCTAAATGGATGCCAGCAGTGTTCACTGATGTGCTATGGAGGAATATGTATCGTGTCAGTTTTAAGGAGGGACTTGGACAAACGAGACACATAGACCAACTTCGGAAACGCTATGAAAGAACACCTCAACCAGAGGATGTCTCAGAGAGGCACACTTTCACAAGTTAAACCGGCAAGATACCCAGATAAAGACCTTGTGACACATCAGAGAGCAAGACCACTTCAACAACCACTACCACCTCCAGCAAGAGAAGAACACGAGCAGCAACCAGTAGAAAACCCACAACCACAGGAACAGCAACCAGCAATACTGATAGAAAACACAGGTCAACAGCCAGCAACACCAGAATCATGGCCTCTTCTGAGGCCACGAAGACAGTTGCATACTCCTGTGTACTTGTGAGATTATGTGTAGATATCTAGGAGGGGAGAAATGTAATATACTCTATAGCAGGGATGTGTATAGGTCAAGTTGGTCAATATGGACTAAACTGACTAGAGTAGTTATGGCAGGAAGTGATGGACAACATGGTCCGGTCTAAGACCTTATCTTTAGTCCTATTAGCGTTGTGACGTGCGCAAGATATGTGGTTCCTGTACCAGACTAAATATGTGTAAGGACATAACAAGTATACTAGTAGAAAAATGGCTGCCGGTCCTGCATAGATCGCTGTGCTAAACATGCGCCAGGGAATGGGTTGAATTTGCTGAAAACCTAGGATGAGCAAAATGGGGCTTTGGGTCCAGAAATCATCTATTCAGTTGTCAAAAGTGACAATTAACAACACAATACTTTTTATCTGAAAATGTGAAACAAAATTTTGGAAGTCTTTTGAAATGTGAGATAAATTTATTCCTATTGAAAATTGAATATATACTTTGATTTTCCTATGAATGGACATTTGGAGCACCTTTTAGAAAACACAAACATATTTTGTTGTGGTCAACATTCTCAACAATTATGACATATTAACATGTTAATAGTGTTATTTTATAGGTATTGAAAATATCTATCAAGAGGGACAGTTACATATCACATGACTTGACGAATACATACATGAAAGTTGATCAAGAAACTTTTCTCTCAGATAAAATATCAATTCATAAGAAAATTGGAGTTACTACAAGTTTATTACTTCCTTATTAAACATGAATATATTCAAAGTTGTTTTATAAATAATTTTATTACATTTATATATGTTGACATTTCACATGATAAAAAGATTAAATGAGATCAACATATATTGTAGTTTATTCAAAGTGTGTCAAATGTTTTCAAAATTTTTAGGGATAAAATACCCAAAAATACTATGAAAATATTTTAACTAAAATTATTTGATTCAAAATTTAGCCCTTATTAGTCAATATTGTTCAATAATAACCCCAGAAATTTACATGGTGGGTCAGGGGATCCTTCTAATTTGCATCTTGATCTGTCACCATCAATCTCATAGTCAAAAAACCTTCCGAGCTGGGTTTTCTCTAATGCACCCCATCAATAATATTATTTAAACCACTTACTAGCAACAAAAATAATCATCTCTGCACTGTACACAAGGAACACATTCACTGAGCTACTTCCTAATTTAAACTTGAGTGAAAGAATTTAAAGTTTACATTTTGCCACCCTCCATCTCTCTTTTCCCTCTAATATAAGTTGTTCAACTAACCATCAGATTATCAATTTTCACTTCTAGGAAGTACTAAGTAAAATAAGCTTGGACTGCTTGTTCCTATGTGGTATTATCTGTTGTCCATCAAAGCTAAATAAATCTTCATAAACCTCTAACTTAAATATTAAAGTGAGAAAACAGTGAACAATGTGATAGCCATGACATTCCTCTGAAATCTAGACTCATTAGTGTGTATTGCTAAGGGCTCATTAACTCTTTTCTAATCACCTTAGAAAAGAGGTTTCAAACAAAGTAGTAGACTAAAATATAACAAGCCTTTTCAGAACTTACTGAGAAAGGGGAAAACACAAAATTTCAAAATTAATTTAAGCAAAAGAAAAAAATGTGCGAATCTTGTCAAAATTATATACATTTCTGTAAAACTAGGAACCTTAAAGAACCTCTTAGAACCTTTTAGCACCCAAAATTATTTAACAGTTCCAATTCCGGTTCTTTGGAATAGTGTTCCGGTTCTGATTCCGGTTCCGATTCCGGCTCCTTAAAATAACTTAATTTCAGTTATCGGTTATCAGTTCCGGTTTAACTCCCTGTTAAAAACAATAGCTACCAAAATGGTGGAATATAGTTTTAGATCTTTTCTTGTACCTTTATTTTGATATATCTTAAAAAAAAAAGCGAGTAATAAAAGATTACTCAATCTTTTTGGGGAATAAGAGAGTGTTAAAGCTTCCACCCACTTCTCCAGCCCCTTCTCTATCCAAAAACTCTGATACAATTATTGAAGCTATTATTTCTATACTATTTCCAGTAGGCAATTTTAGGGCATTTATTTGTGTGATTGGATGCATGGACAAAGGTATCAGTCTCATCCTATCCATCTTTATAATGGCATGGAGGCTAGAGTTCAAATCCTGACTGGGTATATTAATGTGTCTTTTTTTTTTTTTTTACTAAATGGTTTCCTAATCTCCCTCCATGAAAGTGCAGATACATTCCGTTTACCCTGAATAGTAGCAGTCTTACCATCAATGATTCCACTATCTTATAACTTATATCATAGTGAAACCAAGTAGCATAAGCTTGCTAACTTTCATGGTAAATAAAGTTTACAGTTTCACGACCATACCACATTTGTAAAACTATATGGATAGCCTGGATGGGTAGAGAAACTTGAAGCATGTAACAAAAACCTCTAAAACCCTGAGAAATAATCACACATATGCACTTGTTTTGACATTCTTAGAAATTGGTTAATCCAACTATACCGAGCTCTTAACAAGCTATAAATATTATTACCCTTTTCACTGGCGCAGCCAGGATTTGTTTGTGGGTGGGGTTTAGTTTCACTGACTAACTAAGCGGGGTCTATTGGTTTTTCCCATGAGAAAATTCGAAAATTTAAGTACTACAAAATGCAAATGCGTCAAAAGAAAAAAAATAATATCCAAAATAATTTAAAATTTATGGTCATAATTCTGAAATTATTATGACTATTAAGTTTTTATGAACAAATTTTTATTCATGCATACTGCTAGAATATACAAACATGCGAGTTTCAATAAATTGTATTTTGGAAATTAGATTTATAAAATTATTTTATGAACTAAAATCTGAAAATTCAAACAAGCAACTTGGACTAACTCTTAACTCACAAAATCACTTTTGAACTAATTCACTTTAGTCTTATATTAATTTTCCTTGGCTTCATAGAAAGTTCATTGAGAATTTCATCCTCCCCATGTGGAAAAAATCATATCTGGCCAGAACTGGGCCAGATGTGCTCAGATATGGGCCAGATATACCCAGATCTGGGATAAATCTGGCACTCCCAGATTGGGTCAGATCTGGCATTTTTCCACATGGGTCCGTAAATGACACCTCTGGATGTATGTACATGAAGCCCATTAAGTCTGTCATCATTTGTAGAGTTCCTCATGTATGATTTCAACAGCTTTAGGGACGAGAAAGAGGTAGGTGGGTAGCGAGCGAGGTTTGGGGGGGAGTTTCAACTCTGAACACCCCACCCCTCGGCTGCACCAGTGACCCTTTTGCACAAAATCCCAAAAGTTTAACTCTTTGATCACGTGTTGGATTCTAAACTCCTGTTTTAAGAACTGCTCATTACCTTTGCTAGTACTATTTAAAAAGTTTACCACCCCCTTACTTAGAATCCAATAAGATGAAGGGAAAACAGCGACTATTTTTATAATACTGAACTACATCAAAAAGTTATTACACTCAACATTATCACTATATTTTAAACATAAGCTGATTCCTTTTCACAATGATTCTAGGGGTTCTACCAAACTGATTTTCATAATTTATTTTTTAGTTAAAACTTTTACATACATTGTTGATTTTTTATGAAATCTCAAATTATAAAAAAAAAAAAGCCTTGGTGGCTGCGTGGTCTAAAGCGCTACTCTCGCAATAGACTAGCCTGCCGGTGACAGGGCGATCGTGGTTTGATCTTAGTCGGGTATACTTAGTTGATTTTCCCTAAATGGTTTCCCTTTCCCTCTACATGCAAATGTGGGTACACTTCCTCTAAATTAAACCTGCCACATCCCTAACCCATTAATGTAATTAGTACATAAGTATATAACCCGAAGGGTAATAAGACACGGTGCTAAAAAAACTTATTATAAATATTAAAATTGGAAACCTTTAATATTCAAAGTGTAAGTTATCTGCTTCTGTCGTTGCATGGTCTTACGTGCTATTCTCACAGTAGACTAGACTGCTGATGATGGGGAGATAAAGGTTCAAATCATGGTTGGATGTACTGAGTTTTTTTCCAAATTGGTTTTCAACTCTCCATCCATGCAAATGCAGGTACACTTCCTATAAATATAACCTCCCTAACACCATTAGCATAATTAGTACATAAGCGTATAACCTGAACGGTTCTACCATACTTATTACAGTAAGATGTAGTGCTAAAAAGAAAGCCACTTTAGTAAACTACAATTTCTTTTGAAATCACCTAAAATTCATCTGGTTCAAATAATCTGGCTTAATTTTTTCTTAATAAAAGCATTTTCTTTGAATATTATCACATAAACACTTACATTTATAATGAACACTGCAACTTAGACAAGCAAGAAAGCTGACAAGGCATTTTTTCTCATAGATACAACTCGTTATAATTGTATTTCTAGACAAAATATAAATATAATAAGACTTCCAATGCTGGTTTGAATTTAATATTTAATGTTGTTTAAAATTATAAATTTTGTTTATGTTTCTCTTTTGATTTATTTGTTAAACTTCCTTTTCCCCATATGTTTAAAGGGTGATTGAATTAATTCAAACTTAACAGTTTTTTTTATCAATTCAATACACATGTTTACCATAGTAAATTGAAAGCACTGGCTGCTTTTAACTATTTATGTTAATGACATTTTGAAACATTGTTATAGAAACATTACTATTATATTAGTTTGTAATAAGTGATCACTGATCATAGTATTTCATAATATTTACAGATTGTTGATTTGGAACAAGCCCATAAAATTGACAATAAATCGGAAATTGATAATTTGATTAGTGTATTAAGAAGTGAAAGAGATGTGCTTGAGGGTCAAGTAGCATCACTTCAAGAGCAACTCAAAAGAAATCAATGCGAAAATACAAAAATACGTGAACAGCTCACTCAACTACAGGATGATTTTAAGGTAATCAATATTAACAGTTTGATCAGAAAGTATGGAGTCAAGTGTGCATGGGGTTAAAGGAAGGGGAAGTAATGGTTGTAATGTCAAGATGATGTCATTATCCAAACTAAATTTGTTGATCAGTTTGTATCAAAGTTTTCGCCAATTTGACCAATATTTAATCCCAATAATTTTATGATATGTTTATTAAAGAATGATATATTTACCAATTTTTTACAATAAACTATCATGTTTAAATATTTCAAGCAATATTAGTAAAGGAAACTTGTATTATTCACAGCACAAATGTAACTTTTTCATTGTTGTGTTAATTCAAATATCACAATGAACATGTCATTTAAATATATTTATGTTTTTCCTTTCTTGAGATTGCAAGAGTAAAATATCTTTAGACATAGTAGTTTCCAAGTAACTAAAAGTGTTAAGTATTTACACCTTTTATATAATACAAAAGCAGACTTTCAACCAATCAGAACACAAGTTCTTACCAATTTAATCACTTTTTTAAAGAAGGTGGTTGATCTTTTTGCCAGTATAGAACAGTTTCATTTACAACCAGATTTTTTGATAATTTTAATAAAGCTATTATATTTATTACTTTACTTACAAATAATATTATAATATATTAAAACTTCACTCTTTTATAAAATTTACATAAAAATATCTATTATAAGAAGTGTAAAGTTTTGAAATATACCGTATATTGAAAAATAACACCTGGGCACAGCAACTAAACACAGGATCTCTGCCTTAGCTCTACTACTGAGCTTTGTGGGCTTATAATATTTTAACCAGTGATGCTAGACAGAAATATATGCAACGCTTTATAGTGATTTCTTGTTTGCTGGATTTTTGTATACATTTGGTTGTTAGAAATAATAATATGTGAAAAGCCCCCATGATTACCCTGTACACTATATAACTCTACAGTAAAGGTGCCATATACAAAGTTTTCAAAATATCTCAACATCTCTTATTGGTTCTACAACTAAAATAGCCATACTCAATAATAACGATTAGGAAATTCTCTACCATAAAGGCTCCATTCACTTTATTTTTATTTTCTTAGAATCAATAATTTTGAACCATATACAGTGAAAACCCATGACTCAAAGCGCATAATACTATTTTCCATACCTTTACTATATTAATGGAGGTTTCCAGCAAGAACTAAATTTGAACAGAACATTATGGAATGAAAGTACTGTAGTTAAATCAGTGTATGTTTGTACGTTTCAACCACAAAATCACATTGAATATAGAATGGAGTTAGAAATTAACTTCAAGCAGTCAGAAAAGAGCAGCTAATATATTTTATTCTTACATATGATCACCAGAAGTGACACATGCTCCTATTAATAAGGTTAAATCAAAATCAATGAGAGTATTATTAGAAAATGCTGATTAACAAGTTGCAGTGGAATTTTTCTAGGAGAAAGATATCATAAATCTAGTTATACTTTATCATAGAAAAATAAATTATTGTAATATTGAAAAATTTTGAACTCGAGATTTTGATGTCCCCAAACTAAAAAAACGCCAATTTGACCGTTTTGTCTGTTCCATTGTCTGTCTCTCTGTCTGTCTATCTGTCCTGACCACAGATCTGAGATGGTTTGATATATTTTGTACAAACTTGATATTTTGATTTTTTTTATTATAGCCCTCAAATTAAGGTTATTATTCTGATGAGTTTTTTTTAATTAGCCTATAACCAAAATGGGTAGTAAGATGCGGTGCTGAATATTGATTTTTTTTTAATTGAAATTTTTTGTGAAAATGGCTCCAACAATTTTGTTTAAAATGGATAACTAGGGAGTGTTTGACCTCCCAAATAATAATGGATAGTTTGTTTTTGAGAAAAAAATTTGTTAAAGAGTAGTTAATATAAGAATGATTTTCTAAAATACCAAAAACTTTGAAAATGGCTTTATCGATTTTATTTAAAATGTGTATCTGGAGAGGGTTTAACACAACAAATTAAACTGTATAGGTACTTGTTTTTTGGGGAGAAATACATTTAAAGATCTTTTACAGTTGAGGTTTTATAGTGTCTTGAGCGCATGACACAGATCGTTTACTGATGTGTGTGTCTGTGTGTTTTATTTTAAAATTTCAACATTTAAAAAAATGACTTTAGTGATATGGTTCAAATTGTATCTACGTTAAGTTTTTTGCATTATAAATAATTATATAAATTTAGTTTATCTTAAAATAAATCAATAGTAGTTAACTAATGATGGATTTTTGTAAAATTTGAATTTTTATGAAAATATTTACTTGTTCAAAATTAGTAATGAAGAGACTATTTTGCATGGTCATTAGTAATGTATGTTTATTTTATAAAATAAATTAGTTAAATGTTAGTTTACTTACAACCAATTATAGAAAACTTGAAGTTTTTCTGAAATTGGTCTTTAAAATGGATTTCAAAATGGTTTTATGGTTATAATTTTTCATAATAAATATGAACACTTTTTTATTTTTACAAATTAAAAATAATTTTAGTTTATTTAACAAATAATTTATTTTTGAAAATTTAAAATGTGTTAAAAATATTTGACAGTTTGGCTTAAAATTTGTTAATTAATAGTGTTTATGAGAAAGTTTGTCTGATTGTGTTGTATTATTTATTTTCGGTAAGAGCTTTAACAATTTTGCTCAAAATTATTATCTTGGTACTATTTTACATGATTAAGTTAAAAAAATAAATTAATTTAAGGGTAGTTTAATTTTAACAGGTTTTAGAAAATTAGAAATATTTCATAAATAACCCTTTGGATTCAGTTCAAAAAGGGTACTTTGGAATTAGTTTTTTATGATATTTAAGAATTAGTTTTTATACAGTAGTAGAGTCTCGCTTATCTGGCATAAACAGGCTGGCGGAACTTCGAATAAGCGAAAATGTCAGATAATAGGGAGGAATTAAGGAAAAGCATATTAAACGCCAAACTACGTTATAATTTTACAAATTAAGCACCTAAACATCACATTTTACAACAAATTAACAGAAAAAAACTCAATACACGGAAACATTATACAGTAATTTATTTACAGATTTAGCACCAAACTTGTATTGAAGCTAACATTAAATATTGACTACAAATAAATATAAAATTGCATAAAATGAACTTAAATTAACAGCATTGTTGGAAGTTAAATCCATAAAAAGTTCAGTCCTGTGATGATTTAAAAAAAATTGTGATCCTAGTCTGCTTTCCCGACGATTTCCGTTTCTTCACTGCCAAGTCTCGCCATCTTTGTAGCATTATTATGTCGATCCCTATAGCTTCTTTCTTTTGCTCAACCTATTTCATGGCAGTTTCTAGAGCCTTAACTCCATCGTTATGCGAGATTCTGAGAGGTTCAACAGTTGATGCTTGATCATCAATTTCATTGCCATCGCTATTGACAAGAGTGATAATTTCTTCATCATTTATTTCATACCGATCGTCTTCGTTCATCCAAATTTCAACTTCTTGCGAAGATGCATCCTCACATCCTGGGATATGTTGGATTAAGGGTAAAAAGCTTTCTTCAGTTTCATCTGTGCTTTCCGTTTCCACAATTTCATCTTCATCTTCATCTTCGCCTAACAGCTTCTTCCATGATTTGGCAATTGTTGGAGCCCTAACGTCAGCCCAGGCCCTAGCAACCCTATAAGCAACATCCTTTACATTGATGCATTTCAATTTATCAATCATGTCTTGCCCTTCTTCAATTTCTTCTATCATTGTTGACAGTAGCTTCCTGCGATCGGTCCTTTTTAGCGTTTACAAAATGCCCTCATCCATTGGTTGGCATATGGCGGTTACATTAGGTGGCAGAAACATAGCCTTAATGTCCCCATCTTGAAGCTCCTCTGCATCAGGGTGCGTCGGGGCATTGTCTAGCAACAAAATTGCTTTTATGGGGGAGGTTGCTTTCTTTTAAAAATTTTTCTGTGGAATGAACAAATTTCTTAATAAACCATTCTTTGAAAATTTCACTGCTCATCCACACACTTTTTTGACTGTAGTATTTTACAGGAAGAGCGTTTTTTGAAATTATTCTAAAGGATCTTGGATTTTTAGGACTTCCCAATCATTGTGAGATCCATTTTGTGGTTTGTTGTAGCATCGCAGCATGCTAGAATTGTCAGTTTTTCTTTATTATGGGGTGACCTGGTGGTCTAGGAGTAAGGTGTCAGACTTCTGTGCCAGGAGTCCGGGGTTCAATCCTCGTCCCGGCACAGATTTTCTATTGCCAAACCCTTCCTTCACCTCTGAAAAGATGTGTATTAATCACAACTTGTGAATGTGTGGAATGCCAGGCCTCCACCATGGTTCGAATTCCACGTTAAACTGTAGGTCCTCCATTTCATCTCGCAATCACCCTACCATTCATTACACACTAGCCTAAGTGCGGTGCTAATAGTAATAATAATAATAATTATAATAATTAATAATAATTATTTCTTGACTACACTTATAGCTAGGGGCTGCTGCTTCAGTTCTGGCTGCAAGACTTACTAGCTAACATTTTGTATTATGACCTGACTCGTTACAATTAAATCTTTGATCAATTAGGCTTTCAGTGAAATTTTTTCTTGAATGCCTCCATTTCTTGAAAATTTGTTGACAATTTCTCACCACAAACACTTCACTGACAGATTCCATTACGTTTCTTCCATCTGTGCAGCCAACCAACGCTTGCTGTAAAATCTGGGTCCCTTTCATTAAATTCATTTCGAAAATGCAACACCTTTTTCTGTAAAATAGGCCCTGAAATAGGCACACCTTTGTCTCTGAACTGTGTAAACCAAACATACAAAGCCTCGCTAGCTTTTTCACGCTCACACTTTTTCATAGTTTCTCTCTCTTTTAGTGCACCATCAGTAACTCTCGAGGAACACCATTTTTCTATTTCCAATCGTTTCCTTTTCTAGTCTCCTACTGTCACCCGTCCGACGCCATAGTTGTCATATACCTTCTGCATGATCTCTCCTTTGTCCAGTCTCTTGATTGCCTTATGTTTTTCTTTGATACAACAACTTTCTATCTTTTCGTCACCATACTCACGTAAATTTCAATAAAAACTGCTTCACAACACAACTGCGTTACTTACTATAACACACACACACACACGTAAATATTGCACAGTAACACACAGTGAACCGATCCGCATACAATAACAAACTTCACTGAGTGACCGTTAGGAAAGGTGAGACATGACCGACACGCGCGCGCCTCTAGTGTACAGTCGGGGTAACTGAGTGGAGAGCAAACAAGCGGATTTTTTTTTTTATTTAGTGGCATCGGATGAGACGGAACGTCGGATAAGCAGATGTCAGTTAAACAAGACTAATGTATTTTTAAAAGCATAACTATTCTGAGTGTAGTTTTATACAGAGTTAATTTTTGAAAATTTAACTTTTTTTAAATGGTGTCAACAATTTTGTTGAAATTTATATTGTAAGACTGTTAATTGTTACTAGCAAGAAAATATGCTGGTTTTTCTAACAAAAACATTCTAAAGTTAAATTAAAAAAAATATATTTTGAAACATATTTTTCTTAGCTATAATTCACTAAATAAGAAAGTTTGCATGATTGTATTGTTCCATTTATTTATGATAGATTTATGCTTATCAATATTTTGCTTTCACAAAATCCATGAGACAAAAACAAACAAGTGAAATGGGCTTTGATACTACTCATGGTCTATGCAGCTCATGAACACCTTTATGCAGTGTATTCCAAGTACTGAGCTTACTTCTGAAAATTTGGGATAGTACATCACAAAAAATCTGCTGGAACCAAAGAAAATACCTCAACCTGTCACTGTATGTTTTGTTGAATTTAATATATGCAGCTTCTCGAAAGTCTGTGGAGCGATGTGCGGCTGTATAAAAAGAAAAATAGGCCTATACTGTTCATCAGATTGTGACAGTTACAATATTAAATCCTGATCCAATTATACACCAGATGAAGACATTAAATTTATCAGAAGACAGAATTAATAAAGAGGGGAAATACTGAAGAGGATGAAATAAATTCAAAGGAATTCGAATTGAAAATTGAATTAACATTCTGAGGAGGAAAAAATATAGCTTTGTATCTCTATTTATATCTTGCCAATGCTTTTGATATCTAAAAAAAAACTTCAATTGTGGCTTAAGCCTACAAGGGATACCACATTAAATAAATGGTACGATGCACTGCACAGAATTTTTCTTTAGTTTATCTTAAAATAGAGGTTTACTAAAAAACTCGTAAAATTTGCGAAAATAATTAATATACATTTATGCAGAAACACTCCACTGAAAAAAAAGTCTGTTCACAAAATAGCATAAAAATAAATTTCATTTATTGTAAAAGACCTCCATAAAAAAATATAAATATTCGATTTTAGCTCAGAAACTACTGGTCCTATAAAACTATATTTCAAATAAGAGATTTTCATTTTTAGTAGTACTATAACTCTATAATGATAAGTTATTCCATATCTGAAATAGTTGTGGAGATATGATAAAAATTGGAAGTTTCTGACTTTGTAAAATATCCTCAAAGTAATTTTAATTTAAAAATTAGGATTGCTATTTTGTTTATAATGTTAAACAGTGCTGGGTAACAAAATGTAATCAAAATCATTAAAATTAATTTTGAGAAAATCAATTTTTTCTCTTTTACCCTCAGTAAACTACCATTCATTTTAGGGTTAGAAATATATTCCAAAAACTCTTCGTAGGGACCTAATGAAAACCCAAGATACCAAGTTTAGCCAAATCAGAAGAATGACTTCGGCTTTATGCTGAGATACTGACAGACAAACAACATCGCAAAAACAACTTTTTTCAGTTCATTGGGGTCATGGAACGTTGAAATTTATCATATCAAGATCAAGTTTTCTGACAATCACATTACTTCTCTCCATGAGCGGCTCGAGAAAAAGTAAAAATCCTCCTGGTCATAGACCTCAAAGGTGGTTTATAACAAAGTCCATTAATACTAATAAATACGAATGTTCTTAGATTCTGTGTCATACATAATATATGAAAACGATTGTAGGAAAAATAATGTATGGAACCTTTGAGTAGTATATTTTTTCTTATATGCTTTTGGATTATATTGGCTGCAATGAAAATGATTATCAGTGATGAGTGTCAGTCATGTTGATAAGCAGACACACAAAACCACAACAATCACACACATGATGAAGCCACAAAATTATTTTAAATGGCAGAAAAATATATGATTTTTTTTTCGTTCAAAATTCGCCGCCCCTAAAATCTGCAGCCATAGGCACGCGCCTACTTGGCCTATGCGTAAATCCACCTCTGGCACTGTAGAAGACTGAGTATAAAAGGAAATAGTGGGACCCTTTAGTATATTACTTCTAAAAGACAAATTAGGGTGTATATGAAAATTCAATTAGCAGAGGATTTTTTCCACTAACAAAAATTTCACTCTAAACAATTGTAACTATTAATCCTTACTGATGTGGCAATGTGTCTTTCTCATTTTAACAACATTAACATGAGAGTAGGAACTTTTTAGATTATCACTTCCACAGAGAGATAATTTCATTTCAAATTTCAAGTACATCAACAGGCATTAGAACTAAACCTTATTCTTAATGAGGGAAACATTTAATATTAATTTTACAAGCCAAATTAAGGTGTCCTTTTGGTTTCTCCTATATTGCACAAATGTTTCTTATATATATATATATATGTATATGTATACATTTTATATATTCATTTATAAATTGTATATATGTATTAATTGTGTATATAAAATTCTAAATCTATAATTTTTTTATCTCTATGACATCCATTCATATGTTGTAACTTATTTCAGCTGACTCGCAATAATGCCAAATCTACTGTGGGTGACCTTTCTCATCAGTGTGAATTTTTCAAACAAGAAAATAATCGATTAGCTGCAGAGATACAACTTTTGGAAGATTCACTAAATAAACTTAAGGTCTGTATGCTCTCAATTTTATTCATATTTATTTTATAGTTTAAAACAAAAGCTAAAGGTGAGTCATTGAAATATCACTACTATCAGCATTAAAAAAAAGACAAAAGTGCAAGGTGGTGTATTTTTGTGCACAAGAGATAGGCAATATTATTTGGTGACTGTTTTAGTGTTTTTTAGTATATATATAATTGGTTGTACTGTATACAGCTATGCTAGAATTATTTTTGAATAATAAATATTAATTATTTATTTATATAGCAATACATGTTTAGTAGATATTATTAAAATTTATAACATTAAATTAATTTTTACTATTGTCAAGTGGTGATACAAACAATTTTTTGATACACCAAATTGTTTCATTGACTACCATGGATTTATATGTATTATATATAGTCCCACATGTTCATTGTACAGTTCAATTTTAATATAAATGGCCTTCTAGGAAATAAAAACCTTTTTGGTGGTCAACCTTAGCTACATTTTACTATATTATTAGTTTATTTAAAAGGTAATCTATTTAAAAATGCAGCTGCATATAAGGTAATGTATTATTTTCTACTCAAATGACTTATATTACTCAGGATGTTCTTACACTTTATCAGGAATTATGATAGTAAGAAGTCTGTATTTAGTTGTAGACAAATGCTCAACTCCATGATGGGAATGGGTTGAAGGCAAAGATTATAGTGTCCCACAGGCCTCGAGCAATGGCATGCAGTCAGGAAGGTAGCCAATGAGTGCGGATCGCTGATTGGCAATTCAGTGATCGAAGAATCAAAATGAAATTTGTGCCACTGGCTCTTAATCTTTTCAGCGTTCACTTCTTTTTTCTTCTAAATAATATTCTTACTACTGATAAGTGATAAACAATTCTAAAATAATACCTTAGAATTATTTTATAGTTCATATATAGGCAAAGGTAGAGTAAAGGGGGATCGGAACAAATTGATCAGGAGAAAAATGTTTTCAAATTGATGTAGCTTAAAAAATTGTCCAATACTTGATCGAATAAACTGAAAGGCTTCTCCGATTATCTCTGATCTACTTGTTATAATCTCACTACTCGTCCAGGCTATCCACTTGACACCTACTCCGCGTCCCCACCAACACAGGTGCATATCTTAAAATTCACCATCTTAACACTTTGTATTAAAACTATCGTAAATTGAGGATAGTTCTTAGAAGAATAAGAGGCATAGCACATAGCAATAACTAACAAACTAAATGATATATTAAATCAATATTATTTGAAGGTGGTTTACTTTTTAAATACATATATTTCACGAGTGAGGCTTGTAACTTTACAATTGTGAGTTTTATTACTATGTATGTCTACCTTTTCATGTGGTACTATACTATCCATATATATATATCTATTGTTTCTTTAAACTATTACACAAACACATTTTGTAAGAGCTCACATTTCCATCTTAGTATTTACTGATCGCTGTAAAAGTTTACTTTTTCCAGATGCAAAACCAAAATCACTTGAAGGATAAGGAGCAATTGCAGACAGTTTTGTTAGAGGCTCAGAAACATTTAGGAGAGACAGAACGAAAACTTACAGAGAAGGAGCATGCCCTAAATGAAGAAAGAAGATTTCACAAAGAAGAGGTAAGAAAAATAATTGTAATCTTTATCTTTATAACAATAGCAACTTTCATAACATTCTTAGAGATGTTATTCTCACTGCATCTTCAAAAACATATTCAAATGTAAATATCAAAGTTTGGCTAAACTTAGATCAGATTTGTGGTTGTGGTTTTATATTCATGTGATTAAAATAGTTTATTTTCTCAACTTTCCATAGCAAACAATTGTACTATTATATTATTATTTTTAAATAAGGGAGTCAAACTGGAATTGAAATCAATATATATATTTTTAGGGAGAAACCTATTAATCCTAGAATTAGTCCAGAGGAAATCTTAGAACACTTTGTTGACCATCTTCTTCTTCTTCTTCGTCTTCTTCTTCTTCTCTTCTTATTATTATTATTAATTATATTATTATTATTATTATTATTATTATTATTATATTATTATTATTATTATATATTATTATTATTAATTATTATTATTATATTATTATTATTATTATTATTACTGCGTATTACTACTTGTTCAGGCTATACACCTTACGCTAATTTGTAGTGGTAGGGTGATTGTGAGATTAAATGGAGGACCTACAGTTTAATGTGGGATCAGAACCACGGTGGAGGCCTGGCATTCCACACATTCACAAGTTGTGATTAATACATGACTTGTCAGAGGTGAAGGAAGGGTTTGGTAATCAGATAAATCTGTGCCGAGACCGAGGATTGAATCCCGGACCCCCAGCACAGAAGTCTGACACCATACCCCTAGACCGCCAGGTCACCTTGACTGTCTTAAAAAAAGTGAACACCAACACTTACGAGTTAGGGGATGATGTTTAAGCTAACCAAGTTTGAAATTTGAAGCAGACCAGAGGGCACTTGATTCATTTTTAAATGGGATTTCTGGAGAGCTAGGGAAATTGACCCAAATGGCAAGGGTTTAAACATTTCAAGAGGAAATAGAAGCCACCATCAATGTATGGGAAACAGACCATAGACGGTAGAAAAGAGCAACCTTAGCAGAATTTTTGAAATAAATAGGGAAAAGAATTGTTTCTTATGTAAGAAGAGAGGGCACTTAGCTAGGAATTGTCAAAAAGACCGAGATGGCCAGATTTAATAGAAGATCACCCAAGAAAAACTTGTTTTATTTATGGTAAAATAGGTCATTTTATAAGGGAATGCAGGGTAAAGAAGCAACAAAATCACACAAATGTGAAGGGAGCTGGCACAGCCACAAATGTCAGTTCCCATTAAGGATAGTTCATTCTTTAGCTTTAAATGATGTAAAGTACACAAATGAACTTGTGCTGTTGGGTGAGTATAAGGGAGAAAGGTGCCGACTTTTTATTGACAATGGGGTATTAAGTATCAATTTTGTGAAAAAAGAACAGTGGTTTAATGAACTTAAGAAACCGGGATTTGAAATTTCGGGCCTGTCAGGACATAAACTACAGAATCTCAGGGAAACAAGAGGTAGTTTGGAGATAGGAGAGGATTCCTATCAGGTGGTGTTTCTCAAATTTTGAAAGACAGAGAATATTCCCATAGTTATGGAATTTTGGCTATGGATTTAAAAATAAATTATTCAGCAATAATTGATATATTAGAGCAGACTATCCAACTAGGGAAATGACAGTACCCCCTAAATAGGAAATTTGAAGATGAGACTCCAAGGACAGAAGCAATCATGTGCCACAAGTAATGTCCGAATCCCCATGAATCCAGGTTCCAGTCAAGCTACCAAAAGGATTAGGAAATATAGATCACGTCCTTATTGAATCAACAGTCACAAATTTTTTTAAATGACCACATGTTTTTGATCAACGTAGCATGAGTGACGTGACGTCATTGTTGAGGAAGGTCAGTGTATGATTCCAACGTGTGCTAGCGACTTAGACAGCACTTACGCAGAGATCCACCGGAATAGTGAGATTGCTGAGTTGTTTGTTGTACATCGTGAGGACGTGATAGAGCTAGGCAGTGAGTCAGCTGAATCAGGAAACGCGCATAGTTTGAACCAAGGACAAGCGCTTTCAAGAAATACCACAAAAATGCTTAGTTAAAAAAATAGTAGTAGATCAGTGTCTGACTGCACTAAGTAATAATAATATTTAGCACCGCGTCTTACTACCCGTTCGGGTTATACGCTTAAGTACTAATTACGCTAATGGATTAGGAATTGGGAGGTTTGAACTTAGAGGAAGTGAACCCGCATTTGCATGGAGGGAGAGTGGAAAACCATTTAGGAAAAACCACCCCCAGTTCACCCGACCGAGATTCAAACCTCGATCTCTCCGTCCTCGGTGGTCTAGCTCAACACGACTAGCGCGTTAGCCAACTACGCCACCGAGGCGGGTGACTGCACTAAGGAAGCTGCAAAAAAAAAAAAAAAAAAAATTTGAGAAAATATAACACCTATCGCCAGAACAGAGAGGAAAAATGGAGCCTATTTTGAAAAGTTATCAAGAAATATTTAGAGATCAAACAAATCACACCCTTGGCCCAGCATAGAATTTATACAGAAAGTTACAGACCAATAACACAGAGTGCCCATAGAACACCTCATAGCCAGCAAAAACTTGTACATGATTTAGTTGAAGAGCAGTTAGCAGCAGGGTTCATAGTACAAAGAGAGCCACAAGATGACCCATGGATTTCGTCAATTGTAATCGCCCAAAAGAAATTAACAAATGGGGAGGAGACTTATCGGTTTTGGGCTGATTACCGAAATTAAAGCTGTGAACACACCTGATGTTTATCCATTGCCGAACTTAGTAGAGACAGATTAGGACAATGTAAAATTTTCACAGTACTAGATTTGGTGGCAGGCTATCCTGTTATTGCTTTACATCCACAAGACCAGGCCAAGACGTACTTCATTACACCCACAAGGGTCTTTAATTACTTAAGACTTCCGTTTGGATTACAAAGTAAACCCACCACGTTTCAGAGGATGATGGACACGGTCTTGAGAGGATTGAGCCCTTTGCAAGCGTCGACCTATTTATAGGACATTATGGTTTTTTCAGCAGACTTTGACCAGCATTTGGAGTATTTAAGCTAGTTTTTGAGAGGTTTAAAAAGCCAATTTATCTCTTTGCTTATTTAAATGTAGACTTGCGGTTAGATTATTTGACTAATTTTGAATTAGTTTGTAATCATTTAAATAGAAGTGTTGAAGAAATATTCACTAGGTCTCACATATTGACAAACCAGGTAGATTTAAACTTAATGTTATTGCATATAATAGAAAGATTGACCAATGTTTGATTAGAAGTATTTAATTTTAGGCAGGCTTTGGAAGCAAGTGCTTACAATCAATCGATTAGTAATCTAACTAAGCCTTAGTTTTTCCTTAGATCCTAACGTTGGTAGAAAAAAGTGTTACTTTACAACAAGGTATTGTGTTGGCTACAGTAAATTAAGATTGTCTTTAGGATTTGGTAGCATAATTAGTAAGTTAAGTTTCATTTTAGTTGTAATAAGGAATTATATTGAAAGAGGGGTGTTATGTAGAGTTAGCATTTACACGCATAAGTGTCTATATGTGTAGTGTTGTAGAGATGAGCAAGAAATTGTTGCATACTTGTAGTCCATGAACCCCAAGTTGGAATGTGCTTGGGTAGTGAAAGAGGTGTGCAGTTTTTTAGGACTGAGCGCGTGCCTTTTTCTTACGGTCTTGTTAGAGACTAGTCATGATGTGGTCTTGTTATAGTCTTGTTACAGTCTTGTTGATAGATTTTATTAAAGCTACCAGGAAAAAGCCTCGGGCTGTTTTTCAGGGCTACCCATGTTGTTAAGGGATCGTGTTAAGGACTGTTTTTCAGGGTTACTCATGTTGATAAAGATCATATTAATGGTTTCAGGCTACCACTCATGTAGGGACTGGGACTATAGGGAATAAAAGGCCAGGGAAAGGACTCACGGGACTGTATGATGGGTTAAAGACTTGCTCTTAGTGTTTATACTTAATTCTTATAAAACTTATAAATATTCTTTTATAATTCATACTCATTTTATAATAAAATTTCCTAAGAAAATAACCCACACCTTCTACCATCTTTCGTGAACTTGCTATCCATAAATTTCTATCCTGGGGTTGGGTTAGGCAAATGTCACCAATAAGAACCGGGAGGTGACAGAACCAAAGCCCACAGCTACATGAGGGGTTGACACTTTATCAGCAACTGTATAGCCTTAGATAAGTTTGCTACATATACAAGTCTTACATAAGTGATGTCATAGATGAATATTTATTCATTTTTCAACAAATTAATAACCAAGTCTTTAAATAATTATTAAAGATGGGGGAAAATAAATATTATCAAATGCAGAATTTCTTTAAATATGATAGGGACATTGACATTAAGATTCTCAATAGGAGGGATATTATCAAGGTAATTATATTTAAAAAAATATTGTAACCCTGCAAATTAATTTATTTAATTTCATGTGTGTACAAATTAAGGACTACAAGAAATTACTAACACTTAAAACTAAAAATGTTCAAATTGAAATTTAGAATATTGCCATAACATTATTTTAGTAGCCTATTAGTCAATTCTAATGATAATGTTTTCAAATATAAACAAAATCAACAGACCAATTTGATAATTTACATCTTTTAAATGACTTTAATAAAATAATATACACGAGATGGCAACTAACTTGATTGGCTGCATCACACCAGCAGTAGAATAAATTTATTTTCATTTTTCATATTGGAAATTTGATTAGAAAATGTGTTTTAGGGTATTAATTTGAAAATGAGATGAAACTATTTTAAAAGATTATAACAATTTTATTAATATTTTGAGATGTGATACACAACAATAAATAAAACAATCTCCTGCTCAAAATTAATAGAAAATGGTATGTGATAAACGTTATATGATAAATGTTATATGATAAATGATAAATAAATTGTTCAATTATTTTTCTTATGAACTGTGATATCCCTTTGTATCTTTTCTATAAATAACTTTTATTTTGTAGTATTTTTTTTAAAAATATATATTTCTATTTACAAATTTTATAATGGTAGTATGAATATTACATACAAATTAAAAAAAAAGTGAACTAGAACTGGAACCTAATTAAGAACTAAAAATAAAAAATAGAAACTTTTATTTTTCTCTAACCAGAACCAGAATACGAATATTAAAATTTATATTGGGAGAGCTAGAACAAGTAACAGAACTGATAAATATTACAATTTGACTCGGTGTTAAAACTGTGGTGACTATCAAAACTGACACAGCATAAACAATTTTTTTTACTGTTATATAATTGTATGATTACTGTTTCCCAAAAACAGTTAATATTGAAGCAACTTTATTTCAGAATGCTGATTGGATACAATTCCAAACAGATCTTTTAACAACTGTTCGTGTAGCAAATGATTTCAAGACTGAAGTTCAGCTAGAACTAGAAAGGATAAACACAGAGAACAAATTTCTGAAGTTACGAGTCAATGAACTAGAATCAGAAGTCGACAAGCTAAAAGGTAATTAAGGAACTTCATATTCTTATAGTAAATATTAATTAAACAAAAAATAAATTCATATATATACATAGATAAATATATTAAATAATCAAGAACTATGAAGTGTGTTTATTAAATGTGGAAAACCATAATATAAAATGTCTCCGAGTCAAGGTCCATTAAGAATAGTTTACAAATAATAAAAAGTTAAATGAAAGACATTCTCATGTACACGCAAATCACATTTGAAAGAAAAATACATTTAAATACATTTTAATAATTCTAGCTCAACAGAAAACCAAACTCTGTGTACAGACTTGATTAAAAATAGCCTACCAAGGTATTGTTGAAGTAGAATTAAAAATGTTGCTACCCAATAATATTTGTTGAATACAAGGGAGCATGGGGGAGTTACTACATAAGGCAAAATGTAAAAAAACAAAATAATTACCTCCTTTTTCAGAATATAAATATGCTTAATTAGTTACCGTACATGTCTCATTCTCTGCACCTCACTATTATTGATTCATCCTAATCTGAGACCTGAAATAAACAAATATTCCCAAATCACTTTATGAAGGAGCTATATGATTGGTGGAACACCAGTGATATATTTTAAACAGGTGCGACCATGTATGGTTGGTACCATAGCAATTAGGTCACTACAAATTTTTGTATTTTGTAATGCTTTTAAATTTATTGTCTTATGCTTCACAAAACTTGGAAGACTAAGAAAATGACATAAATAGACGGGAAGCACTCTACACTCACAACCGTCACTTAATGCTACTGAGATGAACTGTCAACTAACTGTGACTAACTTGTCATTAACATGTGATAAGGCCTGTACCATGGGGTCCCTCAACGCTGATTCAGTAGTTTGTTAGTATTTGAATAGCGCTTGCAAAGCTTAAATATAATCTCTAAATCAAATGAAGTGATAATTTTAGTTATAATAATTTTAAAATGTTATTTTAAAACACGTTTAGTACAACATGTAAGAGGGACTATTTAGTAAAAGGATACCATTGAAGTCCGTTCAGTAAAAAATCAGAGTAAGAGCATAGACCTCTACTTGGCTCTGTTTACATCAGGTCTCAGCTTAGGATGAATCAATAATAGCATCAATTTAAATTTTAATTCAGGATATTTCATCTAAGAAACATTAAATAAACAAAAGACATGATTTTTGTCTTCTAAAATAAATATATTAAAATACAAAATATAATAAGTGTTTTATTTCAAAGTTTAAATCAAGAGAAAAATGAAATATTTAGTTAGTTAACTAAACAAAAGATTATGCTCAAAATGACTAGCTCTGGCCAATAAATGACTACTACCTAATGTTAATTTGTCCAAAATTAACTTTAAGATTTAAAAAAAAGCCTTATCCACTTGGTCTGTTCATATTATATTGGTTCAGGCAACAAAGTTTTGATATCTTCCTCAGCAAATTGTTGCCAAGTCAAGGACCTACCATCCATCTTCTTTGCACTCCTCTTAACCCTGGAAAGATAAGGTGTTATCTACAAGATGAGTGTAAAATAATGTTTTGCCCCTCCCATCCCTCCATGAATTCAGCAGGTGCCGAGGTTCTCACTACCTCCATATGGCCTTGAATTAATCTCAGGAATGTGTATTCAGTGAGATTTCTGTATCCGTAGAGTGAGTTTCAGACATCACAATGTCCCGCAGATAAAGCATTAGCTTGTATATAACTTTTACATTTTATCTTCATTCTTTCGTTTTTATACTCTATATTTATAATCACTTTGTAAATATTCTATAAACATGTATATAATTTACTAAATTTTAGTAAAGTAGGGTGAATATTGTTTAAAGTATTTTTCCCTTGTAAATTTTCTACACGGATGTACATAATAGTAAAACTTAGTAAATTAGTGTAAATATTGTAATTTCTTTCTGTTGTATATTCTTGTCTGTTATATTTTGTGTTCATTTGTATTTTTGTGATGGCTGAAAGCATTGAAAATAATCAACAGAAAATCAGATAGTATCTACTAAACGATGATGAATACTAATGATGAATCATATTATGGAGAAAAGGAAAATATTGTGGACATGATAGTGATCACGATCCAAATTATGTTTTTGAGAATGAGCCTGATGTACATTCTAGTTCTGATAATGGTGATGACATTGTTGCTATTCCAGTGATGAAAAAATCACAATTAAAACAAGGTAACCGCCAAGATTTTTTTCTTTTTTGGAGATAATGCAGTGCAGTGCAGTGCAACAGATTGATATCACCAAATAAAAATTTTACCCAGCTATTCTTATATTGTAACGTGTAAAAAAAACAAGTCTGAAAGGTAAAGATGGCAACCGTTGGTTTTTTGTGTCATCAAATAAGTTTACTCATATAGGAGTACAAAATATTGTCCACATTCGCCAGGGACCAATGGACTATGTGAAAGATAGACCTTCAATAAAAGAATTAGTCTAATTATTTTTTACACACCAAATGCCTAGTAAAAATTATTGAATGCACTAATTATGTGGTATAAGAGAAAAGCAAAAATTACAAAGAACAAACTTCTACTGTTTCTGCATTATAAGAGGATGAATTTTGTGCAATTTTAGGAATACTTATTTTATCCTCTGCACGAATGGACAATCGTCTATTTTCCAAGTAGATGTTCAATTCTGAGTATATTGGCAGGATAGACAAAGCCTCCTTGAGCTATGAAAGGTATGATTTCATAATTGAGTAATTACAATTTGATGTTTGTGCAACAAGAGAAGAAGGAAAAAAAGTTCAATTAGCTGTGGCACAAGAAATCTGGGAATGTTTTATAACAGGCTGTAGGGATTCTTATAAACAATTGTCATTGTACTCCTCAATAAAGTCTTAATCCGTTTTAAGGTAGAAAAACACCTTTAACATTCACTTGTTGATATTGGATTAGTGCAAATATTGTACTATAGTTTGAAACTTTCAGATAAAATCTCACTCAGGTTATTTTGTGAAATAAACACTAATGAAGATAACACACCCTCAACTTCGCACATATCACAATTGTAAATTACATTCAGTTCACTCTTTAATTTTATGGCGTTTAACATGGAATAGGATGCAACAGTTTCACTAAACACATTTTGAGGAAAATATTTTTAGTAGTTTAAAAAAAAATGAATTGAATTGAATAATTTTGCTGCACTTAGGTGACTTTTAAAATCAAATCTATCCTTAATTTGGGTTATAACTGTGTCAAAAACCTCTTTTGCAGCAGTTATTTCTCTATCTCCATCAATGGATGAAGTTTTCTTTCTTTTTTCCTTGGGTTCTTCAACCTCGTCAGTACCATTTCTAATTCTTTTAATTTGTATCTCAAATTGTTCTATAGCTTTCTCCAAATATAAGCTATCAATATCACGCACTTGAGTTTGATTAGAAAAATGTTCACTTGGGGCATAATTAAATGAAATTGTTTCAGCTAATACATGAATTCTGTACTATTTAAGTGGTTCATTAGGCCACTTGCTTCATTTAATGTTTTAGAATCTACTTCATCAGAGTCTATGATTTTTTTTAAGCATTCCTTAAATGAGTGTTTGTAGTCAAATAAAGTATTGACTGTTCTGCTTTTAAAATTCCAGTGAGTTGGAACTGCTCGTGGTAACTTTTTTTTAACAATTTTGTCAAGGAACGCTGTTCTCTTCATTTTTTCCCCGTTCACCTAAAAGAACGCTTTTAAATTAGCGAAAAAGATCTTCACTTATTTGTTACATTGTGCTCCTCATTACATAATTATGTTAAATTGAAGAGCATAGCAATGTACAAATAGCCATTTGGATATATTTATCTTATTAGTGATTGAACACCATTGTATTTTTCCACTCATAATGGCTGCACCATCGTAACTGTACAATTCATTTGTGGGACAGAATATTTAATTTAGTTTGAAGTTCTTCTAATATGACCTTGGATAAAATGTGTGCTGTATATGTAGATGGTTTGATAAAAGACCCAAATTGGTCACAAATTTGCCCATCAAAAAGTATCTAATTATAATTACCATTTGTTGTTTGGAAAAATCGGTAGTCTCATCAACCTCAACTGCAATAAAATTTGCTGAATTTATCTGGGTATCTACTTCAGTTTGATAAACTTGAAACATTGAATTCAAAAGTTCATTTTGGATGGTTTTGGAGGTACCTTTAAATACAGTTGATTCTTTCAAATTCATTGCAAGAGCAGAGTCTATCTCTGCTGCAAAATCAATTAAACCAAAGTAAATATCACGATTATCAGAAGAAACCTTCTCATCATGACCACGTAAAGCTAATTCCAAAGCCCCACAGAATTTAATACACATTATTAAGCGACGTAATATGTATCTGTTGTTGTCAACATTTTCGTTGTGATTTTGTTTTTGTTGAACCTACTCACTACTTAATTGCTCCCGAATATCTATTTTGCCCAACACATTATAGTCCACTTCTGCATTTAAATGATTTAATGATAGCTCATGCTTTTTAGCTCTTTCTAATAAATTTTTTAAATCAGAAAAACCACCTTTAATCCATGTAGAAGATTCTTCCTTTGGAAGCAAACAAAAGAAACAAAAGAATTTGTTAGTCAATTCACACCGCACATCCACTTATATTTATCATAAAGGCTTTTATTAAAATGTCTATGATTGGTACATGATTTATTTGAGGAAGAACAGTCTATATTTAAAATTGGCATTGGCCTGCCTTTAATCCTAATTAAAAGCTTTTCATCAAAACTAATGTTATTATGAATAATTTACTGCAAATAATTAATTTCGGAATTCATTTTTTAAACACTCGAACCGTTGAACATAGAATGATAAGAAATTAGCCTTCGGCTTTAAACATTCGCGCACGATTGACTAGTGACAAAACACGCTGGTTAACTGCTCTTCAGGGATGGCCAGAAAATTTGAAGCTTGACCTTGAACGGACTGACAAGTATTCAGCTACTTTACAGTGGATGGGGATGCGAGCAGCAAGGGAAAAAATAGGTCCTTTCTATGGCCGGTATTACACAATAATACTTTTCTTCGATCAAAGAAATAACACAAATTTCTTTGATCAAATATAATTTATGATATATTTGATGTCGTCTTTGATAAAAAGATGTGTTATCACACAACATCGCATTTCTTTCAAAGTTTCTATGATTACAATACTATGTTATTACTAAAATGAGCTCGAATGGTTTAATTTTATGTGCAGCTGCTGTGAGTGAGATCTGATAATCTCGTTGCTGTTAAAATGGAAAGAAAACCTGTGAAACATAGAAAAAGAAATAAATTAATAAAAAATAAACAATTACGTCCATCGCCCCCACACCCGCTTAATCAATTTGTACAAAAATACTATCCAATCTTCCCTCTCTTTTATTTTAATAATTTTAAGCATTTAAACAAATGAAAAAGCGACCTCAAATGTTTCTAAACCATTAAAGTTATTATGGTGTTAGTTTATTTTTTTTAATAAAAAGTCTTAGTATTGGATTTAATACTTAGGTGTTATTTCTTTATTTATGAATAATTATTAAAATATTTCATTTGAACTATTACATTTTTCAACACTAAAAATACATTTTATTGAAAAGTGCCCCTAGGATATTAGCGCCCTAAATTCATTTCTATTTTTAACTGTATCTCGCGTCCAGGTTAATCTTTCAGTTGCCATTTTCTTTGATAAGACCCTAGAGCTTGTCCAATAGCGTAAATCTTTAAACAAATACTTTCTTTGATAAAAGATATTTAATGATTCGTCAAAGTTACATCACATTTCTTTAACAAAGAACCGTGTAATACTGCTCCCCTCCAATGACGTGCATTCCCTACTCCAGACAAGTCACCTCTATCTCCAAGCTTCTACTCACAGGGGAGCACTCAAATAGCGCCCCATTTAAAGTTGAGCAGAGCTGTTATGACATCCCGTCCCTTCTCTCTCCTTCCTCTTGTCCGCCTTGACTTGGGGAACATTCAATACTATGCCCCGATCGGGAAGATAGTTGCTTCATTTGGAGGTTTTCGCTCAGCAATTTTAAATGTCATAGTTATTTTAAGAAAAACTAGAAAAAGGTTTATTTTAATTTTAATATTTCCCTTGTATATACAGCTTAAATATTATTACCTTAGCTTACAATTTTATACATGAATAACTTGGTGTTTGGGTGAGAGGCCACGTGCCCTTGTGCCCTTTAGGACGAATGCCACTGGTTGAATTTGGCTCAGCAACTATATATTGGATATCCTGGTTTTCAGGAGTCCAATTTGTATTAACACAATAATGGGAAATTGTCTTATTTACAATTAATATATAACAGCTCATTTCTATTGACTATGGAGAAAAGCATCTTTCACTCCAATAATTATTCTAAATATACCAGATATTTTAGTCACTCAAGTTTTTAACATATAAATTAACATGCTTAACTGTTCAGGTAATGTAACTGGTTCTCTGATGTTGGAGTATAACAACTCAAATCTTGATGTGACAAAACAAATATTTTCATAAATATCTGTTAATTAATATTATATTGGGTGTGCTGTTCATAAATCTCAAATTCTTCTTTCTTGAACCCTTTCATGGGTTACTGAATTATTTATTTGACTTACTTAGCTTTTTTTTTACAATTTCTTTTTGCTTCCCAGGTGAAAAACCAATTTCAACAAGCTCTAAGTTAACGTCTCGATTTGAATGTTCAGAAGTGATTGAAGCTTCGCCATTATCTCCAATTAAGTGGAAATACTCTGTGATTGATCTTAATTTTAATTATGTGTAGGATTTTGACTTGCAGACAAATCCTTTGTCAAATATTATTAGTAGAGTATGATTTTTTATTGATTTATGCATTATACTGTAATTACAGCAGTAAATAATACCATATGTATATCAAAAAGAATAGTGTGATCAATAAAGCAATGAGTCACTTGTAGACTAAATCTATTGATTTTGATACTATATTTATTTCGTTACTATACAATTTAAAAAAATAGTAACTCATGCTATCTATAAAATAAGTAATAAATAAATCTTAAAAAGTTAGGTGTTGACATTGTGAATTAATAAACTAAAATAAATAAATAAAATGAATAAACTACCAGAATATTAAAAATTATCATTATACTCTCAAACTATTTTAGTCCTCCATTACATATTAAACTTTGATCAACATAAACACTTAACTATTCTCATGCGTGCAACCTTTACACATAATGTTTTAAGGCTTAAGTTTTGTAATTTATGTCACCTAAATAAACCACAGAGTACACACATCATTAGATGCAACTCTCAGTGTTATACCACCTATGACTAACTTCACCAATCCCAGGTACAGTAGACTACACACATCCCACACCTTCTTACACCAGAGCTGTACCCAAAATTTTAATTAGAAAGGGGTCCTATTTGGGTGGCTCGTGGTCGTCCTCCATTAGGAGATGACAAGTATTTATTTAACTATAAATTCATTTATAAAGAATTTAAAGTTTTTAAAAACATCTGGGGTCATAGATGTTTTGAATTCTATAAGACTTTTTAAATCTCTGATGTGTTTGCTGAGTTTAAGCTATACCTTAACATTTAATTTCAGAGAAATGAGTATCCCTGCAAGATAACTGCATTTTAACTTTGCCACTTTGCAAATTTTGTTAACTATATTCTTTCTTGTCTCTTTATAAATGGCACTTATCACTACTATGTATAATTTATTTGCATCCATTATTAATATTTAGCTTATATTTTTCAAGGACATGTCCCAACATAAACAACATTTAATTTATGTTCCTGCTATGACTGAGAATATATATAAAGTTAGCACCAGTCTTACTACCCGTTCGTTTACCTCAAATAAAATACTAGTTTAGTCACAAAATTTTCAGGGTGATCGGCCACAACCGTATCAGTGTGATTATTTAGGCAGGTCACAATATTGTAAACAATTTCTGAAAAAAAAAATGAAAAAAATAAATATATATAACACATATCTTCAGGAGATGAGTGGACATGTTGAATGGATCCAGAATCCATACTTTGAGGTGGGAGTTGATTGCTTGAGAGTTTTAAGTTCAGATAATGATAATTTTGCTGATTTCTGTGTTACATCATTCTAGAACTGGGGGAAACCCTAAGAGTATTTCTACACCCAGTGTGCAAACGGACACTTTCTTGAATCATTAGATTCAAAGAGTGCGCCATACAGTGAATATAACTCGCCCTTGGCTGGACCTGGGATTGTAAACCATTGATTGCATCACTCATGTTAGCAGCTCCATCGAAACAGTATCCCCAGCAATCTTTGACTGGAAAATTCAATCTCTGTGATACATATATTAAAATGTTAAAAAGACTCCTAGCTGTAGTGTTGTCAGTTTTATTGAAACCAAAGAATAATTCATTCACACTTAGCTCTTTCGATACAAATCAAAAACAAACTGACACTTGTTGTTGAACAGCGACGTCGGACATTTCATCCATCAAAACTGCATAATGTTGTGCGTCTAAAATATGAGTCACAAAAGACCTAAGTAATTTATGGCTCATGAATTTCAAGATTTCGATACTTATATCATGTGATACCAATTTATATGAATCTCTTGCAAGCCACTGCTTCCATACTGGACAATCTTCACACCTAGGCTGCAGGAAATGAATAAATTTGCTCCTTTCATCACTATGACCTTGAATCGCTAACCCTTGATTATCCAAATATCTCAAAGTTGATATTATTTTAATTAGAGCTGCCCTAGATTCCTTCATTTGTTGTTTCTTTGCAGTCACTATCTGAGAAGCGATAGCTCAATTTAACTGGATATGGGATTTCGTAACTGACTCACGGTGACAAGACAATTTTTCATGCTTAGCAAATTTTTCTAAGGTTTTTTCCAGTTTTGAAACTCTTCATTGATAAATGTCATTTCTAATTTTGTAGAAAAGGTTAATAATTTATATTCATATGTATCCTGACAAACTTTACACATAACAATGTGTTTTTTCTCTTCATATGTAATCCATGACTAGGTAGTCATCCATTTTGTTTGAAAATATATTTTACCTTTAGTATTCACATTTTCTACTTGTGTTTTAACCTCTTAGCTTGTGTTTTAACCTTCTAGGTGGAGGTGGTTCAACAACATCCTCCTGTTCTCAGTATTCTTAGTTTCACTTAAATTAGAAGTGCTTGCATTTGCAATGCAACTTGTGTTCTCTGTCTTCCGCACCACATACTTATCCATAGTCCCCAGTTGCAATATTGTGTAAACTGTTTACTGTAGAAAATAAACCTGAACAACCCAAAAATAATACATACAATACGAGTACTGCCACTAACCAAACTATAATGAAAACATGTTGACAAATGCCAGGCTGTCGATTCACGAGTGGAGAGTACTTGATATGCAAAGCACCCTCTCAGTCGGCACCTATGTCCATTACTTTGTTTCCTACCCTAGCCAGACAAGTTTGTGTGCATTTCATTAAATCCATTTCCTCTATCATATTTCCTTTTGTTAAATAATTTTAACCTACTTTGGTGGCCGCATGGACTAAGGCGTCACCCTTGTGTTAGACTAGACTGGCAATGACTGTGAGGTAGAGGTTAAAATCCCAGTCAGGTGTGCTGAGGGTATTCTTTCAAAAATTATTTCCCACTCTCCCTCCATGCAAATGCAGGTACACTTCCTTTAAATTCAACCTCATCCCAAACTCATTAGCTTGATTATTATATATGCGTATAACCTGAACAGGTAGTAAAACATGTATTAAATAAAATAATAAATGATAATAATAACAAATAATTTTAATAGCAAGCGTTAGCACATTTCATCCTCCTCAACACTTTTCCTTTGGTTATATGGTCTAAGTAATTGATATCCATCACATCATCCTTCACCATCCTATTCCATAAGGTAATATAATATACATTCGCTAGAATATACAGCCTAGTGAAAATATAACTCATAACAAGCATGTGGGGTATAGCCACTCATCACTATTTACAATGCAAGATATATGTATCGATAAGAAATGAGGAGCTAATATTCACATAAGTAAAGCTATATCAGGATTGCTATATATATTATGTACATAATATCTTTTTGCTGTCAACCTTGACAAAATGTAATTATTTATATTATTATTTGATAGGCATTTATATATTTTTTTAATCAAAAGTGATAGATGCAGACAGAGTTGCTACATACCTAGAAAACTGGGGAATTTGTTTATCTGAAAATAAAACAAAAAAAAACTAATGAGAAATATTTGTGAAAACTAAACTACAATCTTTAAATAGTAGAACTTTGCATTGAAGAAAGAGTGAACTAAAGAAATAAGCACTCTTATTTGAATACATGTTATCTAACCCCCTCTACTCCCCCCCCCCTTATTTTTATTCTATAAACAATGTTTCCATGACAAGTGCATACATTTACTTAGCAAGATCAAATAATCTTGTTCAAAACTCCAATGGCACGATTTGCATGATTTTACAATAATCTATTTTATGAAAATTAAATTTTGTTCCTCTATTCTTCTCTCTAAATTTTCTGAAAAAAAAAAAGAAAAAAAAAAAGGAATTTCTTTAGAAAGCCTGGAAAACCCAGGGAGTTTTGTATTAAGAAATTGTGGCAACCCTGTACAAAACACAAACTATTTGACATATTATATATAATATATATAAAATATACACATGCGCAGTAAATTGTATAACTGTCAGATACCTATCTTCATATGGCATTCCCACTATACACTAACTTTCATCATTATTGCAATCAAAATTCCCTTAGTTCAAGAAAGAAGATATGACTAAAAAAATCATTGGTTTTTGAAGAAGTGGCATTTACAAAGAGGGCCATTGTTATAAGGTAGATAGATATAAGGTGTATTAGATGGATAAAGGAGCTAATAAATCACTTGGCTACGGTATTGCTGCCACTATGGCAGTATAAAGCGTGAACTGTTTTTCTCTTTTCATTATAAAAGCCATTTTGTATTGTTCCTTTTTGCCCTTGTTCCTATATGCTGAAAAGATAAATTTGGAACTAAAAGTGAAGTGATAAAAATCTAAGTTAGCAATGCACTGACACTAAATGACAGAATGATATTTATTTTTATTATATTTAAAAATATATTATCACAATGTCAATTTTTTTAAAAATGCTTAGCTATAAAATACATGATGATTGAAAGTTATTTAGTTAATGCAACACCAAGGCTATAAACATCTTAAGTGGCAGGGATTGGGAGGCTAGTTTGAGAAAGTGCACACGCATTAGAGTAGAGAGTGATAACTCACATGTGAAAACCAATATTAATGTATCCAGCCTTGATTAAAACCTCAACCTCTTTGGCACAATGAGGACATTAATTCTTTAAAAATAAAAATATAAAATTTAAAACTGGGACTCAAAAAATGTTTTACATTAAGTATAGTGCAATTTATGCTTTGATTTGCTAGTATATACTATTTAGTTTAACATATATTACAAGTTATGAGTAAATATCTCCATTTTTAACAGTAGATCGAGAAAGTCCGTGCGGGGTTCCGTACCATTTATTTTTTAAAGGAAGTTTGTACATCAATTATAATAATAACTGTAGTTAATTTATTTTCATGCAAGATTTTTAATACAGTATTCATATTAAATGAAAAAAATCTAAATAATATATTTTTAAGCCTCTTTTAAAATATATAAAACTATTATAATTAATTTTGTTTTTAACTATTTTTATACAATTAAATAACCATCAAAGTTGCCAATATATTAATATTTTTACACATAGAATATATTTGTAAAGGCGTGTTTAATTAATTAACACTCTTATGTTTTACAGCCCACAAAACATCTTCAATGACACATCCTTCATCAACACAACTGCTTTCAGGAAGTACAGAGAAGAGTGTTCTCAGTTCAGTGCAGCAGGAAATGGCAGCTAGAAGGCAGAAAACTGGAGTGTCTCGACAAGATAATCGTTTGTCGGTTAAGTCAATTATTGACAGTATTGAAAATGCAACCAAACAAGCTAAATCTAGTATGTATTTAAAGGGTAACAGTTATATTATAATTCTTAGAAACTATTTCCATAACTAATGTTGGTGACATTTGTATAAACATTAATTCAATGCATTTAGGCATGCCTTTTATTTCCCCTCAAGGTGTGCGAATCTTTGTAAACTTCCAACTTCTCTTCAAACATTTGGCAGCTTCGACTCAGATTAAAATTGTGGATTAGACCATTATGAAGCATCACCAATAATTTTTTTTAAGAAAATATACATATCTATGTTAAATTTTTATCACATTTTTTGTTATATTCATTACAAATTAAATTTCACATGACAATAATCAAAAATAATTAAATATCATAAAATGTGATAATAATATGATTTATCAATTTAGTTAAAATATTTCAATCACTTTAGCAATGTACATGGCCATAGGGAGGGGGCCCCCTATCCCAATTTTTTTTTTTTTTAAGTTTTTAATATGAAGCTTAAAGATGGCCTTGTATCAAACTTCAAATAACTTGTAGAAGTATTGACTTTTCAAAAATTTGTCAGCGAAGGACCATTCCAAATAGTTTCTAGAGGGATCTAACTTACTAAAAAAATCCCAGTCAAATATCACTACAAATGACTTAAAATACCACTTTTAATTTCTTATAAAATCTTTTAATTTGAAAAAAAAATACAGGCGAGGACAAGTTTAAATGGTTTCTAAGGGCTTTCAATTTTAAAAATTTGCTTGTGGAATACATCTTCATATAGTTTTTTAGAGGTATTTAATTTTCGAAAAACCCGCTTCGGTGGCCGCTTAGTCTAACACACTAGTCTCGTACGTGAGTAGACTGCCGATGACGAGGAGATCGAGATTCTAATCTTGGTCAGTTATACTGAAGCGGTTTTTTTCCAAAATGGTTTTTCACTCTCCCTCCATGTAAATACAGGTACACTTCATATAAATATAGCCTTCCTAATCGCTAAAACCTTTGGCGTAATTAACACATAAGCATATAACCCGTACGGGTAGTAGGAAAAAAAAATTATAAATAAAGAAAATATAATAAATTTAGAAAAAAAAAAATCAGACGAAGAACACTCTAAATAGCTTCTAGGACATTACAGATTTCAAAAAGATTCTAGGTGAAGACCCCTACAAATAGATTCTAGGGAATCTAGTTTAAAAAAAATAAATCTGGTGAGCACTTCTTAAAATAGCTTTAAGATGCATCAAAATTTTCAAAAATCTCCCAAAGGAAGAATACTCCAAATATCCTTTAGCAGTATCCAAGTTGCTTCAAGGATAAGCCAATTTTCTAACATTAACTGAGGGAAAGGAGGGTAGAAATTTCCTAAAAAGCTTTTTTGTTACTTCCTACCTCCCCCTCGTCTTTACACAAATTAAGTTCCATCATTATTGTGTAAAATAACAATGTTCTTATTTCTTAGGGTTCACTAGTAAGTCGTTAAATCATATCATAAACTCACTTGAAACCCTCCCTCCTCCCCCAATTTAAATTCTCCTTACACCCATATCAATATAACATTTTGTTATATTTAATACTTAAAAGTCTAATAGTTATACTTAGAGACATGCAAAAGGTGAGGTTATTTTTAGGGGAAAAGTGGTGTTATTTTTCTCAAAGAGCGATGATATTATAAGCTGAAAGCGATATTATATACATAAATATGAGTCAAATTAGTATTCGTTAAAAAAAACTAGAATAAAACTATCTAAATTTTTCGTTCATATTGTGTATTTAACTATTTATTAACATATTTGGAGAAAAATCAAATATAACTACACACAAATCATGTCACGCTTAGTAATATCAAACTCGACATATCAATATCATTACCTTCGAGTCTTACAAATAGCAATATCGATAAAATTGATTATCAACTTAGGTTTAGACCAAACAATAATAACACCGAAACATGCCGTCATACTACTATCAAATAAAGAGAAGGGAATAAAAATTAAGAAGATATAATTTTGCCAAACACGACCACCTGTAGCAAGGTATATTAATATATAATATATATATATATATATATATATATATATATATATATATATTAATGTTCTTGCTTGGACTTAGTGTGAAATCTTTTAAAGTATGTAAACAAAGAATCGATCTATCGAAATTTAGGTATTGTAATGTGTAAAAGTAGAAATCGTGATTTTTAATGCTAACCTCAGATAAAAAAGCTTAAATATCCTGAAAACACTAATTTTTCCTCTGATCCATTTTATACCTTTAAAATTAGTAAAAACTGATACTATTCATATAAACAGGCCTGGTATAGTGCTATCACCAGTGTAAAATTATATTTTATGATTTGGTATTGGCCAAATTACAAAGAAATTGTGTTTATTTAGAAAAAATCTCGGATTCGTGTTATTTGTGTGAAAACAGCAGAATTCGCGTAAAAATTCGTTTTATCGCAAATGCAAATTTTGCATGTCCCTAGTTGTACATTATTTAACCCTTTGAGTGCCAACGTCACTCAGAGCGATGCACGAAATATCTGCTAAACTTGCCAGCGTCGCTCACAGCGATCCCTCGTTTTCGAGCTCTTAGTTCAGTATTAAGTCAACAGATAGAGTATATTTTATTTCCATTGCATTCTCGTATGTTCAAGCTACTTTTATTTGTGTTTGCGATATATCGAACCTGAAAATTATTTTATAACTTTTTACTTTATGAGTTTTATCTTTGGCCTTGTTTGTAAACATGGCTACTAAGAGGAAAGCTGTGATTCAAGACACAGAAATACTTGCAATATTTATTGACAGCTCAACCCAGAGTGATCAATTTGTTTGTCATTCTGAAAGCACTGATTCTGAATTTGTAAATAATGAAACTGAACAGGAATTTTATTCTAGTGAAATTGAAAGATCGGATCAAGTAGGAGTGGCAGATGACATTGATGACACGAGTGTGAATACTAGTTATTCCTAAAGGGATGAAATAAATTTTGAAGATCAGGATAATCCACCCCAACCTCTTCATATTTATGCAAAAGTACCAAGTTTGAAGTCCTCTCGCCGGCCCCTTCTGATTCCAACCCAATTATTTATTCTAGACTTTGTTTTACTATAACCCTGCTAAAGTTGATGGTCACTGAAACGGCTGCTATGCATAACCCAATTTTAGCGTAAAATCTAAAGTTAGTTTTTTTTTGTAAATTTTTGTTATTTACTCAGTTTTTTATGTTCTTTTCAGTGATTTATTCTATTTCAAGCTATTTAAATTTTCAATGCTTAAAAATTAATGTTAAATAAAACAGTAAAAAAAAATTTTTTAAATATCTTGGCTAGTGATTTTTTTATTATATTTAAAAATTAAAAAAGTATATGTATAATTTATCATCGGATTGGCAAGCATGTTAGCTAGTTTATGTAAAAATTTGAGTGCAAGAAGTTCATAGACTAATGAGTTATTATAATTTAAACAGACTCCTGCATTTTTCAGGAAAATAGCTTGGCACTTTTAGCACATTTTTTTTGTCATTTCTCTTGGCACTCAAAGGGTTAATACATTTTTCCAACTTGTTTTTATTATTTTAATTTTGAATCTGCTCCAGAAATATTTAAATTATTCGATTCAACTTTGTTTTTAATTGAATAAATGGACTTTTACACATTCCTAATTTTTTCCACTAAATTTATTCTCCTTTCTCTTTTAAAAATGTGTGTATATTTTAATTCACAGTTGCACTAAAATGTTTTACTTTAATCCTTAGTATCTAAATGTTAAATGATAATCCGTTTAAAAATTGGTTCTAAGTTTGAATTATCCAAGCTATAGTGGTTATTCGGTATTTTAAAGATAAAATGAAATTTGTTTTACCAAAGCTTTGTTAAAAATTAATATTTCTTCTAATTAACAACTCATCCTTAGTAATATGAAGATATTAAAAGGGTTTGAAACTAATTTATTATGTTATTGTAGGTCCTGGTAGTCGAAGTAGTTCCACCTCAAGCCTAAACAGTCTAGCTGGTGATCTTCGCCCTTGTAACAGCCCTGCAAATTCTCCTAGTACTCCAACATCACCTCATAGGCTAAATGCAGATATTGATAGTTCTCTTATAAAAGTACCATTGAGAGACCAGCAACAAATAATGAACCAGACAGCAGGGGACATTGCAAAAAGTCGTAAAATAACATCAGGTAAATACATATTATTTTTACAGTTAATTGGAATAGAGCACTAGGCTAAATCATGGTTTGAATTAGGAGGGATAGCCAGCACACTTACCTTGGTGATACTGGAGTAGAAATTGTTTAAATAGAACACTATAAAACACACAAACACATTTTTAATAATACAGCATATAAAACAATTTTTTAGTTTTTCTATCTATCTAGTTACTCATAGTGCTACCATCTATACAGTGATATCATAACTGAAAAACAGTCAGCTGTGGACAGTCAACCTTGCAGTTCAACCAAGCATCAGTCTACTGATCAGTCTCTTGGCCTGATGAAGCTGTCTGTGACAGTGAAAGCTTGTCCTTAAAAATGTGTTTGTGTGTTTTATAGTGTTCTATTTAAACAATTTCTACTCCAGTATCACCAAGGTAAGTGTGCTGGCTACCCCTCCTAATTTAAACCATATTATTTTTACAGTAGGTGACTATCAGCATTGAACACCAAGATCACAAGTTATGACATTATATTTTAATGGGCTTGTTTATTCATGAAAAATGGTCATTTCTATAGAATTACTTTGTCACTGAACTGGTGTTTTATGAGTGATAACATTGCCACTAGTTTCACATGAAAGTTTACTAAAAAAAGATTAGCCGCAACTTACTGGGATGTTGTGGTACTTTGAAAGAGTTTGCATGCAGTGGTCTATTGACATGGTTGACATGCTGTGTTCCTCTGGAATTTTTTGGTACACTGACAAGATTGAAGTGCAGTTTTCCATTGAAATGGTTGATATACTGTGATCCATGTCACAGTTGACCTGATGTTCTTATGAAATTTTGTGGTGCATTGACAGCTGCCATGCATTGACATGGTTGATGGACTCTGGTCCACTGAGGCACTTTGGTCGACTGGTATGGTTGACTTGCTATGGTCTATTAACATTTGGTATTTAATGCTAATTTGACAGAGTTGGCACATTTTCTGGTTCACTCAACTACCAAACTTGTTCATTAAAACCAGCAGTCAAAATATGGTTGCCATTTGAAACAAGAAAAACCTTTATTTATTTTCATCGGGGCTCGGAATTGAGAGAATTTCCTATCAAGGCTCTTTTGTGTTTTAAAATAAATATTAGGGAATGTTAGTAGTGCATCATGTCTTATCAGGGAAGGCAATCAATGGGGATAGCACCGGGTGTCCAGCGTCTTGGAAAACTGGGAAATGTCAGGAAATTTGTTTGTTCTGAGCTAAACTATGAAAATGTCAGGAAATTTGATCACATTTTTTATTTTTTACATATTCATCAACACCCATGCAGCTTTTGAACTAAAACAGTCAAAATTATATGTTTCTATCAGTTAATAAACCCTACATATCTCTTCTAACACAGCTGTTCCCTGTCAAGCAGACTAATCTCAATTCTAGAGGTAAACATGTGACTCATTTAATATTTTTACCCCTCTCCTGTGACTATTCAAGCCAAAGTCCAGTCATGGTTATGTGCATGTATGAAATTTGATCATAATATGGGAAAAACTAATAAATTGTGTCTCACAACCATTTTAGACTGTACTGGCATAAGGAAATATTTTAAATCCTCACTATAAATAATCCCTCTCAATCCAACTTATAAAACCCATAAGAACACAATTATATTATTTTTTTAATACATTTTAGTTTTTAATTGAATATCCATGCATATGTCCCTTTAATTCTACATTTATTATTCATAGCTTAAATTATAAGAACTCTCGAACTATCAGAACATGATAGTTTATTCTCTTTTTTTTTTTCAAGTTTAAGTATAACACTGATAATACTTTGTGATTAAATTGCTAGGATGAATATTAGCAAACTAAAACACAAGTAAATAAATTTGAATCAACAAATGTTATCTTTTTTTTAATTTAATTAATGTTGATATTGTTATTTTCCTTGCATTGTTAGTGAAATATTTATGAGCTTGGTTATAGTATCTTAGTTTAGGCGTATTATCCCCACCAGCTTTGAGGAAAAGTGTGTAGTTTTCTAGTTTTGAAAGGCATCTACAAGTAATAAACAGAGTAATAATTATTTTGTGAGCTAATCATTATAAATCGTGGGTCTGTGAAGTAGTGAAGAAATATTTGAAAGAGTTTGAGTCTGATGGATGTCCATGAAGTATCTACTCTTACTATTATATTTTTAATTGAATTGAATAAAACTTGATTGTATAATATCAAGTTTAAATTATTTTAGCTTTTTGGTTAGCAAATTAATTCTGCCACATCAAGCAGGTGTGGATGAATACATATGCCATAATTTTTATGGAAAAAAAAAAAACTAAAGAATTAAGTGAGCTACTTCGAACTCATGTATAATCCAGAAACATTGGGTTGCGGAACCATTCCATTTCTTCTTCAGACTCAAATCTTCCTTTTTTAAACACCAATAAATGACATGACTTCACACTAAACATTTTAAAGGTTTTTTTAAAAAAATATAAATTCCTTTATACTTTAATCTGAGTTGTCTGGAAAAATTGAATTCTTTCTGGAAAACATATGGAGTTTTATAGAAAGAAAATAGTGGCAACCCTGATACAAAAGAGGTGTCAACATTATACACAACAAACAAAGAAAAAAAAGGCACAAAATGGCAGTATTTTATAAACATTGTGTTGCATATAACCTGACAAACGAGTATTAATAATAATAATGATGATAAAAATAATAATAATAATAAAATAATAATAATAATAATAATAATAATTATAATAATAATAATAATAATATAATTATTTAAAATAATTAATATAATTATAATTACTACAAATAATTATATTATTATATAAAATTAATAATAATAATAATAATAATAATAATAATAATCATCATTATCAGGACTTAGGGTCCTGGGTTCGATTCTCAGCATGGCCGAAAAATTTATCATTGATGAAATGTAGGTTTATCCTTTCGCAGTGATGAATTAATGGCTCGGGACTGGATGTTGTGCCTGTCCTTGTCTTAAGCTAGATTGTAAGGCATATGAAGAATCTATGACAGGCCTAGCAAGCCGGTAATGGAAAAATACATGGCTTGAAAAAAAACTGACTACAGACACAGGCTGGAAACAGTAATGGATGTAAAGTAAATTATTACATAATTTAGTTGAGTGTGACTTCAACTTTATATTATTTGGATGTGCATGTCGACCTGTTTTCTTTTAAATGCATATAAAATCTAGTAGACTATTATAAAACTTTTTTTTCTCTGTTTACACTTTTCCTTTTTATTATTTAATAAACTTTTACTTCAAGAAAATATTTTGTTTTCTTTGATATTATTTACAGCAGAGCTAAATTTTTATTATTAAGTTTATCTTTTATTATAGTTTTAATTTAGTTTTTGTGAATGCTGTAATTTTTAACTGGTTTATTTGTTTTTTTAAGTTTTCTCTTTCTGTCTTTTTTTTTTTGTGTGTAGAAAATATTATCAGCAAACAAGGTCATGATCTTACTACTAAAGTAAAAGAAGAAGTTTTAAATGTGGCACCTAAACCTGCCTCAATTCTTCCAACAAGGAGCTTAAGTTTTCTTGGAAGGAGCTCTGAAAACATAAGTATGGAATCATATAATTTGTACATTAACATCTAACAATTGAATATTTACCATTGTTAGTTTACAAAAATATTTACATAATGATTATAAGTTGTACCCTTAGTTTACTCTGAAAGGTAAAAACCAGTAGTTTTATGTGGCTTATGATAGGGCCTTGGTGTAAGCTATAAAGGTAAGACAGCTACATTTCAGGGATTCACAGTCTACAGAATATTTCTGAAACAATATTTTTTTGTATACTTTCCTTATTTTAAGTGTAGTATAGGAGAAATACAAATGGAATGTCTGTTTTTGTGTACACCAGACTTAGAGCTTTTGAACCTTTAAACAATAATAATATAAACACTTTTATTGATAAATTTGTCATGAGCTTTTTTAGCTTGTTCATGTAAACTGTATACATTACATACAGGAATTATATTAACAAAATACAACATTAAATTATTACATAAAAATGGTACATCATTTAAGAAATATATATGTATTGCTATAATATTTTTATTTTATGATAGTAAACAGTTTTTCTCTTATGTGCTTTGTGCTTAGATGCAATACGAATGCAAATATTGCACATGGTGGTGGGATTGGTGGTGATGGTAAATATGTAAGTTTCTATCTATAATAATAAAAGGTAGTGTTTATGTGTGTGTTTGTTTGTGTGCGATGCCCAGCCAAATCTACGCCACACAGAGATCTGACTTTTTAACATAGGTGGATGGAATGCACCTCGAAGCCGGACCCTTAAATTTTTAATTAGCTTTTTAATTAGACTATTTTTAACAAATTTTTGAAGAAAACATTGTTAATCTGGTTTAGAATTACGTTTAAGAGATAACTGTGATAAAAATATGCCGCATCCTCCTCGGAAAAAAAAGTGTAGGAAATCGACCGTAATTCTAAACCATTTTTGTTGGGGTGGGGCTTATATAATTCTTATACCACAGTGGGTCACGGGCAACGCCATGCGGGATTGCTAGTTATAAAATAAGAAAGGAAATTCATAATATGATGAGTAACCATACATTGCTCAAACATAAAAATTCTCATATTTAGTTTTCATAAATATTTATTTCATATAATAATTAATACATATTTTCTTAAAATGAAGAGGCTTCTGCATAGATCTCACACTCATCAATAGTTAAGTTCTTCTTTTTAAGAGCTACATATTTATAATCATCTAGGGTGGATGTGTACCAAATTGGATTTATTAGTATTATGGTTACTGAAATCTAAGTATTGAATTAAAATTTATGTTTCTTGGTGTCTGTTACATTTACACTATCCTGGCATAGCCAGGTAAGGATGGACTGGAATAAGGCACATCTCTATTAATTGAATGTTGCTGCTCAGATGGTTTAGGTTAGTCATGAACACAGATTATCATAGGATTTTCCATAGTAAATTTGGATGGGGCATTATGGGAAACAGATAACAATGTATTTCGTTTTAGTACCATGTTAGCCAACCTAATGTAGAAACACATTAAACTTTCCTCTTTGACAAGATTTGTTTATATTATTAAAGCAGAATTCCATTCAGTACATAGTGATAGCCATAGAAGGTGTATTTGAAAGTAAACCTGTTTTGAGGGTGAAAGTGTATGTAGGATAGAGAGCAACTTTTATTTTGCTTTTGTGTATTGTCTCTAATTCATTCAACTTACTTTTAAAGGTGTTTGTCCATATTATGTTTAGATAAATTAAATTTTAAGGATAAATAGTGTTGTTTTATATGAGATAGAGGAACATAAAATTTCTATTTCTTATAATTTATGCAGGCATTCCTAGTTTTATTTACATTCTATAATTAAATATAAGTAGCTCACTTGCTCTACATATTTATTGGGTATATCAATATCAATTAAATTATTTCAATCAAACTTTATACACATAAAAGGTCCCTACAGTAGCCCCCAGGTTAATTATTTTTTATTTGTCTATGGGGCTCTTGCTATACATTGATCACATCTTTTAAAAAATACCATCTTGTTTAAGCAACACTTTTATATGAGTAGACATTAAATTAACATTTTTCTTTCATTCAGTGTGATGCATTAAAAATAATTGCTAGAAGCGCAAATCTTGCTTAAACAACACTGAAATAAGCTCAAGGATGTCCTAGTTGTCCAAAATTTAAAGTAAATTTATTTTAACCAAATATTCTGCACATATCCTTAAGAATATATAATTTTTATGTTATTATTTGGTTCTTGCAGACTATATTAACAATTTTTTACACTGAAATGGAAGTCATACTTAGACTGATTGCACTATGGCCCTATATTTTAAGTTATACCATAGTGGAATCAAACAAGATAGACTTGTTACCATCCAGGGTAAACTGCAGGTAAATATTTATGAACTTATTTTCCTTAAGTGATTTAAATCATAGTAGTCTCCTTTTTCATTTTATTTTGTGTGAATTTAACTATTAAACTATTTATTTTTTATCAATTAGTTCATCCAGAGTTGAAAAATGTAAATCAATTGTTACTTTTTAATATTACTTTTTTCCCGAATTTTGGGATCCTGCACAGGCCTAATTATATAATAATATTTCATTTATACACGATATAGCTTTTCCAGCCACTGTACATAATAACATGTTGTGAACACATCGTTGAACAGAAGTGGTGACTATAATGACTCATTGTTATCTGAGAACACTTATCCAGTGTTTACTTTTGAGGGAAGGTGGGAGGGCACATAGCATATATGCTATCACTTTGTGTTTTAGTGTCTCGTAACAAATGAAAGCTCAGCTTTTTTCATAATTTTTTCTTAAAATCTTTAGTGACCATGTATAAATATAAACGAGTGGTTTGTACTATAGAACAAAAACCTGACATAATTACAAATAAATACTACAGTGCACCACACAGACTTTCTCTATCTTTTATCTTAAAATAAAGACATTTATTTATAAAACTAGTAATATTTGTCAAATGATATGATATACATTTTTACAGAATCACTACACAAAATAACAACCGAAATAATATACAATATTACAGAAACATTAAAGTATCATATCTTTCCATCAAAGAGCATTACACTCAACTCATTATTCCAAAGTGTTACATAAAAAAAATATTTGCTTATAGCTAAAAAATATTTGTTTCATTAAAATATATTCCATATTAAAATATTATATATTTTAGAGTACTAGAATTTTACAGTGATAAATTATTTCGTATTTCAAATAGTTGCAATGATATGACAAAATTGGAAATTTTCGCTTTTCTAACGTACACTTAGTCATTTTCATGGGAAAAGGGAGTATCGCCATTTTGTTTGTAGTGTTAAACGATACCTGTATACAAAATTTAATCAAACCCATTAAAGCGAATGTTGAGAAAATCTATTTTATCTATTTTGCCCTTCATTACCTACCCTTAAGTTAAGGGTTGGATATATAATTCCAAAAAATCCTAGGGGAAACCTTATGAAATACCCTTTATACCAAATTTTAGCCTGACTGGTAAAATTATTTCGGCTCTAGGCGAGATACAGATGGACAAATAGACATTGAGGAAAAATACTTTTCCGTTTCAGGGGGTCATAAAATGTTGACACTTATAAAAAACTAGGCGATTTTTTTTGACAATCACGATACGTCACTTACTGAGAGTAAGTAAAAAGAGTAACACATTCCACCAAAAATCATGAATCAAATAACATACAGTGTAACTGAAACATTAATAAAACAGGAACATCTTTGTCCAGCAAAGAGCATAACCATCAATTTCTTTTTCAAAGACTTGAATAAAAAATATATATATTTGCTCTTAGCTCAAAAACTATTGGTTTTATAATAATATATTTCAAATAAGAGCTTTATATTTTACTATACAAACATCTTTACAATGATTCAAGTTATTTTGAATCTCAAATAGTGGTGGTTAAGTTATTTGTTATCTCAAATAGTGGCGAAGATATGTTCAAGTTCACTATGTAAACTAACCTATTTATTAATCGTTTGTTTACGGGAGTTGGCATATCTGTCCACATTTTGTTTTCAAGTAGCACACTTATTTCTTTATTCATAACATCTTTCCACTTAACTGAATAAACAGTATTTATTGCCTCTTTGTATGAATTTTGTTCTTGCAGCATGTTTATAAAACTCATTTCCAAGTCTGTATGCCACTAAAGTTTCTTCATAAAACGCTTCCCAGCTTCTCTTGCTCTTTTAACGTTAGAAATCTTTTGTAATTCTTCTGGCTGGCTTACTTATTTCATCTCTGGGTCACAATTTTCAGAGTCACTACTCTCTGATTCACCCTCCAGATTCACAATCACCTCCCTATTCTTTTTTTAATGATGGCAGGTTTGATTTCTGGACTATTTTATTTTCATGCTCATGAACCTCATTCTTAGTTTGACATTGTTAATTCTTTTCCAGATGCTACATCTCTTCTTACTTCCACTGTGTTAATGGAATAGCAAGGCCGGCAAAGCCATTTTGTCCTAAACTCACTCTATGGCTGTAATTGTATATCTTATCGGCCAACCTGCGGTGGCTTTAAAATATATTTATGTAATTCACTGGTTCCCAAATTTTTGACCTCATGTTCCATCTTTTGATATCTCAGAAAATCTTAAGCCTGTCATCTAAAAAAAATCAATTTAAAAATGCCTTTTTAAAATTTTTTTATCACAAACATTCAACACATGCATGTGTGTGCACACACATACAAATACACACACATGTGCACAAACAAACATACACAAACATGCACACACACACAAACAAACACAAACAAACATAAACACACGTTCCCTGATGGGGTAGGCAAGAAACTCGATTCAACATCTACATCGAATCATACAAGATATTTTATTCTTAAAACTCTTAATTTTTCTTTTTTCCCCCCACACTCATCTACAACATTTGGTCATGTCTTACATGGCCTACCCCTTCCTTTTGATCCACACACGCTACCTTCATATATTTGCTTTGTCACGCTATCCACACTCATCCTTTCATCTTGCCCAAACAAAGAAACACACATCTTTCACATTTTCTTACTAGATTCCCTTTCTAACTGCACAACTTCAGCACTCATTCATTACTTACTCTTTAAATAAGAGCTTTTCCACATACATTTCTTAGATTTATCTCATTCCAACAGCATTCACCTTCCTCTTTTTTTTCTCCTAACAAACATATAATTAACATCCATAAAACAATGTTGCTATCAACAATATTTTATAGACTGCCATCTTTGCCTCTTTTGATACTATTTCATTCTTTGCAATCATCCACATACAGCCAACTAATCTCAGAGATGCATTCACCCGTCTGTCGATTTCTCTATCCATCCTTCCATTTTTACAGAACATTCTGCCCAGATACACAAAATTATTCACTTGTTCTAACAGTTTTCAATTTATACTAAGCTGACAATCATTTCCTGATCCTTCTATATCAAAAACTTTCACCTTAATTTAGGAGATCTTTATACGAAGATCCATTCTGCTGGTCGCCACATTCAAACTATTTAATGCATTCTGCAAGTCATTTTCTCTTTCAAATATTAATAAAACATCATCTGCATATAACAGCACTCTCAAATTCACATAGGCCATTTGTACACCAGCCACGTCCTCACAAGCATACCTCATAAACTTATCCATAAATACATTAAACAACCATAAAGACCTAACACAACCTTGTCTAACACCCTGTTCAATATCAAACCATTTTCTTAAAGCCCCATCCACCCAATTGCATGCTTTACTTTCATACACCCCCACGATTCCATTTACTAACCATGCATCCACACCATACCCTCTCAGACCTTGCCATAATATTCTCATATTCCCTCGGTCCTACGCTTTCTCCAGATAAATAAATGCACAATAAACTTTCTTCCTTATTGTAGTACATTTCTCAATCACTTGTGTGCAATGCATATATCTGGTCCATACAACCTTTAGCTGGCATGAAACCGCTTAGCAAACCCCAAATCTTGTCCACAGTTTTTTCACACACTCTTTGAATTAAAACTTTCTCAAAAATTTTGTCTGGAATACTCAATAAACTAATTGGCTTATAATTCTTAACATTCACTCTTAATACCTTTGCCTTTGAACAAAGTTACAGTCACAGCATTCTTCCAGTCCTTAGGAATATTCGAAATCCCAACACAGACAATGTCTCACACAATATGGCAAGTAGTATCATGCCCCCACACTTAAGCATTTCACTTGTAATCCCATCTACACCCGCAGCTTTGCCATTCTTCAACACTTTCATATCTTTAAACACCTCAGCCTCATTAATTCTTTCACTTATAATAAAATTTTCCATATTTTCTGCTACTTTATATACGGTGTCACCATATAATTGCTCAAAATTATCGCTCCATTGCTCTCTTATACTGTTTTCTTATCAGGTCATTTCACCACGTTCATTCTGAATGCCATAGGTCTTGCCTTGTACTCTTTCTTTCGTTCTCTTTACCCACTTCCAGAACAACTTCCTATTTCCTTAAAAATAATTCTTTCTTCTTTTAATCTTATTTGAGCTTTACTCTCCTTTACTACTTTCTTTGCATTCATCTTTTTCTCTTTGTATACATCCCACAACCTTTGATGTTCTATTTCACTCTTCATAGCAATCTTTAGTTTGTATTCTCCTTTCTTTTCTATCATAGCTTCTTTCACCTGCTCACTACCCCATGCATCTCTTTTTAAGTTTTCAAACGCCGTAGATCCACGCACTCAACTTCAGGCTCTTTTAGCATTTATTTTGACATTACATTCATGCTCTTGTAAAGTTAATTTATTCATTTAGCGCTCTGAAATTTATCCTGCAATTTTCCACTTTCATTCACACTTGCTTAATACTCTTGCTCTGCTTCCTCACAAATTCCTACCTAACACAACTACTGAGATTGCTAGGAAGTGATCCGTTCTACATTCAGCTTCACCCACACATAGCTCTAGTAGTCTTTCATCATAAACCACAAAATCAATCATCAGTCTTGAATCATCCCTTTGCTATGTATAAAAGTGAAACTCTTTGTTCTTAAATATGTGTTCGAGTTAACTAAACCTTTTTCTAAACACAGAATCACTTACTCATTTCCATTCTCGTTTACGCTGTCATCACCATACCTTCCTAACACGCTCCCTGAATTCTCTCTTTGGGTAACCCACCCATCCATTCATATCTTTTAACATGATAAATATTTTACCCGGTTCACATAAAGTTGATTAATGTGATTATTTAAACAAATTTTAATCCAAGACACAAAAGGTCAAACAGTTTATCTCAGTTAAAATAAGAAACAACGTATCTCAACACTTAAAATTCAAATCAAGCCTACATTGTTGTCATTGTGAAGGATAATTTTTCATTTTATTTCTAGTTGAGAAATCCTAAGCGCAAAACTTAAAAGAATACAACTCGGATCATATTTGACTTAAAGACTGTTCCTTTTTTATTTATTTTATCTTATTAGTAAAGTTAAATAAACGTGATTCAATTGGATACACGGAAGAAAACGGCAGGGAGTGAATTCTTCTGCTACAACTAAAGTGAAATATATTTTATCCAAAATTCCTCCATTCATGACGCTACCAACTTATAAAGCCTACTTAATTAGTTAGATGATACTTACTGACTGATGAATATAGTTTTGAAACACAGTACAAATAAAAAATGCTCATGATGTGAAATTGACTTATGGCTAATCATTTTTCTTCCTTATAACAATGAGACGTCTTTAAACAACCTCATCATTTCCTAACTTGGGAAAGACTGCAGTGGACACATATTTATAAAAGAAGAAGATTATGAAAACTTTTTTTATTACAGGAAAACATTTTCAATAGTTTCAAATATTTATATATTTCTTTTAAATATTGGAGATAGCTTTGTAAATTTAAAGGAAAGAGATCCCTGGATTTCTTCCTTGTGATAAGGGAACATATTTTAGTTGCAATTTATTATTAGTTTTAAAAGTAACAGTACTAAAATAAATTATTCTTTCACTATACCTGGGGTTAAATATTTGTTTACAAGTTAAATAGATTAAAAATAATACATTATTGGAACAATTAAAAAAATTGACTATATGAAAATATAATTTTATAGTAATTCTTAGCATGAACATAGGCTATTTTTTGTAAAATGGGTCTTTTTTTTTTTTGCTATTTTTCAAGAGTTGAGGTTGTATAAAACCATAATTTGACATAAGTAAATCATCACAGTTTACTTGGAAGTGCTTCATTTGAATAAAATAGAGAAATTCATGGTATTTCAGGGCACAGCTGTACCCAGACATTTATTTGGAGGGGGTGGAGGGGGGGGGGGGTGGTTCTACCTGTACAACTCATTATGAAGTCCTCCCTGAAGAGAGATGTAAGGAATTTTTTTAACATTGAATTCCTCTTTTAGCAATTATTTTTTAAAGCATAAAGCGATGCTATTGAGTCTCCAAGGCTCCATTTAGCCAAGGCATTGGGGGTATTGCATAGATACAATTTTAATAACAGTTTTGAGATGGGCTTTTGAACCCTCAAAATACTCCCCCACATTATGGCCCTGCATTGAAGTTCCTTAGAGACACAAATAAACTAATTATTATTTTAACTAAAGATCTTGCGCACATATGTTGGTGAATTACTCTAACCACATTTTTGAAATCTATTTTATCACTTGAATAGTTACACGTTGAAATATTCTTTCTCATTTTGTCATAGCATTTCATTTGGAAAATGACTGGCGTAATTTCCCCTATAGTTTGTTTAACTATTTGACTTTGTGTTTGATAGGATGCACAAAATATATTTTTAACATCCTACTCTCTATTCACCACCAACAAAATTCAACCTTATCTTGTTACTTTGGATGAGATTGTTTTTAAGCTACTGGTGGCAAGTAATAGCAATATAGAATGTGATTAAAAACAAAATTTATACTTATTTTTTATATCTTATAAATTATATTTTTCTATGTAAACTCTGTGTTTAGGTGAATACAAAGACCCTCTCAGTGGTCTACCGATGTGTGGTGGATCTCGACGAAACTCACTTTTGCACTGGTGCCAGACCAGAACTAAAGGCTATATTAATATAGAAATTACAAACTTCAGTTCCTCTTGGAGTGATGGGTTGGCATTCTGTGCTCTTTTGCATAGCTACCTTCCAGAACGAATTCCCTATGACACACTTACGCCAAATGAAAAGAAACGTAATTTTTACTATGCATTTGCAGCTGCAGATTCAGTTGGGATACAAACAAAGCTGGTGAGTTGATATGATTGACAAACAATAAAAAGTTGCTTGATTTATTTATTTTATATAAAAGGGTTAGAAATAGTAAGTTAATTTTTTTATTTTAAATATTACAGCCAAATTTTATATTCATATATAGTTTTAAATATCAAGAAACCTTCTTCGATGGTCACATAGTCAAAGCTATCACTCTTGCAATAGGGAGGTCTGTATTTGAGACCCAGTTGGGTGTCCTGAGTGTGTTTTTTCCTAAATGGTTTCCAACTCTTCATCTTCGCGAATGCAGGTACACTTCCTCTAAATAAAACCTTCCTCATTCTCAAAACATTAGCGTAATTAGTACACAGTTGTATAGCCAAACAGGTGGAAAGACACTGTGCTAAAAAAATAAAAAAATTTGCGTGCAAAAAAATTATATCAAATATTTTTGTCACGCTTAAATTAAACATTATTTGAAAAATTAGATAGTTTTAATGACAACATTATATCCTGGATGAACATAAGGCCTACAAAATTATTATGTAGATATGTAAAAATAAATGTTCCAAGTAAGCATGTGCGAATAAATCATTTTCAATTTTGAATCAAATCTGAATATTGACTGAGTCGAATAGAGTCTGAGTCAAATCTCATGCATAAAAATAATTCTACTTTAATTTGAATCAAATCTCATGTTTTTTTTTTTTTATTTAGCACCGCGTCTTACTACCCGTTCGGGTTATACGCTTAAGTACTAATTACACTAATGGATTAGGAATTGGGAAGGTTGAATTTAGAGGAAGTGAACCCGCATTTGCGTGGAGGGAGAGTGGAAAACCATTTAGGAAAAACCACCCCCAGTTCACCCGACCGAGATTCGAAACCTCGATCTCCCCGTCCTCGGCGGTCTGGCTCAACACGACTGGCGCGTTTGTTTGCCAACTACGCCACCGAGGCGGGTAAATCTCATGTTAATCTTATTCTATCAAATCAAATCCTAGTCAAATCCCATGCTTAAAATAAATATTGGATCAAATATTAAAAATAAGTTCAGACCCAGAGTAAATAATTTATTTTAATCTTACTATGATAATAATTTAAATAGAATCTGTGTTGAATATATCACTACGTTAATTTTCCGATACCATTCCAATAATAGATTTTTTTAATTACATTTTAGACACATTTTAGGTTTATTTATAAAACTGAAATCAAGAGCACTAATTTCCAAAGGTGAAAAATCAAATAAAGAACACACCAGTTTTTTTTTTGTAGTACAAAGGTTAATTAATATTTACTAAAAGGTGGGTCTAACTACTTTTTTAAAATACAAGATATTCACTGTTGCAAGCAACTATGACCCATGTTATTCCTTTACGACTTGGAACTCAAGTTAATTTCTCTATTCAATCTATCACATAACTTATTTCCAATCTGATTACATTAATTTGTTAAGTAAGCATGAATTATATATTCGAATCTTGAGTTAAACCCATTGAATCAGAATCTAGGATTTATTTAGATTTGGAATTTCGAGTAAAATCCGATTATTATTAAGATTTGGATTCAAATTTGAAATTTCAAAGGTTCGCACAGGCTTAGTTTCAAGCAAGTTTGTTTGAACTCAATCTTTTAAAATGTTTTAATAAAATAGTAAAAATACTGGTAAATTTAATAACTCCTCATTATGACCTAAAGTTGATTGGAATAGAGCACAAAAATATGAAGGATACACGGAGAAAAGGGTAAGGTCCAATTTTAACTCAAATTGAGTAAGTGCTTCCATGAGACCTTTCTAATGCATTTAGATTATGGTTCAAAAAGGTATCTGCTATTTTTAAGCTAATTAAAAAAGTATTTGCTGGGTTCCTTATAGAGTTTGAGATATAAAATTTGTGGTCATGAAAAATGGATGTAATGTGACTTAGCTTCTTTTCCCCCTGTTCCTTTCATATTGTTCCTAATTTTTGATTTATTATTATTATTATTATTATTATTATTATTATTATAATATTCATATTATTTTGTATTTATTATCTGTCCTGGCTACCCACATACATTTTGTTTTGCTATGCAAAAGACTTATACAACTCACTTAATTAAATTATTTTTTCTTCCAACCATAAAGTAATTTTTATTTTTGTTTTCCAGAAATTATTTACAATTTAACTATGAAAGCTGTGAAAAATCTAGAAAAGTTAATTTTATTATTTCAAGATTATATAAAACAGATAGCTTAATATATGTAAAAATTAACATTTAAGAAAATTTGACTACATTTCTTAAGTAAACATTCTCCCTAATTTAGCTTCTTGGTTGAATATTGCAGTACAGTTGACTATTGCATACTTGAGGTGCACAGTTATTGAAAGGCTTAATTCACTCCTTTATTATAATTACCGAGCAAACTGTTTCAGTGGGCTAATGCTCTAAGGCATCACCATTGCAATAAATTGGACTGCCAATGATGGGGATATTGAGGTTCAAACCCTGTTCGGGTGTGCTAAGGATGGTTATTCTTAAATTGTTTCTCAACCTTCTGTCAAACAAATGAGGGTACATTTATTCTAAATTCAATCTTACTCTTTCCTCTTTACATTAGCTTAATTATTATATATGTATATAGTCCAAACAAGTATACTGGATGTCATATCCGAGGGAACTTCATGGCTACTGTAGGGAAACAGCGTTGTCATCTCTTGTTTATATGTGGTCAATCTTCCTTTAAAAATATAAGACAAATTTTGCATCACTGATTTGTAGAAAATGTAAGACAAATTTTGCATTACTGGTTTGTTAAGGTTTTCACTAGCTACTTCTTACCCCAGCATACCACCTTCTGACATAACTGAAAATGAGGCGATTTAACAACAGTTAACTGAGAAAGAGCAAAGATAAAGCTTTTTCTCTCCATAAGACCTGGAGATCCTTCAGAGGTGATATTTGGTGTAGTGAGCTGTAGCGATCAAAAAAATAGAATTATTGGGAACTGAACTGTTACAAATTTTAAAATAAAAATATTTGGTTAGCTTTGGTATGTTGGCTTTGAAGTGCAGGAACAAAATAAGTATTTAACAAATGAACTTGTTAGTTGGATCTTATTTTTGAAATAAACTAGTATTAGCATTCTTTTCAGTTAAGTTTTCATGTAACCATTTTACAAATAAAATAAAAAGATTCAGCCTTGACCTGGCTTGTAAGAAAATAATAATGGGCCATGTGTCATAATATTGCTCGTAATATTACAGAAATATGTGTACGTTCATATTCTCAGTCCCCTAACTCTACATTTATCAAACCCTTTCCCAAACTCTCATTAATTACCGGTCTTTTACTCCTTGCTTAGTTACATGAGTGATTATTGATGGCTACTGATTGGACATTGATTGTATGTGGCCATATTTAAAATGATTAAAACTTTTTAGTCACTGTTGTGGTCAGTCATCTAATTCATGATGATGATGAATTACATGACAGACCACAACAGTGATTCTCACGAAATATAGCTGTGTTAAAAGGTTTGGGAATTTAATCACAAGAAAAGGGTTAGATTCTGAATTTTACTTTAAGAGCAATAATTAATAAATATTTACTGATGTGGACAGAATAGTAAGAGTATAGTTATACACTTTTATCAATAAGTATTACTAAATAAACAGTCTGTTAAAATAAAAATGTTAAACCATTTTCTGCACATTGCAACAAAAGTCTTGAAGTTACAATATTTGTTTCAGAATATGAGCCATATGATTGAATCAGAGCGACCTGACTGGAGAAAAGTGATGCCATATATTGTGGCCCTCTACAAGCATTTTGAGTCCAAATAAAGTGTGTTGATGGAATTAATGAAAAAAGACTGCAAAGGAAGACTGAACTGTTCCTGTTCATATTTAAATGGCTGTTCAAGACATTTAGTATTATTCTTAAAAATACAAACGAGCTTAATTTATCATTTTGGCAGCTAAAATGAAGTTTAAAAACCTTTTGAATACAACATTTAAAAACAATATTATATATTTGAACTACATTACAGTGATTTAAAAGTGACAAAATAATAATATGATTAAATTTAGGAGTGTGTAAATTGTTTTCTAGTCATCATAAATTGTGAGCCATCATATGGTGAATTGTTTTAACTAGCTACTAAGAGCTCGATGTGTTATTTTACTATTTATGTTTTGGCCAAGTTTTTTCTTTTTTTTTTCTTTCTTTTCAGAATGCAAGACAATTTTGTTGGTCCAATATAACATTAATTTTTATATCCCTATCCAATAATGCCAAATAAGGTTCTCATTAAATTGTTAAAAAATATAGTTTTTGATTATTAATAAAATATACTATTTGTGATTAAATAGTAAAAAAAAAAATTTATTTGTAACATATTGATTTATTTATTTTTCTGCAGACACCCCCCCCCCCCCTTTTTTTTTTGTCTCCTTTTGAAAATGTTCTTGTCCATTGTCTTGCATTTGTTTTTATTGTAGCTTTCACCATCCAGAAGAAGAACTCCTTTCCCACCTACAGTATTTTAAGTTTAAATGAAATTGCTATGTTTAAAAAATAATCATAATCTATTTTACTGATTAAATTGTATTTCAGTATATTTTCATCAAATTTGCAACAGGTTTGACTATATAATTAGGCTTATTAGTGGCTGGAACGACATTTAGACTTTATTATCAATCATTATTATCAATTAATTTTCACACTAATATGAACCAATAATTTAATCCAAATGAATTGTCTTGGAAAAATACAATGCATCTTATTTTTGTGTTTCAAGTGACAATTCAATTAATAAAAAATAAAAAATTTCTCATATTTGACAATGAGATCTTTTGATTAACATTAATAAAGAAATTAATATTGGTTTACATATATATTTGAACAAAATTGTAATTGATAAGCAACATTTTTAATTACAGGCATTGTTAACAGGGAGGGACATCTCCCCAATAATTTGGTCAAATGGGACTCTCTTATTAATGTAAAAGAAACAGGGAATTGTTTTAACCATAAAATTGAAAATCTATTCTTGGAGCCCATGCATAAATAGCTATGGTAGTTTTTTTTAAATATTATTTCAAGATTTAATTACAATATTTACAATATTTATGTCATTAATTTGGTATGAAATAACCGTTTTTCGCCCCTCACTAACTAAAGTCTATTAACACCCATGGTTTTAATAGTACTCTTTCATTTGTTTTGTATTGAAGACGTTCATTTAATTGCGTAAAACAAATATTCAGTTTTATCATACATCAGTAAGCTGGTTTATCACATGTATAAAAAACTCTACAGTTTGAATAGTTTTTGTATTATTATTACAGTGTCTTACTACTAATTTGGATTATACGCTTATGTATTAATTACTTTAATAGTTTTAGGGATGAGGAAGGGTATATTTAGAGGAAGAGTACCCACATTTGTGTGGAGGGAGAGTGTAAAACCAATTAATGGAACAACCATCCTCAGTACACCCGTCTGAGATTCGAACCTTAATCTCCCCATCTTTGGCAATTTAGTCTACTGCAAGAGTGACATCTTGGACCATGCTGCCATCGAAGTGGGACGAGTATGAGTGTAGTTAGGATTACAATTGTTACATTAAATTATAAATTACTACAAATCACTTTGTTTGAATTTACATAAACAAGATTTTGAGCAATCAATCAATATTGTCAACAAAAGAAATACAAGTTATACTGGTCATACTTTATGTGGACCAATAAAGATAGTGTGTGATCACTGCTAATTACTACACGCTGGTTAACTGTGACACTATTATGTTTTAAGAAGCACTGGTAGAATTTCACTCAGCACTCTATAAAAGTTTACCCACCTACTCACTTTCTACCATACTATTTGAAAACATTGAATCATGTTTTCAACATGAGATGTAGAAAGTTAAGGCTTTTGAGTAAGTCTTTACAGTTTATATGCCTTGGGCTAAGCTCTAAAAACAAATGTTGCAATTCAAATGACAAAAGTACAATTGGTAAACTTGCATTAAAACCACACTGTAAAGATTTGGTCATAAAAGCACTTACCTTTGATATTGTGCATTTAAACTCTACAGGTATGTGCTCCTACATATTACACATATACCTCGACTTCTACCTCCCTACATGCTGATTTTTTGCACACAGAAAAACACAGGAACAAATTAAATCAATTACTGTACTGACACATTAGTTAGCCATGATTTTACCAAAAATTAATGAACTTTATGCATTTTGTGACAAATGCCAAAAATAAATGCTTTTAGAAGTATACTCAACATTATTATAAGGTGGATTTTGTGAGTCTCTCCCATGAACCAGTGGCAATTAATGTTTCACTTTATTTTTACTAGAAATAAACTCTACAAAGTATTATATTCTGCATATCTTTCTACTATATCTATTTAATATCTATTAAATTTACTATAGAAATGTAAAATAATATATATATATATATATATGTCTCTGGTCATGTGGAGAAGATCGTGGCAAGAACACTCACTCAACATTCGACTGGATTAGAAAATAGAAAGTGTTATGGAAGAATACCAATCTAAGATTCATAATGTATCTCTATAAGGAAAACCTCTTTTCGCTTTATGAGGTAATTGTATTATATTTGGAAGAAGGTATAGGAAAGGTGGATAGAAACACATAAAAGGGGGATGAACACAATATGGCTTTTACAATGAAAAGAAGAACACAGTTCACACTTTACATTGCTGCCATTGGACAAAGAGCTAATGGTTGCCTCTTAAAGAAAATCGATGGTCACTGCCCAATCCCCGACCTATGTTTCATTCTATCGGAACTCATCAGGGAGGAGAGTGAAACGCGCAACACAACTTCCTAAAAGAGGAAACCAAAAAAACACAAAAGGGAGAAAATAAAAAATTGTAAAGAATGATAGGACACATAGATAGGAACATATAAAAGGTATAACATAAAGGACAAACACAGGAAAAGGAAATTAGATGCGAATATATAATGTATCTCTATAAGGAAAACCTCTTTTCTTGTCTGTGGAGTGTGGGCTAGAGTCAACATAAAATAAAAGTCCCATAGCATAGCTTTATAAAATTTAAATATCAAGTTTGAACAAAATCCATCAAACCGTTTGGGACCTATACCTAGGGACAGCATAGTTGTAAAATCAACTTTTTTGAGTTCAGGAGCACATAAAATCCAAAGATTCATTATAATTTCAAAGTCGAAAATTTTCACGATTTAAATACGCTCTCTTTATTAGAGAAATTAAAAATAGAAAATTTTCCATCTTACATCTCTAATAAGAACCCAACTCTTGTTTTCTTATTGGTTAATATATGATTCAATATATTTTTACATTTCATGTGTTATTTTAATTGACTTCATTTATTAATGTATCCTTTTCTTGGATTGCTGTCTTGCACAAGAACCTATTAAATATCATGTACAAACATTTTTAGTCTCCCTAAGATTTTAACCCTATAGGCTCGATTAAAGTCGCAGGTTTTTGCAGTATGTGAAATATAGAAATATATTGTTTTTAATGTGGTTATAGGAAAATTTGAATTGCTATGTTTTAATACATACTTTGGGAAATACTAGACAGTCTCTTTAGAGATGGCGCATTCCAATCACAGTGGCTGTCTCCTTCATAATAATTATTCACGGGAGGTACATTTGTTGGTCGGTCACTTTATTTGGTGGCATGCAACCCTGTTAAATTTCTTCTGCATGGACTATGTTAAAATAATGTTAGTAATAATGTAAAAACAACTGCACTCTAGAGTGTTGTTGTCCAAGTATTGTATTCCTATTTGTCTTTCACAGCATTGAATTATATAGTCAATAGATTTTGCCCGCAGCTTTGCTCCATTAATGTCGGTTTAAAACATATTTTCATTAAAACAATAGCGTTTATAGTCCTAGTTTTTTTAATTTCTTGCTCAGAGAAGATATCACGCAACTTATTGGTAGAAATTATCAATATGAAAATTTATAGCTGAAAGATATATCCTGTCCTCAGAAACAAAAAATGCAATGCGGTGTAATTATTTCTGTTTTAAAATTAGACACACATAATATTTGTATTAATGGAAGAAAATAAAGTAACAAATTTTAAGGCATGACATCTTTGTAAACGACACTAGAAGTTTGTATCATAAAGAACGAGCAATTACAGGTTGCTGCTAGAAATATCACGGTAACACACCACAAATAGTTAACCATATTAGAAACACTTGCCGTAGAGATCAACGCCTGCCATCCTTAAGGTTTGTCCTTGTGCTGTATTGATGGTTATCGCATACCAAAAAGGATAGGAAAATACATGCATTTAAACTGGAAGGGCAGGCCTGATAAAATCATGGTGGGTATTCTTGTTATCATGACCCATTTTTAAGTAGTACTACCTATCATGACAGTTGCCTCTAGGATTTAAGTTTTGCAGACTGTTTATCTGTAAGAGTGTCTCATTATTCAGTTTAAGTGTGTCCAAATTACGCAGAAAAATTATGGTTGCTCAAATTTTAATTGAAGAGCGTGAATGGGTAAACCGAATGGACTAAGGGAATTAAACAAATTAGTCGGGCTAGTGCCTATGGACATGTAAGTACGTTATAGCACTTCAAACTGGTCTAAAATACAGTAATTAATAATATCAGCTTATTCATTTTTTCAAATAGAATAGCATGCTCCTGAAACCACGAAAGAGGCTTATTTTACAGAAGATGTATATCGGGATGGATAAAATGGACCAATATTGGATATCCTTGACCATGACGTATATCTGGAAGTTATTCAAGGACACCTTGCCTTCGTGTCCTGCGAGTACTTCATTTACGAGTTTCAGCAATATTTCGAGAAATAAGTCTAGTTTTTGTCTTCACACAGGTTGTTGGTTGACAGGGAAAGTTTCACAACGTCTGGGCATATGCCGGATCGTTTAACGCAGGCGTTGACCTCATCAGCTCTAGTGATTTGGAATGACCAATAAAGTTTGTTGGGTCTTCTGCAAACAATACGGTGACACCTCCTGTATGCACATTGTTGTTTTTGAGATCTCTCAAAGTTCTATTTATGTCTTCAATTTATGTATTATGCGATATTATACTCTATTCCATAGTATAAGAGATAATTTTTGCAATGAATTTGATGTGAAACTTTGCTTTGATATGGTGCACACAGCAATTTGGTCGTTAGAAAAAATCAAAAAGTTATTTAAATGTTGCATACGTTGTTGTGGCCCCTTTTAACAAATTTGTGGTTATACCTGAATGTCACATGCACTGTTATGCCCCTATTTAACAAAGTAGCGACTATACCCGATGAAGCCACTGCAAAGACAACACTGCTTCCCTCAAACCTGTGCTTAACCAAACTAAATAATGAATTATAAAAGTATTTCATATACCTCCGGGCGAGTATTAAAAGAACACTATTCCTACAGGATCTTGAATACTTACTTTTATATCTATGGTAAAGTGTTTTGTGTTTAATAGAGGCTTGTTTATATTCAATGTTTGTAATATAATTGGCCAGTCGTTTGTCGTCTCTCTCAAATGGTCTCTATGGAATATAGATTTGTACGAATTGTTTAATAGAAGACCACCTTCATGGTCTTGTCAGAGGGAGACCTTACAATTTGGTTGGTTTGGTCTAAACTTGATTGAAAATATCTTAATTGAAGCCCAAAGTTTCTACAGATTGTTATTATTTTGATTCTATGTTCGGTATCATTTGACATGCTTTACCGGTGGGTGAGCCATAGTGGGAGAGGATCTGTCACTGAAAAATATTAATGTGATGGAGGGCAAGTATCTGAGTGAGGAAGAAGGGCGACACAAAGCTTTTTATAAAGTATTTTTTCAGTGGAAGTCATCCTATAGTAAGAATCCCAGTCCTTTGCAAACTTAATTATTAGAATGCGTGGGTGACATCGTTCAGGGTAAGTAAATTTCCAAATGAAGTTGTACCTTTGATGACATGGAGCCGCATTTTCAAATAATAGCATACTGTGTAATTCGGGTGTACAGTGGATACTCGGAGAAGAGCGTACCCGTCACTACTCCTAGGGGTTCCTCAATAGAAACACCTTGATTTATCTAACGGAAAATTCATAATTCTCCACGCATTGTAAGTAAGTGTCTTTGCAAATGGATCTTCAGATTAAAATTTGAAGAAGATTGTTAATAGTATGTCGCATGGGTTATTAGTGACGTGAGTTACATTATTGTTGTAAGATATACACATTGCCCATTTTAAAAATGGACAGCTAAATGCATAACACCTTGAATAATCCTAACTGAAATTGTTCCCCCTCATTACTCAAGTTAACACTAAACGGCCATTGATCACTGCCCTTATTATTTTACTTACATACATACTTAATGGATCTGATAAAACTGCACAGCTTCACAGCTCCACAATAATGTGAGCATCGAATGATTGTGAATCTTCAACGCTCAAGAACGGATCGTTGCCGAGCGCCCTCCATCATCGTGATGCCACCTACTGTATTTGGTATACCCATCAATCGTCATGTCCGTTAACGCAGCTATTTTAAAGCTATTTGCATAGTTTTTGATGCATGCACGGAGACGATTGATTTAAAAAATTCTTATGGGCTGTGTACCATATGCTTATTTACACTTGCATGCAGTTGTGGGTCAATATTTGAATCCGGAATCTCTGACTTATTATTATTATTAGCACCGCGTCTTACTACCCGTTCGGTTATACGCACTTACGCTAATGTGTAATGGCAGGGTGATTGTGAGACGAAATGGAGGACTACAGTTAACGTGGAATCCGAACCACGGTGGAGGCCTGGCATTCCTCACATTCACAAGTTGTGATTAATACACGTCTTGTCAGAGGTGAAGGAAGGGTTTGGCAATCAGATAAATCTGTGCCGGGACCGAGGATTGAACCCGGACCCTCAGCACAGAAGTCTGACACCTTACCCCTAGACCACCAGGTCACCCTCTGACTTATCACCGAATCTATATCGTCGGTCTGATTTTTTCCCAATTTAATAACAGTAGCTGCACTTGTGTCAGTCTTTGCTTTTGAAAATCCACATTGTACATAAAACACTTGTATTACCTTGAACTTCACTGCTCATCTCCTTGAAGACATCGATAATTTTTAAATAGCTTATAGCCTTTATATAGTAATTCAACATAATATTAAAAAATATCACACTCAAATCTATTGAGTGGTTCTCTTGTTATAATCAAACATATACTTACAGAAACTTCTTTATAAAGATCTGTGAATTCAAAAAAACTAACTTAAGTAAAATATAATTTCTCTTAGGTTTTACTATAGAAATGTATTCTGTAATCACTCTTTCGATTTGACGATCAAGTTATACGGATAAATAATGACTTCTACATTTAATAGGAGATGTCATCATTGATCACGCGTTTTAATACATAATATTTAAAAGAGATCAATTTTTTTAAGTTAATTTGTATGATCAATAGCCTCAAAGCTTCCCGGTAAGATTATACATAGTAATAAAGAAAGTACATCGCAATCAGTTAAGTGGTTCCAGAAATCTTAGGAAATAGGCATACAGACCAACACACTGTTTTATTAGTAGAGATTGTTCGCATTCATGTTAAAACAATACTTTGATAAATTCAGCTTATTTTATTTATTGAAAGTGATTTATTTTAAACTGAAAATTTTCTTTGCTTCCGTGATTATAATGTATTACAGTACGGTACTGAATATTGATAAATGAGCATCTGATAAAAACTGGATTGTACACATATCTTGCAAGACTCGTCTTCAATTTGTATATAGCATTGAAAACACCATTTTACATAATACCCTTTTTTGGATAGTCATTATTGCTTTGTAGAACACAAGCATAATACAATAAATTGTGTGTTGTCATACAAGCTCACATTGTTGGTCCCAATTGGAAAAGGGAATGGGGGGTTGGAGGGGGAGTATTTTCTTCCGTTATCCCCTCCCCCGATATTGCAAATAGTTTAAATAAAAGCTTGAAATATTAAAAAATATGCAATACTAATATAATATGGAACATTAACGATGTTTCGAATGAATGGGTTAAAATACATATTAGGGCTAGACCTACAACTTGATATCCAATTAATGATTACCGCTATTCTCATTAAAATTGCCACCACCAAAAATCTAAGTTGGAGGAAGTACAGAAATAAAAACTGCCCCCCCCTCTCCCTCTTTAACAGAGTAATTTGTGGCTTCACCACTCCAAGGCTCCACCCAGGGCCGTAACTAAAGGCTTGGGGGCCCCCTTTTTTCTTTCCCTCACACCTCTAAATCCTACATTCCCACTTTCTTTTAATAAGTCTTGTTGATGTGTGTTGTTAATTATTGGGTGTTTTTGATCCGCTCACACTCCTACCCACTGCGCCTCCACTCGCAAGTTAACTCCTTCCTCTCGGATCTTTTATCATTACCAGCGACTCTTAGTCTCGTATAGCGAAAGTTGTAACGGATTGGCAAGGGAAAACAGCGAAAGTTAAATATATTGAGACGGGTAGTAAGACGCGGTGCTATAATAATAATAATAATAATAAATATATTGAGACAATATGTGTTTATTAAAGCTTTGGTCTGCTTTCGTTCAGAATATATATATATATATAAAAATCCTCCTCACTTGGGGGCACTGCCCCACTGCCCTGATGGTAGTTACGGCCCTGACTCCACCACAGCACCTTTTCGAAATTAGAAGTCCTGTGAATCTCTATGAGAATGTAGTGTACATTTTGGCAATCCTTTAGATTTAAAGTTGTGTGGTATGAGAGGCTCCTAAAAATAGGTAGCTGGGATAACTTCAACTAAGATATTTTTAATGTAGGTTACACTTATTTTAAAGAGAGTTATTTAATTGTAAAATCTCTCTTGGACAAGACAGCGATAGACTCGAGTCTTCTTCTACTCGACATTTCGTAGGCGCTGCCGGTCGTTTGTCTTTTTTTCAAATAGTTTCTATAGAATATAAATCCGTAACCACGCAAATAAAGGATGAAAAGAGAAATATGGAAATAGATTGAGAAGGGAAAGAAGAAAGGAATAAGGAAGGAGATGAAACAGAGACGAAGTAGTGTGCTAGATGTTACTCGGTCAGTTCTAAACGAGCTGACGAACGGATAGCTTCTCAAACCTAAACACGCGTCGACGCATGTGCGTTGTAGAACTTACATTGTCAACAGTTTATTAGAATTAATTGGTAATCATTAGTATTGCATTTTACTGTGATGTCATGGCAAGAAAGATTTTTAAAAATTTATTTTAGAGATCAGTAATTAGTGAACAAATGTAAGTGTTAAAACTAAATGGGACACTCTTCAAGTTTAAAAATCCATGTTTGTATATCTTAAAATTTTGTTAATTTGTGGTGGATTTTTCATAAAAATTTTAGATTTTTAATTTTTAGTAGTTTAAATAAATTATACATTTACATTAAGGCACTAAGACGGCCATCTTTACTGCATCATTTAAATATTTATTTTCTATTGTTGCAATCATCAGTTCTGTTATTTTTAGAATTTTTCGCTAACCCCGTGTGTTCCGCCTCTATTGTAACTTATTTGCCAAATAAACTAGTGCCGCTCTATGTATGGGCTACACGAGAAGCCAATTTCATGATAGCGTACCCACTTTAAAAATCAATGCCCATATTTTTGGAAGAAATTTTCTTTGTTGATTCCGGATTGTTCAGCAAGAATTTTGATTTGGCACTTTTTGGTAGTCTAGCAAACTATGTGTTTAATATTCATTCATGTGTATCACAAACTGATAGGTGATGGTTATCCACAGGATCAGTTCTGATAGATGAATTAAATTAAGTTAAAAATGACAATCTGGACACTAGAATCGAACTCGGGACCTTTGGCTTTGCGTGCAAATTCGCTATCACTGAGCCATCCTTGTTCGGTTCGTATCCAGGGCTAAGTTTAATTCCCGTGTCCAGATTGTCATTTTTCACGTAATTGAATATATATATATATATATATATATATATATATTTGAAATCATTTAGTTCTTCATACATCCCGGATCGTTCCGTAAACAGTTTCGTTGTCTTTCTTATATTCTGTAACCCGCCTTGGTGGCGTAGTTGGCTAACGCGCTAGTCGTGTTGAGCCCGACTGCCGAGGACGGGGAGATCGAGGTTCGAATCTCGGTCGGGTGAACTGGGGTGGTTTTCCCTAAATGGTTTTCCACTTTCCCTCCATGCAAATGCGGGTTCACTTCCTCTAATTAACCTTCCCAATTTCTAATCCATTAGCGTAATTAGTACTTAAGCGTATAACCCGAACGGTAGTAAGACGCGGTGCTAATAATAATAATAATAATAATAATCTTATATTCTGTAGTCGCACAAATGCCAATAGAATTTGTGCCGCCTTGGTTTATTCATGAGGAGATAACCTTTTGGCGATTCCACACATTTTATAAACCAATATTATTACCAACGCTATGGCTAGTTTACTATTTAGTGATCCATAAACATTTTAAAATCGTATCTTATGAATACATAATTAATATTGTAGCATCTTGTACAACCAATCCAAGTTTTGGCGTTATTCACAATTCAAAGCTATTGTTGTTAAATACTAGTGCCACAATTATAATTAAATCTTTTAGAAACTTTGCAGGTCTATTCTTGTACTAGTCTTATAACGTTTCGTACCACAATTAGCTGTTATGAACCCTTCTATATTTGTGGCAGTTAGCAACTCAAAGTACTCATTTTGTGGTTCATGTTTTGAAATTAAAACGTTTAACACCGTCACACTATCCTACGAACTTTTTTTTTTACAACCATTTGTCTAAGATAACTCTTTGTTCAAAGCGGTGACTTAAATTTGAGTTAAGACTTTTAAATATGACTATAACAAATGTTTGGTAGGACATAAAACTTCCAATCAAGTTCCAAAACTAAATAATGCAAAACGATTAGAATTAAAAATGGACCCAATAGTTTTTATTTGGTTTTACCATATTAAATACTACACCATATTAGTGGCGACGATTTTTTTTATTATTACCAAATTAATATAAACACAGTACAAATCTATGATATTTACAAACATAGCCAATTAAAAGTGACCCCATACTATCAAAACTCACCTCAACACTCCAAACATTTAACGGCTAATATATTCGAATAGTAATTAGTGGTAGATAAATGTTAAAGTCAGAAATTTTATACTAAAATTTTTAAAACAATATTCTTTCGGAAACAATGGGTATCAGAAATTTAGCATATTTTCTTGATATTGACTTTAAACTTACATTCAATATTGTTTCTAGCCTGTGGGCTGGACCAGCTTTTTATTCAAAGCCATCTATTTTCCACTACCAGGTTGCTAGGCTTGTCGTAGCTTCATATGCCTTATGCTCTAACCTAAAACTAGGACAGGCACAACATCCAGTTCCCGGCCGTTATTTTATCACCGTGAAAGTGTTAACTCACATTTCACTAATGATAATTTTTTTTATCCATGCCGGGAATCGAACCCGGGACCCTTAGCTCAGTAGACACATGCTACCGACTGAAATAACGAGAATGATTATTGACTTTAACCTGCAGTATTATATATTATATTTAAAACCGTTTCATATTCATCCGTTTAGCAACTAGTATTTTTGACTTAGACAAGTGTTTTAAATAATTTTATTTGTTGAAATGAAGAGTAACATTTCAAAAGTTACGAAAATTCAAAATCACCAATCAGTGAAAAAATCTGGTTCTCAAGGACATTGGCCGTGAGCTAATTCTATCGAAAGCGATTGCTCAATAATATAATATTTGAAGTTTGTTTACACAAGGTTAACAAGCGATTAAAATTGATTCAATATAACACGTGCAAGTATCGAACAAAGAAAGGTGTGACCTGTATCCAAATAGTGTCATACTACAATCCAATTTTTAATCGTAATTTTTACTTTCTCATATCAAGAGAAGTATTGTAATCGCGAACATTTTCGACTGCAATATTATGATGAATATTTATATTTATTTGTGTCAGAACCTAAAATTTTATTTTACAAATAGGTTTGTACCTCTGTATGTCTTTCCCTGGTCACATTTGAAACGGTTTGATGGATTTTGTTCAAACTTGATATTTAGGTGTTATACCTCGGGATGTTGATTATTTGACAGTATACTAGAATAGGGCTTACTGGAACAGTGACAGGCCACATTATTTTTGATTAATGGTTTTCTTATGGCTGATTTAACCTATGGAGCATTTATAGAATATTGTGAGCTCATGGGGAGGGAAAGGAAAGGGGCAAGGAAGATCGAATGGTGGGTGTAGCCAGAGGGATGAGAGGGGATCGTGCAGGAGAAGGCAAGACCGCTTCTCCTCTCTCTTTTCCTCCTCCCAAACAGATGTTCATACATCTCCTCCACATATTTCTATCCACATTACTTATTTTATAGCCCCCCTTCCTTAAGATTTTATGAACAAGATATATGCTTGTACGAAAAATAACCCTGATTTCACAAAGCTTTGATGAGCATAATGTAAAAAGATTAAGGTGAAATAAATAAAACAGATTCTTTTAAGGTTATATATTGAAGAATATAATAAAATATAAAGAAACACACATATACATGAAATAACTTTTTTTTTAGTATCATCGTCATCATGGTCGCATCCTAGCCGTCTTCGTCTTGAAAGAACTAAAAGATTGGATCTGGATATTTTTCATCTGCGTTGACAGCTGGTTTAAGCTTGACTGCTATTAACACGTCAACATATGGATAAAACCCTCAATATCAGAGAATAATGCCGACGATTCCGGTTCCTAAGCTAAAGGTTCGTGCCTAGACCGGTGTGCGTACGTTTCCTTAAGAATGGTCTTGTAGGCTTAGATATCCTCCTTGGTGTAATGCAAAGGCTCGTTTATGAAGAGTAATTCCAAAAGTCCTCTGGTGTAAGGAACCTCAATATTATTGAGACCTACTGTACCATCAGTAATACCAAACAGGATATGAGTATCCCCAAGCTAGGTCAAGTTACCAACGTGACTAACACCGTTCTATCAGAACGAGAGTGAGGTGTGTAAAGATAAGAATCCAATAGATTTTTGGTAGTTTTTTTTCTCAGATGGGACTTCCTCTTCCTTCTCTACATCAGGTCCAGGTTCTAATCTCTCTGCGATCATCGTCAACCCCTTTGTTTAACGGTTCTGTAATCGGTTTTATGGTTTCATTCTTAACGATGACAGACTTGTGCCATCCATCACGTAATTGTTTGTACTTTTGTTTAGTAATCTTACTCTCGTTGACGATATCCTCTGCAACGTTTTCTACCGTAGAGCTGGGTATGACTGTATTTATTGATGTACATATGTGTTATTATATTTATTTATACATAAGACACATTTTAACATGTAAAGTAGAGTTATCGTTGAAAACCTCTTAAACATGAAATATAACAGGTCTCCTTCTTCTACATTGAACGGCGGTAGTTGGATATGTCTAAGGTTCAATACGCTGACGACATCTTCCATATTAAAAGCATTGTGTGGGACGACCCCTGCCTTTAAGAAGTAATATTCAGTTAAGTTAAGTGTTATTTTGATGTTTTGAATCCTTTCTGGTAGGTTTTGATTCTAAGTAGATGTACGTAAAACCTCCTTTTGTCTTTTAGTTGGCATAGGCTGTAGTTATTGCATCTAAGGTCAACTTTGGCTGACCACTGTTGCGCATGGGAGCTCCTTGCGTATTGAAATAAGGACCAGCATCTGTAATCTTTATACACATAATTAATTACGTGTCATGAAGAGAAGAAAGGGAGGTTGTCTGCTAAATAAGATTATCAATAAATTACTGTTTATTGGCGAAGGGAATTTGCCGTTATGGGTTCAGGTTGTCTTGTGGGAGTGAATAGGATGGAGGAGGGTGGGGATGGAAGGTCTGGTTGGAGAGGGATGGTTGAGATAGCGTGTGGGGGTGGGGTTTGATAGGTTAATTCACACCTATTGTTGTTGGCAGCCTGGCTAGAATTAATTTTCAGTCAGGAGTTTGGTTGTTGTGTTGTGATGCCTGCGAGCAGTAGGTTAGAGTGTAGAGGAGCAGAGTGTAGGTGAAGTGTACCCTCATTTGCCTTGAAAGATAATGTAAAAACCTTAACATCTGGTGCTCATAAGCGAGGGTGATGTAAAGCGGGTGAATGGGGAGGGGGGGATAAGATCCCGTTATGGTTCCTGGTTGTGGTGCTGTCATGGGTTAAAAATAAATAAAAAATGGTGGGCTGGAGAGAGGAATCACCGGGATGAGGTGGTGCGGAAGGTTGGGGTAGCCAGGGAAAGAGGATGTCAGTGGGTAAGGGGTGGATGAAGGTAGGGGGTGTCAGTGGGGGGCTGGCGTAGATGTAAGCAATTTTGCTCAAACCATAAGCCAGAAGTATCTTACTATCACTATTGCCCCTAATAGAGGCTCATAATTTGCTAGCCTATCAAAGATTATTATTATTATTATTATTATTATTATTATTATTATTATTATTATTATTAGCACCGCGTCTTACTACCCGTTCGGGTTATACGCACTTACGCTAATGTGTAATGGTAGGGTGATTGTGAGATGAAATGGAGGACCTACAGTTTAACGTGGAATCCGAACCACGGTGGAGGCCTGGCATTCCTCACATTCACAAGCTGTGATTAATACACATCTTGTCAGAGGTGAAGGAAGGGTTTGGCAATCAGATAAATCTGTGCCGGTACCGAGGATTGAACCCCGGACCCTCAGCACAGAAGTCTGACACCTTACCCGTAGACCACCAGGTCACCCAATAATATCAAAGAGGAGCCAAATAAAACATGTTGTGGAACAATTCGGGACAAACAAAAAGCCAATGGTTAAAGTAATAAGAATGTATAATTCTATTGTGAGACGTCTGCGAAGGCTACTCTTATGTGTTAATAAGTGATACTAATTTATTAAGCAATTTTTCCACAACGTAGATGGTACAGTAGACACATGTTGCAAAACAAACTAAACAAATGATTTTAACTAAAAGTATCACTTTTAGAAATTCGGGAGGCTACCAGAAAGTTGACCCCTTAATGTAAACAAACAGGGTCTACCGTATCATGAGGGCCCACTTAAGGGGGATACTTGAGACAAAACATATTGGAAAACTTTTATGTTAGCATGTTTCTTATTTTACCTTATTTCCGAGTTATAATCAATTTTGTGTTTCATGGGTTTCTGTAACAAACTGAGCCCGTATAACTGATTTAACTAAATTAATTTCAAACAAAACTTAATATCTTAAGTACGACATAGTGGGTTATTCTGTAAACTCAAATAATTGATCATGTTCTTGAGACATTCCCGTTTGTTCTCTTAATAAGAGCACTTGTCGGAACTTGTTAATTTTCTGTGCATTTGAAGTGATAATGGATACTCATTAAAATATAGAAAAGGCAAATATACATATGATGTTTGGATTTACGGAATGTAATTCAGCTGGACTAAGACGAGGACCAATTTCCTATAGTTTAGGAGTTACATGAAAAAAACCCTGCACTTTGTAATGAAAACAAACAGATTTGCATAAAGACTCTATACACAATTGTAAGCTGTAAGTTGACCCACAGTACTCCAAATTTGATCCCTTATGACTCAAGATGGTGGCCAAGATGGTGTCCAAAAAACAATATTTCCTTCATAAATCTTAAATGGTTAATTTTTTCAAAAAGGTTTTCAAACAATAAACTTTCTTCATTAATTTCTCTTCGAAATTGGGTATATTTATTTTACCTAAGTCCAAGCCCTGAGTTGTGATCACTTCTCAAAAACTGTTACATTAGATATAATTGTAACAATACGATTTAGTGAAAAAAATTAAGTTTTTATTTAATACACAATATTTCTTACTAGACTATGGTTCCCTTGACTGGTTCGTGTTTAAAAGGATTTTCACATATTTGTGCCCATAAATAATTTATAATTTTATATATCTATGTTGTTGATTTAATTATAGGTTATTCTTATTAAATACTAGATCCGTCTTTTTCTGTTAATTTACATGTTTTCCTTTCAGTTTGCCTGTAACTAATGATTAAAGAAATTAAAAAAGTATGGGTTGCAGCTACTTCTCCCATTGAAACTCATGTGATGCAGAATTGATCAGGAATTGGCCAGTCTCCAGACACAAGATGAGTTTGAATGAAATATTGTTTTTCGGCCACCATTTTGGCTGCCATCTTGAATCCTAAGGGATCAAATTTGGGGTACTGCGGGTCAAATCACTTAGAAATGTATATGAACTCACTGAGAAAAGCCGTTTCCTTTCATTACAAAGTGCATCTTCCTTACAACGTATGCCTTGTGGCACTGTACCAAATAAGCAGACGTTTCATAAAGACTACATGAAAGCATACAAATATTAATTCATTTAATATATGAGTGTCAAACGGTGGTAAGCCAATAACTAATATAATACTCGATTTTTAAGGGTGGATTATCAAATCACTATTAATTGGTGACATTTTGATCAGAACTGTTTTTTTAGAGGGGAGATTAATAGGATATTGTTTGTCAATTTATCGAATAATCAATTGAATAGGCTGCTGGAAGACTTATTTAATGTCATACGTCACGTGTGGCTTTTGCATGAAGATGCTCTTCCACGCTTTTGCTGAGTAGCTGTAGATTTTTATTTCTGGGGTCATCTGAAAGCCATTGTTTATACAACACCCCCCAGTCGTATTAAAATACTCCCCAAAGTTTTGAACAAGGCTACCCACTAGTGAATCTGAGAAACTTACGGTACTTTTGAATGAACAATAAACTCCATGATACAACCATTATATGCGTGCATTAAGGTGTAAGGTAGTCAATATGAGCTATTTGTGTTAAGATGAGCGACTACACATTGATGGAAAGCAAACCAGGCTATAGTTCGGAAACAAGGTCAAATAGGACAGATGTATATACTAACTTATGTCACTATTTTGGTATCCCAAGAATACCCCTAAAGTGGGTACCACATGTTAAGATACACCCTGTACGATTTTCTAGACTACCAAAAATTAAATAAATGAACATAACATTTTTACTAAAAGATCCAGGAAAAACGAAAACCAAACACATCCAAATGACGTTTTAACTCCTTCCCTCACATTGTTGCGCATTGGGATAGCCAATCTAGCTGAACAAATTTGATAAAGTTAGATGCTTATAAAGGGATAAACCGCCCAATACAACCCGCCCCAGTGGTCACATGGTCTAGACTTTAGATAGTCACTCTTGCCATAGACTGGATTTCTGGTGACATCAAGGTCGAGGTTAAATCAGATGAGAGCACTGAAGGTGGTCATAACAAATGTGATTTATCACTTTGGTTCACCCAGCCTCTTTCCATGCTATTGTGGATCAATTTCATCCAAGCTAATCTCCACCCCTTCCCTTAGAATAAGTCGTTAATATTCCTGGTGTTGATCGTACTGAACAAAAGCTATCCAGTCATTGCAGTGCTTTAATAAGCTGAACATCTGACACTCCCAGTAGGGAACAAACTCTCGTCACAAGGGATATTTTCTATCCCACCGTGAATATATCCTGGATCTAGAGTAAGCAGATTGCATAGATGTAATCATTGCATTTTAATGGAGTGTACGCTACTGAAGAGACGAGGGTTGGGGGGGGGGGGGGAGAGCGATGACACTTAACTGACTTACAAGGGGAGGCCACGACGTTCGGATCACGGATTATCTTTAAACTTTGCACACTTTTAGTAGTCCATTAGGACAACATAATGTGCTAGTAGTAAGGCGTACTACTTAGGCGTTTTCGAGAAAATCGCAAGAGAAGTTTTACGCGTCGAATATGTACCGGTGTGTTGCGACTATAAGCACGAGATGGCGGCAGTCGAGTGGTTAGCGTTCCAACTCCGTAATCGCTGGATTGCTGGATCGAGTCCCGCTCATCTTGTTTTTTTTAAACATTGGTCATATTCTTTCATATATATTACAATTCAAATGTAATATAATGAAAAAATACGTGTATTTGCATGAACTTTTATTGAATTTCCAATGCTATTTGGCTGTTTGCTAATTTTTATTACTACAACAAATATTATATTTATAATTATCGATAAGTAAACAACCAAACGCATAAAGTTTTTCTCAAAATGTATGCCTGTCGTGATTTGCGAAATCCCTCATACCTGAAATCGGGTAAGGTACCCGGAACTGCTTTGCACCTGTACGCTTTGACCTGTAGACACAGATTTGAAAGGATAAGGGAAAGGCCAGGCTTGGAAAGCCCAAATCAAACATCGATAAATAAAGGTGTGAATAACTTTATTCAATAATACACTGAGTTACAATATGTCAGAATATATTACCTTTGAATTGTAATATATAGGAAAGAATATGACCAATGTTTTAAAAAAACAAGATGAGCGGGACTCGATCCAGCAATCCAGCGATTACGGAGTTGGAACGCTAACCACTCGACTGCCGCCATCTCGTGCTTATTGTCGCAACGCATTGGTACATATTCGACGCGTAAAACTTCTCTTGCGATTTTCTCGAAAACGCCTAAGTAGTACGCCTTACTACTTGCACATTATGTTGTCCTAATGGACTACTAAAAGTGTGCAAAGTTTAAAGATAATCCGTGATCCGAACGTCGTGGCCTCTCCTTGTTAGTTCGGAACCATTGAAAAAGAGGTCACTTTATTTTTTATCATTTGTATGTTTAACGCCATGATTTTAATGATTTAATATAAATGGCAGGTTTTGAGAGAGTAGTTTTAGAGTACGTGTGCCCATATTAGTTTGGAAAGGGGATGGACAAATTACAGTCTAAAATCCTATATGGAGGAAGGCCATTCCCAGTGCACTTGGACAAGATTCGAACTGTGAACTCCCCATCAACAGCAATCCAATCTATTTTTACGCCTTATTTGAGGATAGTATTAGCAAACAGCAGTGTTATATTAAAACTGATTTATTCTAGAAAAGTCGTGAGATGCAAAGTTTATTTTGGGAAAATTTTTCCACTACGTATGCATAGATAAGGGCTTGTCAATGAATCAAAAGAGTTTCCATTCGCGCATTGACAAGGTCAGTGTGATACGAGTACGATACCAAAAATGTCTACGAACATTAATTTCACGAGAGACCGGATTCAATAATGCAAACAAGCTATTTAATTAGTCTTGTAAGTCCAGTGTGAAAGTGTATAGGAGCTCTGAGCAACACGCAGAAGATGAGTCGTCAGCCCACGGAATACGTCGAGGAGGGAAGACCAAGCCGTTGCAGCCTGGTCCTCTACTACACGTGGAAACTCTGCACATGCCTCTTCTCTCATGTTGCACTCGTGTCCCTGGTCGTCGCCTACTGCTTGCTGGGAGCCATCACTTTCCACAATCTCGAGTCAGAAAATGAACTCAAGGTACAGCACCAATTCACAAATCAAATATAAATGTATAAATACTGTTACAGAAATCACGGTATGGAGGCAGCATCAGAAGTATGGCATCTATGATTTCCAAAGTAGGATGTAATTTGAAGGTTATATTAGTACCACATTTTTACAAAATTGTAAGTTCAATTAAACTTTTATTCAAAAACACACCACCAATCCTAAATATTCTAGATCAAAACTGAATTCACTATCACGATTTGTATTGGAAATACTTTGCAATACATTAAGTACATAGTCTATTCATAAAGCATGATTGGTAATAGAATAAGTATGTTTAGGAAGTAACCTAATTAATGTGCTTACACTATTATTAGGATAGCATTTAATCCGACTACAATAATTAAAGTACAAATCAATCAATACCTATGTGCATTTGACATTGACAAATTGAAACTATTATTATTTTATCAGCAATTATTGTATCTATAAAAAATTCCAGATGAAAAACATAATTTGGAGATGAATATAAAATAATAATAGTCCCAGTAGCTTTTGTGGCTGTCAGAAAACTACACTAAAAAAGGTTATAGGAGTTTTATCGTTTTAGAAATAATTAATCTTGAAGAAAAATATTGCAAATGCTCTACGTTGTTCTACGCCTAAAACTAAACTATCAATCGAATTTGTTCAGACTTTTCTTAAAATTACCGATAAACAATATAACATTTTGTTTGTTATTTAATGTTTTGTGTGTTCCCCCATTTGGTCTTATCATGTTAAAATCAATCGACGATCAATTGACCCGCTCTCAAAATATTAACATCCTGGCTTGCACAGCAAGAGCTAGTAGTGTGAGTTCTTATAATCTACTGTTTCAAAATATTAAACTTTAAATACAACTTTATTTCTCTAGTTTCTTTTTCAACCCAAATTCACGGATTTGGAAAACATAAACTCAAAGCGAGCCAGGAAGGTTCTAAAACTTTGCTAATTTTAAGTATGTTCCAGCTCCAGAATTTCTGCAATATTATTTGACCTAGATTGGCTTTTGTTTGAAGTGTGATAAAACATATCTTTCACATATATTTTTTAGAGATATTAATGTTATTAGTAGAATTGTATTGCATACTCAGCAGCTAGCTTCACTCTATGCTAAAGGTAGTGTCAAATTATTACTCCAGGAAACTTTTCACGAAGTCCAGAGGCGATTCCTAAATTACACCTTAACGTATTTACTGGATACATCTGAACAAAAAATCTCCCTAGATTCCAAATTCTAATATAGGAATTAAAGTATTCATTTCTTCCTTCATTTAGAAACGATAAGAGATAAGTAAACCATGTTTAGTTCATTAATTTACTTTTATAATATTTATCTTTTATAGTGTGAACACATAAAAAGGAAGTTTAGTTTTCTGTTGAAGGAAACTTTTAATTTTTCACATAATTTTTATATTTTAGGTAATTGAAAAGGGAATATGACAATATATTTGTACCATAAACTTTTTTTAACACCACCGTGTATGGTTATTACATCCATAATGATTATTTTATGAGAAAAGTGAGAACTGTAATGGATTCCAAAGGATAAAACTTTGTCTTCTTTAGCAACACCATGAAACTGTTATGGCTGGTTATTTAGTTGTGAGTTGTATCCCTAGACTACGAGGCCACTGCTGAAGACTAGTTTCAGGTAATTTAAGTTGGTTAGAGTCCTTAAAAACTTTAGCATTTCCTCAATAAATCTCAGCCTCCCCGAATCCACGACGTATAAGAACCTTAACACAGAGCCACGGTCCGCCTACCAGCTCTTCACATAAACAGTCTTTAAATTAAACCATCAGTTTAAAATGTGATGGTAAATTTTATAAATGTATTGCAAGATAAATGTTAAAATTCACCTTATTTTAATATAATCAAAAACAAACTATAAATATAAGATTTAATTGCTATTACTATTTGGTGAGATTAAGAAAGACCCGGAAGTGAATAGAACTGTCTTGGCGGCAAGGTGACCGGTAGTCCTACTAGCTGACCTCTTTTAGGGAGCAGCACCAGCCAACATTATTAAATATTCATATTGGTGTTTCATTTATGTGTGAGATATTATTATTATTACTATTACCTTTGTAATTCATTAATTTAACGTGATAAAAAACTGATCGGACAAAATTTAATATACATAGAAAATTGACAGCTCAACTTAGTGTTTGGGCAAATGTAAATTAATAAAAGGTCTGGTTTGGTCTGCTGCAGAAGAGGAGTCAGTGTTTGAATCCCATCTGGGTATGCTGAAAATGTTTTATCAAGTATACTAAGGGTGGTTTTTCCTTAATAGTGTTCCCCTCTAACTGCACGCAGAGCTGGGTACGCCTACACCTCCTCCATTTCAACCTTCCTCATCCTTAACCCACTAGCATAATTAGAACATATGTGTAAAACCCATTCTGGTAGCCGGACACGGTGCTAAACATAAATACTATACATATATGTGCATATAGTCCGAACAAGTAAAAAAAAATAAAAAAGATGAGACTGCTTATTGTATCTATTTTTACTGTTTATAAAGGCTTTCCTATTTTTAGCTAGTACCATTGCCAAAAAAGTTTTATATTCAGTCACTCTGGACACCAGCCACGGTGGCGTAGTTGGCTAACGTGCTAGTTTTGTATAAAGCTTTATTGCCGAGGACGGGGAGATCGAGGTTCGAATCTCGGTCGGGTAAACTGGAGATGGTTTTTTCCTAAATGGTTTTCCACTCTCCCTCCACGCAAATGTTAGGCTCAACCTTCCAATTCCTAATCCATTAGCTTAATTAGTACTTAAGCGTATAACCCGAACGGTTAGTGAGACGTGGTGCTTAATAAATAAATAAATAAATAAATGTATATTCAGTCCAAATAAATTAATATTTTCCCATTAAGAAAAGTCACCCTATACAATTAGTAAAATCTTGCTTTCTAACTGAAAAATCTATAAAACATATTATTTAACTATCATTAATATATCGTTTTGGAATAAAACTTCTGGAAATATACTAAATTCTCTTTAGTGGATTGACACTATGTGTAGAGACAGTGTTTTTATGGTCCTGAGACTAAATTGTTGTTTTCTTAAGGTGAAGAAGAACATCAGCAAGATCCGACACAACGTGACAGAGGAGCTGTGGCGGTTGTTCCAGGAGGCGCCAGTCCTCATTTTGGTCAACTGGACGGACACCGTTAAGGAGCGGCTCCAGATCTTCGAGACGGACCTGCTACGCTCTATGAAGAGCGATGGCTGGGATGGTAGTGAAGCCGAGAAGGTCGAGCAGTGGACGTTTTCTGGAGCGCTATTCTATTCCATCATTGTCATCACCACAATAGGTAGGTAACTTTCATGTTAATTGAATTAACTTACTGTTGCGTAGTAGGCATTATTTAATTCCGAATAAACAAAAAATGTTCTAAACTTTATATAATTTATCTCGTTATCGTATCACACAATTTTTTCTTTAAATGCATAATATCCAAGTCACCCACATCAGTGGTCACAAGGTCTAACGCAGTGGCTAGCAACCTTTTTCAGCTGATGCTTCCCTTGGTAGATATCAAATTTATACGCGCTCCCACCTCCTAATTTTTGGTATATTTATAAAAAAAATCTTTAAAAAAATGCTTTCTAGTCACTTCTTTATTTTTATATAAAATCAATGTAACACTGGCAGCAAATTGGCAACAGAAAAATTAACTGAAAATTAATGCAATAGTTGGCACTGTTTTGTTTTCTTTTATATGTTCTATAATTTAATGTTTTGCGTTTGTCAGAGAACACCGAAAATCGCTTTCCATTTCAAGTCGACAACTTTGTATTTTGATGTTAATACGTGGCCACACTGGTAGATAAGGAGGAGGGTAGAAAGGAAAAGAGAGCGAATCCGAGGCTTGCGGGTTGGAAAATAAACACGTACTGTGAATGCGCTCGAGAGTCTAACTCTTTGTTTGGTCAACCTAATTTTTTTAAACTGGTAGGCAATACCGCAAGAAAATATTATCTTCATTACTTTAGAAAAGTGATAGAAATATATAATGTTTTCAATTCTAAGCTAATTTTTAAAGATATTACCGAATTGATCCACGTCCCCCTTCCTCCTAGAAGTGCTTCACGCCTCTCCGGGTGGTAGGGGTGGGCATCCCCCAAGTTGGGAGCCACTGGTTTAACGTGTCTTTCTCGTATTGGACTTGATTGCGATTGATTAGGAGATCGGAGTTCTAATTTCGGTCAAGTGTACTGAAGTTCTTTTTCCCTAAAATAGTTTCCCATATTACCTCCACGCAAATGCCTGTACAATTCCTCTAAAATTATACCTTCTTCATACCTATTCCATTAGCGTAATTAATGTATGCGTATACATGAACGGTTAGTGAGACCTGGTGGAAAAAATGTTCTAATTCAGAAGTGCCTAAATATTTGAAATAAATAAACATGTATTATTCCTAACGTTTGAAAAAGTAACGAACTCTAATCGTCTTTCATTAAGTACTCCGTTGATTTTGAAGGGCATCAAGCAGCCAGTAAATAGACGTGAAACTGATTGCAATTCCACCGTTTTAAGATAGCAAGAGTAGGCAGCATGTTAAATTGCATTATAAATTGCTTACATAGATAAGAGACAAGACCTGAGATCAATAATAACACAATTTCATACATTGTCGCTTGGCATTTAAATAAAAGCTTGATTATTTGATTAATAATTATTGTATCTTATACTATTTAAGGCCAAATAATATTTAAACTCCAAGTGTATATAATTTTAAGGGGTCATGGTTCAACTCTCATTTATTTTACCATACAATAGTCGCCACACTATAAGTATTTATGATTTTTTTTAAATTAATAAAATAATACAAATTTTAAGAATTACGATTGTTAACTATATAATACTGCTAAGTTAATTATAATAATTATAATACATTATAAAAATAGTGGCATAATATGGTCATCATCAATGTACATTGTCCAACAAAAGAAAGAACATGAATATGTTTCAATGAGGAACCATAATACCTGTGTGACCTAGTTCCCAACCTATCATTTGAAAAGTGAATTGAAAGCAAAGATAGGTAAATAAGAATTCTTTAAACCTGCAATAGGAAAAGAAAATTGCATGATGTTAATAATAATAATGGAATAATATTGATAAATTTTGCCACTTCAAAGAACCTTACTGTAAAAATACTTGCTTCAAGCATAAGGATATTCATAAATATACTTTGTACCTCCTCAGATTGGATTACTAATTTTTACAAATAGATCATTTCTGATAGACTTCAGTCAGCAACAAAAAAAAGTCAGGCGGGGAAGTTAGAAATATATTATCTAGAGAAACTGACAGATGGAGAATATATGAATGGATATAAAATTTAAATTGATATTAAGTGTGCTGCCATAAAGTTGCTCTCAGGATAGGGGAGGAAATGTTTATTAAGAGAAACAATGGGAAATTGTCTGGAGTAATATTATAAATGAACCCGCTTCGGCGGCCGCGTGGTCTAACGTGCTACTCTCGTGCCGAAGATGGGAGATTGGGTTTTGATTCCCTTTTCAGATGCACTGAGGTTTTTTCCTAAATGGTTTTCACTCTCCTTCATGCAAATGTGGGTGAATTTCTCTACATTAATTCTTCCTAATCCCTAACCCATTCGTTTATTTAGTCAATAGGCGTATATCCCGAACGGGCTATATTAATTGGTTTCCCATACACACAGTGTATCAATGTTTCTTTCAATCATTTCCTCTAACAGTTCATTCTCTTTACCACACACTCCGTTCACTTTCCACGTTCTAACAGTTCACGTTATCGCCAGCTTGTTAACAGATGAGCCCTTCAGTTTTAACCTCAGCTGCCCATTACAGCTTAGGTCATCCGAGGCTAGTATTGTACAATTTCCTTTAGTAATTAATTTAGAGTAGACCAAGCTACTAGCCTTGATCGTACCTGCAGTCATTACAGTATTCGCTGTTAATCGTAAGGATGCTGTTGGGTTACAGATAAGTGTTGACACATTTTAGCCAGTATATCACAAGTACAGCCGTTGCTCAGTTGCTCAGTTGCTCAGTCAGTTTCTACAAATCTATATCCCTATATATTAATTAAAATCGTTATAGCCATTTTCGAAGAACTCTGAATTTTTCTAAAATAAATTATCAGTAAACTACTCTTAATTTAAGGGCTAGGATCAAAATCGAATAATGTCCCAAGGAATAGCCATATAGCATCTACGTATCAAGTTTGAAAACCGACCCCGTCAGTGCATCTGGTTACGATCCTAGAGGTCCCGGGCTTGATTCCCGGCTGGTATTATGGGTATCTACCCAAAAGGGGAATTAGTACAACGATTACCAAGGTTTGGTCCATTAGGCCTAAACCCGCTTCGGTAGCCGTGTGCTCTAACGCGCTACTCTCGCAGTAGACTAGACTGCCGATGATGGGGAGATCGAGGTTTAAATCTTGATTGGGTGTACTAAGGGTGATATTTCCAAAATGGTTTTCCACTCTCCCTCCACGCAAATGCGGGCACACTTCCTTAAAAATATAGCCTTCCTATTCCCTAAAACCATTAGCGTAATTATTGCATAAGCGTATAAACCAAATGGGTAGTAAAACGCGGTAATAAAATTAATATATTGGCCTAAGTTATGTTTAAGATCATTAATGGCTTCACATCTTTATAATCAATGTCATTACATCATCACGTTGTGGGTACAACGTGTAGACAACCTCCATAGGTGGATCCTGGGCAACGTTCTTGACCGAACGAGATAATATATGTCTCTCCTGTTCAAAAAACAATGTTTGAACAAATCCATCAAACTATTTCGTATCTAGGCTCAGGAATAGACTGATAGACAAACAGAAAATGAGGACAGAAATAATGGTAAATCCATTTTTTTGGGATTAAGGAAGGAAAGTCAAAACAAAATGTTTCACCTTAATTTCAAGTTCAAAAATTTTCATGACTAAAATACTTTCTTTTTATATGAGAAAGTAAAAATCTGTATTAAGTTAGTCTTAACAAGGCTGTGAGAGTCTTCATTCTCCATTTTTCACCACAACCCATCAGAAATGAGACCTAAATGAATAATTTCAAAATGCTTTGTTTTTGTTTTGGATAACCACACATACCGTGCCTTGAAACAGTGGTTATTATCAAGATGAAAATAGATGGCTCCAAGAACGTCTAATGGAATTAGAGGCCATGGGCCCTCACTTTTTTGACGCCTCCCTTTGTTTGGATGTGGTATTTTTTAATAATATTTTTACATATATTGTAAATTCTAAAATAGTTGAATTAACTATTTAGCGATAGGTGTTTGAGAGAATAAAAAAATTGTTGGAAAAATTAAAATAATAAATAAAAATAAATATTTAGTAAACTCATAATTAACTGTCCATAATATATTATATATATATATATATATTATATATATATATATATTTAATTCCTAGTTTGTATTTAAATCCCTGTGTAGGTACGAATAAATGTTAAGGGACAACCATTTTCAAGCCTAATAATTTATTTGTTTAGAAGGCTTTTGCATCCTGTGTTTACATTTTTCTATTTAGTTTTTAGCACCGCGTTTTACCACCCATTCGGGCTATACGCTTATGTACGAGTTACGCTAGTGGCTTTAGAGATTAGGAAGGTTATATTAATAGGAAGTGTACCCATATTTGCTTGGAAGGAGAGTGGAAAACAATTTTGAAAAAAACATCTTCAGTACGCCCGACCGAGATTCGAACCTCGATCTCCCCATCATCGGCAGTATAGCCTAGTGTAAGAGTAGCGCCTTAGACCACGCATCCACTGAAGTGGGTTGTTTGAATTGAATTTAATGTTTTTGGGCTCAAGCCAAGTTGAGGTAATAAATAATAATCTTTTCAAACGTCTCAGTTGTAGTTAGTTACAACATACATCATCTGGGATGCGAAATGAAACAAAGTGTGGGGACACCTTTTGGCTGTTGCCCTACTCTTGGACCGATTTGATAGAAGCAGACCGATTTGATAGAAGCACCAAGCTGGTTTGGGGGTGTTTAGATTTTAGAGATTGATTTTGATTTTTGAGTTACGAGGTGCATTCGCAATCCTTTCTCCTCGTGTTATCATGGAATACAGTGGAATAGTAACTGTGACATGAAGATGCAAAAAGTACGCGTTATATTAGTAGCTTGTCTTTTTGGTTAGTAAAAAATTGTGATTTATGAATTATGGCCTTTGGTCGCGGGTTAAGGAAGGCCTAGATTTTTTTTTTTAGAATTTTGGAAGGTTCTCGGAGTTAGCAATGAAGGTGCTTTGTGGGCGATTATGATGGTCGCTGTTTGGCCAATTCTGGTATGGGAGGAGGGTTGATAGGATTTTCTTTTCCTAGTAGTTGAGTTGGAGGTGATACTCTGTAGATTCCCCATCTGACCATTGCCAGTATTATTATCTGACTCGTAAAATATAAACCAAAGTCGGTACGCTGTAGCATCTAGAGGTGACTAGGTCAGTAATGGGAAGAAATGTTTGAATTTACTAAACACTCCATCCAAAATAATCACAGGCAATATTTCTGGTGAGTGTTTGGGACAGTCAATAATGAAAACAGGTGATAGATCTGGATTAAATATTAGAAACGGTCAATTTTGCAACATTTGAGTTGAAGTTGGTGGCCTAAAAATGTGTTATTTGTCCATCGCAGCTTTGAATAGTGGGGTTCAACTCTTGCTAAGCTTATAGCAATCATCTTCCCTGTCCATAGTTAGAGGGTTTGATCAGAGAGATAATTGAGGGCACATTTTAACTAACCAAGAGAAAGAAACACTGACCAAATAAGATGGAAACAGAGGGTTCACTTTATTTAACCAGATGAAGGCAATTAAAATGGCTATAAAATACTTTAAATAAAGTACCTACACCTGTACAGCTTACCATGTGATAACTGCATCTGGAAAATTGTTAACTATGGTTTTTCTCTATAAATAGGAATATACGTTATAATTCGTTATTATTGAGAAAAACACTTTAAAAAATAATTACAACTGAAGTCAAAAGTACACCTAATCTTCTGAGAGAAAAGAAAGAAAAATGTATCGTGTGTGGATATCAGACAAGTCCACTCACTCGTCCACAAATAATTTTAGGTTTTTTAAAAACAAATGTTTTAATACACCTGTTACTTACTTTTTAATTCTAGACAGTTGAATGAAAGGTTTTGATGAATGCGCGTGAAGTAGGCTTTCCCAAAAACTTCTACAAAGGCCTAGGAAATTTAGGGGAAATTAGTTTCATAAAATAGTATTAGTATTACGCAGTGGCTGATTTCTAAAATTCTAAGTACTGGAACGCACTATCAAGGGGTCTGACCCCCCCCCCCCCAGATTTTTTAAATTTAAGCTTCAAAATACGTGCTTCTAAGCCATTATTTTCTTCTAAAAACAGAAGAAAATGTTTTAAAATTCATCACAATTTGATTGTATTTGAATTAATTTCGTGTTTGCCCTTATAGAGATACCGGAACGCCGTTAAGTCAGAAGTTAAGCACTGGTATTACGACAGTTTTCACTGTCTTTGTTTTTATGAAAAGCATCACCCCAAATATTGCGCTGTAACAACCCCTTAAATAGCAATTATATATTCATATATTAAGAATATTATTGTTTATTCAAAATACAATATAAAAAGCGAATATTTTATGCAAAAAAAGTACATTCTAATACGCCTAAACTTTCTTTATAATATTTAAATGAAACCAATTTTAGTTGGTTTTCTAAAAACATCTATAGACTATTAACAGTTATTTTTCATTAATATTTTCGAAGGAAAAAAGGAGTTAATGATTTTTTATGAACAATAATGATAAAATATATAATATGATTTTTATAGTATTTTAAGAAAACATGTGAAACAAAATAGTTTATAAACATAGAGTTGTAGATGAAATATAACCCATGTGTTTGGTGCTAGAAACCAGTCTCCCACTCGACTACTTCGCCTTTACTGTCATTGTAGATTCGCAAACAGCTTATAAGCAGAGCAAATAAGCATAATTATCTCGTCGAACAAGGACCTCTGTGGATAAAAACATCACCCCGTGTTTTTGATCACGTCCGTAAGCCAATATGGGTTTCATTTGTAGCCTACTATTTGTGAATAAATAGTGACAAATAGAAAGGTGGTTATTGAAGCTGTTGGTTCTATCCCACAAATCTTATAATGACAAGTTTTATTGGTTTATGTAAGAGCCACTATTCAAAATAAGTAATTTTTTACCAGGCGAACTACAAGAACAGTTATTAAACAGTTATACAGAACAGTTATACAATAAGAACAGTTATTAAAAATTGTATGGCGAGATGTCAAAGTAAGTACCCTTTTAAACTCACAACTCCGTCTGCATTCAAACAAACATAATATTTGGATATTTTTGGATCATTTGAGATGCACGAAGGTAAAATTTACTTTAATTTTATTTTTAAGCTAAATTGAACAGTTCTGCTTTCACATCTTACACCAAAACTATTTAAAATGTTGATAACATGTTCAAGTAAATTCTTCATGTAAGTGGGTGTACCATATTATTAATTTGAACACTGTTAGTTCAATATGCTATTCCAAACATACAAAATTACTTTTCATGATTGATAACTTAGTCTTATGTCCAAATTAATATTTTTGGCTGGTCGTTGAAACATTCATTGTTAATGTTTAGTGATAATAATATAGTAGCTAATACACTTTGTTTTGCTGCATCTTAAAATCAAATGATTTATTATTGGGGATGCGATATGTATAAAACCAAACAGTTTCTAGTTTGACCTTTCCGAGAACTTGGATGTGCTTGTTTAACAAAACCTGCACTTATTATGTACACACTTGTTTTTCTAATGTCGATATTCTCTACTTTCTCACATAGCTAGTTCAACTCTTTTCTACAGTCTTGCGCTGATTACTACTAGCAGATCTTCCATAAGGCTCGTAGTAGTTTCTGTCAGGCCGAGGGCGGTAGTTGTCCGTATCCTCACGCCCGTATTGACTGTACGGTGGCCGATTGGGTCCAGACACGATTCCTGTGGGACCTCCTGGACCTACTAACACTGGCCGATCATATATGGGACGGCCGTTAGAACCTGGGCCAGCACCAAATCCACCACCAGGGCCACGGTTTCCAGGATTAGGCTCCTGGCGGTGGCCTGGCTTTAGGTTATAGCAGCAATACTTCTTATCTGTATCACAGTGACCCTAAAACATAATTCAGTTCTGTTAGTTAGTATAATTGTACTATTCTTATATAGAAATACCATCAGACGATTCTTCTCTCCATTGTGAGCTATGGGGCGTGCATCTGGACTCACAAACTAACCAATGTCGTTCCGGCTAAGGTGATTCAAGGTATACAGAGGAACATATTACTGAGGCTGACGGGAGCCTACCGGACTGTAGCAACGGATGCAGTGAATGTGGCCCTAGGTGTATGGCCGTTGGACCTCCTTATAAGGAAGAAAATTATGGTGTACTGGATAAAAAAGGGAAATATGGAGAAGGTGATACTCCTCAACACACCCGATGTGACAACATCTGGAGAGGTGGAAATAGCCCTGTTGGAGGAGTGGCAGAGACGCTGGGAGAGAAGTGGAACAGGTAGGAAGATTTATCAATTGTTCCCTAATGTGGTTGAGAGACTAGAGAATAAGCACCTCCAGCCATCTCGGGGTCTTGTCCACTTCATAACGGGGAAGGGACCGTACCTGCAGTTCTAAGGAAGCTGGGACTAATAGAGTCGGGGAATTGTGAATGTGGTGAGGAGGGAACTCCTGAACATGTGGTGCTCGAGTTTTTCCTTACATTAGAAGCAAGAAGGAACTACCAGAAAGAGATCCAGGGAAGATTATTAGGTGAAGTACTAAGGGAACCAATATATTAGAAATTATTAGACCAGATTGCACTGGAAGCGTCAGATAAAGCAAAGACTGCCTACATAGATAGACTTGAAGAGGCACAGGGACGAATAAGACGGGACGTTGACAATGACAATGACCAATAAGATGACAGCGACACGGAGGACATGACTGTCACGGGCACTAGTGCGGTCTCAGCGGGGAGTGAGTAGAGAAAAAAGGATTGTTAAAGGGGAATAAGCTGAAACAATCATTGGATTCCAGTACGACTTAGTGTCTGGAGGAACACAGGGGATGCCCTTGTGATCTTAAGGACAGTTTTACAGTCGTATGAGAAAATGTTAGTGGAGTAAATATGAACTCTGAGGGTTTCCTGCACCGTATGACCTACCACCTTGGAAACAAGAGAGGTGGATTGTGGTTGATGGGCCCTCCGAGTCAAGATGGAGAAAGGCGGCTGGCCTGCAGCCCTCTGGTACCATCGGGGTGACCGAGTTCCCCGGCAGGAATGGGAATAAAATAGTTAAGTTAGCTTAGTTTAGCTTAGTTTAGTAGTTAGAATAGCTAAATTAGGGACGGGGGGAACTAGGTAGGGGGTAGATCAGGAAATTCAATTGCTAAGGGTGGAAGGAAGGGTGAAAACGGAAGTGTGGTGGCTAGGAAGTAGGCAGGTCACCAACTCCGATAGGGCGCTTCGCCAGGTGGTGGATATGGGGATGCCCACCTCTGCTGGGCGCTTGGCGGACTCGGGATTGAAATCCCGGGAACTGTGGAGGGCCCAGTGGGGGAGGGTACCGGGGGCGTAATATACCTGGGGTGGACCAAATATAATTAGGGGTAGTTGAATTTCAATATTAAGAGGAAAAATCTGTTTTATAATTTTAAAAAGGAAATTCATATTGTAATTATAAAATTAAAGTAAAATTATGTGGAAAAACGGCCCGGATTTAAAGTTTGTAAGATACCGGGCCTATAAACACTGAATAATAAATAATTACTCTTATATGTTCATTTGATTGTTACTGGAAATTTAGATTATGCGAAGTTTTTTGTTCAAAAAAAGCAATTAAACAAAAATATAAACAACAGTTCAGGTAACAAAATAAAAAGTTTATGAAGAATATATAAATTTCTATCATTTTGGCTACATTTAAACTATACTAACACATTAGAAGAAAATAACAAATTTCATGATTGTTTATTGCATATTGGATTGAATGGTTAATTTATATAAATAACATAGTTTTAATCTAGGGTAGATTGTTGTACTTTGGATCACTTTTTAATAAATCTATTAAATAGTTGTATTATATTTTTAATTTTTTTCTTTAATTCTTTATCTAAGCAAACAGTCTTTCTTTAGTAAAAATGTTTACTCTAACAGTCCATTTGAACGTTAGTATAATAATCCAAACTTTCTAATTAAAGTTTATTTAAAGGTATACAATTGAACTATGGTAAAAGACCATCTCGTACCTTGTATCACACAAGATATAGGCAGGTGAAATAATTTAACGTTGATACAACAGTCAGCAGCATTCATTCAACATTTATATAACATATATTATAAATGAGGATATTTTGTTCCTTTGCCACTTTTAACTCTCTATTCATTGAATATTCATATATTCTGCACATGGATGGAAGTAGTTATAATATAGTCCAATTGTTTACCAAAATTGAGGGATGACTATATGTTTCTGATAGTTTTTTCTAAATGTATGTAAAACACAACTAAAAATGGCTGCCTACTCTATAATCTGATGGTATTTTTCGACCAAGCAAAGTTTTGCTCATGCTTAAAGTTAAAGAAAATTTAAATATAAATGGCTGTGGTATTTATTGGATTCTCTGTCACCCTAAATTTCCAGATACAATTATATATTGGTAGAATCATATTCGAAATAGCCGAACTATTTTTTGACTTTGTTATTTGAGAGATTAAAAAAATTCTGGGTTATATCCAAATTGGTATGGCTTACTAAGGCCTCTAGTAGTTTGGCTGATTTTCTTAATATTTGATATTTATAACTGTCACAATATTAAGCATTTGTCCAATAGATACTAGCCTTTAAACACAGTCATTAAGTATTCGCACGTAAAGCAAAGATCAAAAAACTAGATCTTCCAAATCCAATCTGATGATTTTTATTGAATACTCTTATGAATATTAAAGGCAAATTTACTATTCTCAAATTTAAATTTCTTCAAAATGACAATATTGAGTCGGGTACATTTTTTATTCGTCAAATCTTGAACTCTATAACATCAATATCTCGGTATTTTATTTTATGTATCAGCAAATTTTTATCTTAAATAATTCCCCAAGACTATGAACAAAGTTACATCAAATCAAGGCTATTTTATCTAATAGCCTTAAATAGGATAAGAAAATGTGTTTAAAAAATAATATTACTAAAGATGTGAATTAACTTGATTAATTTTCTATAGAATTTAGGGGCCAAAATAGTAATTTATAGGTTCATTGGTAGGCCTACTAAATATAAATTTTTGACTTCCATAATGGGGTCTTGCTCATTACATAGTAAAAAGTTTAATTTTATCTTTTTTGGCAAGAGTTTTACCTTATAAATATGTATTGTAATGTACATACTTATTTGAGTAAAATAAAAATTATATTTTTGACAAAAATATATATTAGTAGATTATGTCGAGGTCATTTAATAATATATTAGAACCATGTCGCGCAATAAATAATACTGCCCTTTGTCAATAAAATATCGCACATTCCAGGAACGGTATGTATGGTCTCGAATATCAACAATTAAGCTATAGCTACAAAAAGTGAAAACACTTCAAATTGTAAATATAGTTATTATTTTTAAGAACTTCAAACTTTTCTTCTCTGAACTAAGCGTAAAATCTTTATGCTACAATTTGGTTTTGCGTGAACAAATTTATAGCATAAATTATTACTGTCTGATAAATTTTAGTCAAAATGTATACTTATTTCATAATGTTGGCAGCGATAGCGTAGTATACTGTCAATGCACTTAATTTCTTGTCTGTATGCTGTTTAAGAGCTAGAAACGCATCGAAAACATGAAGGGAGGACGGGGGAAGTGAAATTTTACTGACTTTTTAGTATAGGTTCTTTAGATCATGTTTTATTTAATTTTTAGCACCGCATATTACTACCTATTCGAATTATATGCTTATGTACTATTTACGTTAATGTTTTTAGGTATGAGGAGGGCTATATTTATAGGAAATTTATCCGAATTTGCATGGAAGGATGGTGGAAAACCATTTTGGAAAACCAACTTCAGTACACCCGACTGAGATTTGAACCTCGATCTCCCCGTCATTGGCAGTCTAGTCTACTGCTAGAGTATCGCCTTAGACCATGCGGCCACCAAAGTGGGTTTTGGTTCATGTTACTAGCTTGTGATACCCGTAGAACTTGATTTACACGTTCGTCGAAAATAGAGAGCATAATCTGCTTGAGTGTCACAATTTATACAGTTGCAGAAATGTATGTTGTTATGAATAAGGTTATATTGAATGTGGTTATGAATAGATTTTTTTAGGATTAATATAAAAATATTTGTTTTCAAATAATTGTTTTGTGTTGTGAAAAAATTTAGAGAGAGAAAGAACGACACACACACACACACAGTTCCCATTTTACGAGTTATTACCAATTAATTCAAAACAGTAGCTACAACTGTCCACTTGTATCTTGCTTTGTAAGCTCATGCGTACTGATGTGATGAGTGTATTGGTTTTGAAATTTGATTTAGTCTTACAAGTTGATGTTGTCACACAGAAAAAGGGAAGCTGAAATTATTTCAAAACACGCCGAACGGGCAACGCCGATGAGATTGAATCCTTGTGATTGGCTTAGAGCTCGCCACGTGATTAAGTTTCCTCTCTGATCTTGTTTTTAATCTAAGATAATACATTAATAGAAGGAGATTATAGTTCAAGTATCTTCTGATAAGGTGCTAATTGCATTGTAAACAATGATGGATAGATCGAGGTTCGACTCTCAGTCTGGTGTACTGAGATTTTTTCCCTAAACGTTTTCCCACTCTCTCTCTCTCTCTCTCTCCATGCAAACGTGGGAACTTTTCATCTAAATATAACCTTCCTAATCCCTAAAACCAATAAAGTAATTAGTACAATAGCGTGTAATCCGAACGGGTAATAAGACGTGGTGCTAAAAAAAACTACATTGTACTTACAAACTGGATGCCGGGTGACTCGCAGTTGAAGGAATGGGCACACTTGCAGCGGTCATACTCGTGGTACTGTCTGTCCCCGTTTAGAGAAGGCAATGGCCCAGTCAGCACACCGGGGCCTGGTCTGTTGTTGTTATTGTTGTTGTTGTTGTTATAGTTGTTATTTATAGGGGGCCGATACTGCTGGTAATCTGGTGGAGGCAGAGGGGGCTGGGGAAACGGTCTCATAGGTCGTAGAGGAGGTCGAAATTGGTTGTTATCACCCTCGTTCTCATAGATTGGTGCTGGAGGTCTGAAAATTGTTACCTTGTTAGTGGGTAGAGCACTTATTTCTCTATAATTTACATTATTATTAACTAAAGCATTTCATCACAATAGTGGTAACTACTTTAATTTTAGCACTACCACATTAATTTTTAAATTACCCGCTTCGGTGGCCACGTGATCTAATGCGCTACTCTCACAGTAGATTAGACTGCCAATGACGGAGAAATCGAGGTTTGAATCTCGATCGGGTGTACTGAGAATTTTTTTCCTAGATGGTTTTCCCTTTTCCCCCACGCAAATGCGAGTACATTTCCTCTGAAATAATCCTTCTAATCCCTAAAACCATTAGCGTATAAAGGGAACGGGTAGTAAGAAGCTGAGCTAAAAAGATAAAATTATTTTATTAGAAAGCTATCATAAATTGCTAGGAATCAATGGCTACTAGCCCAAAAAAGTATGATAAAATACACAAATATTTTATCGATCAGTATAATATTAATATTTCAAGAACAACTTTTTATTACTAGCAAATGGGTGATCTGGTGATCTAGGGGTAAGGTGCCGGACTTCTGTGCTGGGGTTCCGGGTTTCAATCCTCGGTATCGGCACAGATTATTCTGATTGCCAAACCCTTCCTTCACCTCTGAGAAGACGTGTATTAATCACAACTTGTGAATGTGAGGAATGCCAGGCCCCCACCATGGTTCGGATTCCACGTTAAACTGTAGGTCCTCCATTTCATCTCACAATAGCCCTACCATTACACATTATCGTAAGTGCGTATAGCCCGAACGGGTAGTAAGTCGTGGTGCTAATAATAATAAAAATAATAGCGACTGGCAAATGATATAATATATTAAAATCATTAAGTTATATTTGGCCAGAAATCTACAAGTTTTAGCTTTCTAAGAGATTATAACCCACATTATATTAGAGCTTGATTCAATTGTAAAATCACCAAACAATAAGTTATAGGCGTAGTTGTATTTAAACCCTTTAATGTTTGAACTAGGGATTGAGGTACAAAGATCTCGCAGTTCAACTATTTCAACATAGTATTGTACTGATTATTATAGCTCTCAATAGTTTCCTTTTTGATCTATAGAATTATTTTTACATCCCTTATTTTCCCTGAATGCAATGTTTCATCTTTCTAGGCTTATTAATTTTGTAGTGCACTATAAAAGTGGTTGTCCACTAAGGTCCACCCCTACACCGGATCCATGGTGCTGAGCACCTCAACACCGTGTACCTCTGCCATTGCATGCACTTGTGAAAAACCCTATGTAGTTATATTATTCAAGAATAATTAAAACAATAATTATTTTAGATGCTATTGCATCTTTATTATTTGAAGAAGCTAAGAAAAAAGAGAAACATCCCCGAGAACGTCGATATTTCTTGATATTATTTAAGATTAGATAAACGTAAAGTGAATTTGCAATTTTGAAAGAGTAGATATAATTCAGAAACTAATGGTGGACTCCTATTGCAGCGCACCGCCACACGTTTTATTATATATATCCAAATGGCTCAACTCCCACCAGAGCGTCGACCTCGGTGGTCCTGGGGTAAAGTTCTCGCCTCAAGACCCGATGTTTGTGGGTTCAAATACAGCCAGGGTTGACGATTTTTTTTTAGTGGTAAGAATCCGTAGCACAACTTCCTTCGGAGAGGAAATAAAGTCGTTGGTCCCATGTCGATTGTGGCATGTAAAAGAACCCTTGAAGGTATGTGAACATATCTTTCCCGGTAAAATGGATATGTTCTCCCACTCTTGCTCAGAGAAATTATCATGTGCTGATATAATCATCAGGTTCATAAAGTGAACGTTTAATACCTCAAATAAATTTAAGAAAACCACCAGATCACCGCTTTGACGTGGAAGTCCACCTTTAAACCTATTCGTTCATCACTACCCGTTCAGACTATACATATAGTTTCTTTTCATCGAATATATTAAACCATTATTTAACACAACGATACCTTCTTCGGTGACCGCTTGGTCAAAGGCGTCACTCTCAAAATAGACTAGACTGCATAGAACAGAGAAATAACAGAGAAATAGGGGTTCAAATCCTGGTCGGTTCTCTGAAGGGCGGTTTTGCCTAAATGGTATTCCACTCTCCTTTCCACGCAAATGCGGGTAGATTACCTCTAAAATGCCTCCTTCCTCATCCCTACCCTATTAGAATAATTAGTACATGTGCGTATAACCTGAACAGGTAGTAAGACATGGTACAACGACAGTCTTAAGGTTAGTATTAAAACAATTACTTCATTCAATGAATGTATTGTAAGAAGGAATTACTGGGGTGACAGGTATTACAAGGAACGAACCAGGCTGAATATCTCCGATCTGCTGGCAGTGCAGTGCAGCGTAGTGCAGCGTAGTGCAACCTACTCGCACAAGGTCGAGGTGCTATGCTGCATATTTTTTTCCTCCACCACCCTCCCCCCCCTTCCGAATCTTTTCCGCCATTTTGTGCGAAAGCGCTGCACTGGGAGTCAACCTAGACGTCAGTCTCGCAATAAGATTTTCAGCACCGAGTCTTACTACCCGTTCAGGATATACGCCTAAGTACTAATTTCTTTAATGTATTAGGGACGAGGAAAATCAAATTATTTGGGAGTTTACTTGCATTTGAATGGAGGGGGAGTGAAAAGCCATTTAGGAAAAAAACATCCCCAGTATAACCGACCGGGATCGAACCTATATCTCCCCATTATTGGAAGTCCAGTCTATTATGAGAGTGACGCTATAGACCATGTTGTCACCGAAGCGGGTTGGAATACATTACATATAAAAGTAAAAATGAACGCCCGATGTGTACGTCCAGTAGTTTACCTGAGTAGTTAAGCCAAGTTTCAGAGTTTTATGTTTTCCTAATATGTAATCACGTGACCTAAGGCATCAGCCTCGCAATAGATGTAAAAGTAAAACGAAATACGCTCGAGTTATTCATTTAAAAAAATAAGCCTAAGGTAAAAATAATGAAGTTTCCCTTTACAAACTTTCAGCTTTCAATGTTTAGCGGTTTGTGATTCCAAATTGGTGGTCAAGCAGTCTAAGGCATTAGGCTTGCAAAAGTGTATGTTAAAAGGCGCTCACTTTCTACAATCTTAGGTTTCCTACAATAAGTATGAAAATTTCAGATATCTAGTTTTCTAGGTTTGGATTATGCCGTATCGATGGTCAAGTGGTCTAAGGCGTTAGAATCTAAATATAGGTAAAATATAAAAAAATACGTTGAGGTGTACACTCAGATCTTATCCTAGGTACTATGTACCCTCAAATTCACAAACACACATTTTATTTTTATGTAATTACAAATTAGTGCATCAATACAATTCAACGTGTCTCTTTTATGACGTACCTTATTCATATATTCATTATTTCTCAAAACATGTTAACAATAATTGTTAATATGCGGGCATGTATAAAGCTATAAAATCCACATTTTATTCACGATACACACACAAACAAATTTAATGCACGAGAGAAACAGTGAGTAAAATAATAGATTCTTACTAACTTAAAAAAATTATAATTGAATAATTTCATGTTTAAAAAGTGCCTAAAATAATTGGATGGTGAATAGTTATAATTGTTTAAATACAATTTTATATAAAATAATGTATGATCCGTAACAATATTAATGGAAATAATTAGCTAAGATACATCATCTTAAGGTGGGGATGTAGGGAACTTGAGAAAAGGAAAGTGTTTTTGCAGTTTTTATAGAAAAACTTTTTTGGCCTAAATAATTAAAATATTGCTCCGGTGTAAACATAGAGTTTAATTTTCTACATATGGTGGTATCAAACATTCTGGAATATCTGTCATAAGCATAGAAGTATTAGATGACAAACTTTTAAAAGAAGAGAAAAAGTTGTCATTAAATTCCCAAGACAGATTATTCAACAAATGTTGATATCACCACTTGAAGAAAGTTAAACCCCGTTTCTACTGAAGAACTATTTGATTTATTTTGACCAACAAAAAGTGTTGATTTAAAAACCAACCCACCTCGATGGCTAAAGCGCCAGTTTCGTGTTGAGCTAGACTGCCGAGGACGGGGAGATTGAGGTTCTAATCTCACTTGGGTGAACTGGGGGTTGTATTTCCTAAATTATTTTGTCACTCTACCTCCACGCAAATGCGAGTTCACTTCCTCTATATTCAACTTTCCCAATTCCTGACCCATTAGGTAATTAGTACTTAAGTGTACAACCCAAACGGATAGTAAGACACGGTGCTAAATAAAAATAAAAAATAGATATAAAACTGCAAAAAACACATTTTCACGCGTTCCTTACATTCCCACGTTAACCGAATTCCTCGTACCTGTAGTTATTGTTGAGCCTGGTGTAGTCGTTCTTAGGTCTATAAGAGGAATGGCTGTTGCCCTCCTCGGTATCATACGAGATTCCATCGATGCTGCGACCGTTTGATGACCACACCCACTTATTGGGACTGTTCTCAGTGTGACTGTACGGCAGTAAGCAACCCAGTATTAACAGGAGAGAACACACGATGTGGTTCCTGCTGTTACCTAAGTGAAAAAATGGATCGGTGAGTCAATTTGGGCCATTTTTCCTAATTATATATACATATATTTTAAATATAATTGAGAATAAACTATTTGAAATGGGTTTGAATTTACAAAATATAACTTATCGGTTTGGTTGGATAAGCTATGTTATTTTATGTTTATCGAATGATAAGACAAGTATAATAGGTGGTATATTTATTTATGTATATGATAAACAAATCTTGTAGAATTTAATTGACATAACTATCAAAACTTTGACATATCTTTTACTTTTATATTAATTTATTCCATGTAAGTCGTTTGTTTTGATGAATGACACCTATACTAGGAGACTTGCTTATCAATTTTACTAAGAATAGATTAACATGGATATTAAGAATAGAGTTCATTTGTATAAATTATGCCTACCAAATTTTAAGCCAGATGAAGTTTAATTATCCTTCCAAATCTTTTAGCAAACACCTTTTTTCTGATCTCAAAATCATTAATTACAACAAATTACTAATATTGTAAATTGTCTTAACGATTAATATTTATATATTTGATAAATGTTACTAGACGATTTATAATAATTTTAGAGAGCCTAACATGCCTTAAATTATTCTCTAAATATTATTTTCTTATATTCTCAGTCTCAAAATAATGGTCTGGAAAATATATTTAAAAATAAGCCGAAGGTTTCTTAGTGTGTGCTTCGTGTTTGGTTGAGGTCACCACTGAGTTCCAAATATATAAGGGACACACGCACTCACAAAAATACAAAAGCATAGACGTACAAACACGGTAACCACAATTTTTTTTCTGTGTTACATTAGAAAGGGCTAAAAACAGCCATATGCTAGAAAAGTAGATTTTTGTGAAATGGTGTTCCATTTGTGTTTCAGAGAGATATGTGTAGTTAGCCTGATTCCTGTTAAAACACCAGTTAGTTTCAATATTTATAAATAGTTTTATGCCTATTTACGCTAATAAAGTTGACCAAGTTGTGTGTTGTCTATATTATAAAGGTTTTGGAGGGCAATGTTATTGGAATAAAGACAACTTTTCCTATAGTTATGCCTAGCAAAAGAAGTCTTAAAAATATAATTTTAAAACTAGTGTGAAGTAAAATTTATTTAATGTTTATAAAGATGATTTTATAGTAATGTTTTGGAATATGTGTAGTGAAAAATACATTAACTTTAGGTGTTTTTTTTATCAGATTATTAACTAAAAAAAAAATCTCTACGGGATGCAACAAATTTGATGCCCATGATATTGTTTGATTAAACTATATTTAACTTAAGACCGGTTGGCACTAAGGATAAACTTTATTTGGTATATCTGTAGTTTTATTTGTAAATAAATTAGATACAGGTTCATATTGATTGCACTGGCACCATACAAACTGGTCGACAAGCTGTAAAAAATATTTGGAAAATTAGGTGGGACAAGAGTTCTAAATAACTTGGACCAACTGGTCAACAATTTCAGGGTTGATAGGACAAACTGATCGACTAGTCGACTAATTGTAAACGAATGGGCCTATTTTGAAAGGAAAATTGGTTCAAGTAGCTTATACACGCACTCGTGCATAGAGGAATAAAGTGATGATCAGCCAACTGGCCGACACCGAACAACTGGTGGACAAACGTTGAGACGGATCCAGTTAAGAGTGGACCAAGTGATCGACAAGTTAATACATTGCGAACAAAGTACTCGACAACGAAGATGTTGACGGTAAAGAACATGTAATATCTATTATCAATTTTTTTTAATATAATGTAAAAATCTACTAAATATGTCGGTGGTCGCGTTTACATTTACTCTAAATTATAACTGCCTCAATCCTAAGTTTATGAGTAAAGCCAAAACGGGCAGTGAGAAGCGAAGAAAAAAAATTACTAATTCAATGTATTGAAATAATTATTAGTAACGGATGACAGCTGTTCACAGGAATGTGATTAAATTTATATTTGAATGTTCACATGAATGTATCTAAATTTAATGTTGAAAAATAATACAGTAGAATCGCGTTTATCTGACGCTTGTCAGTTTGAGTGGGACCACTTGTAATCTGACGCTCTGATGATGATTATTATTTGACTAGCTTACTGTATTTTATTTATCGTTATGAAGAAGTTGCAGTGCACTGTACTTATTATTTGATGATTATGCCTTTTCCAAATTAAATCTTTTGATTTAAACAGTTAAAATGTACTCTGATGTACTAATTTTAAATAAGTAGTTGACCTTAACTTATTAAACAGCCATTAATTATGTGTATTTTGAACACTCTGGAATTTTCGCTAGTCCCACAGATCCTCGGTCCCATAAATGTCGAATTAACGTGAGTCTGCTTTAAATGGAATCAAACCCAGGACATTGGCCTAGCGAGCTCTTTTTCGCAATGTATTAACTTATTGGTCACTTGGACCATCCTTAAATGGATCCATCTCGACGTTTGTCGACCAGTTGGCTAGCTATCACTTTGTGCTCACTTGCATGAGTATTGGTTCATGTCGTGTCAGCCACTTGACGGACCCAACTAGCCTTAAAATATATGTTTACATTTTGTAGCCCAGTTGTATGTTTATTATATGGGTCCTACTCATGTCAGCCACTTGCCCAACATTGCTACTGCACGTCGATCACCTTTCTGTCAATTACTTTGTCCTCTGATGTCAATCAGTTTGCCCGATTCCGTTTGCAAGAATTATGTTTGACTCGGAACCGAGAGCTAAGAAATCTTAAGCCCGCTGAGCTTCATGGTAAAATAGATGTTTGTACACATTGTGATTTTATCCTTCTCTTTCAAGGCAGATTTTTATCTATTTTTTATGCTCTCATCCTTTCTACTTTATATTTTTCTTAACAATAGCACTTATAGTTAGTGTACGAATAAAAAGAATCAATTAATTGTTGGTAAAACCATCAATGATATTCATAATAAGTATACAGAAAAGATGTAAAACTAAAAGATTTTAAAATAAGAACTGAAAAGGTAGATTTTTTACGAATAAAACACAGTAAATGTATACATGTCTGAAAGTTACTATTTTTATTAAAACAATAAAATAATCATCAAGAATATTCATTCCTCTATCAATATCCCTCTAAAGGAGCCACAACGCTATCATATATCTCATGAATAATTAGTTCTTGTCATGACATCTCATGACTAAATATTCCTATAGCAATATACTTTAAGCCCTAACAATCTCATACCATATCTGACAAATTATTCCTCTAGAACTATGCCTCACAAGCAACTACAAGAAGCAATGTCATATCACCTCATGACTAAATAATCTTCTAGAAATATATATCAAAAGCAGCTACACGTAACTGTATTATACCATCTCTGACTAAATATTCCTCTAGCAATATACCTCACAAGCAGCTACAAATAATACTGTCATATATTTTCATGACTAAATCTTTATCTAAAGCCGACTCCACACAGGCAAATGTTTTCGTGCAAATAATTGTCAATACTCTGTCCATACATAGTCACATACTACAATCGCTATCAGTGGACGAACATTCTGGCATACAATGGGAAAGTCATATGATTGTGTATAATATTTTTAGTTCAGACAAAAATAAGTGACGACGAGATTGTACAATTGTAAGCCTATGCAAGATAGCTTTCCATTAACTTGTAAGCAAACTATTTGGGTTCAAAGACTTCATCTGCACCCACTCCTGATTTCATAGTTTTATTTTTATTTTTTAAAAGCATTCGAAAGATGACATCAGTGAATCTTCCTTCCTATTTAATTCTGCAATGGTGCAGTCTGCAATATATTTACTGTTGGATATTTGTCCACGAGTCTGCTATTGCATTTCTGTTTTTGTGGTTCTCGTACTTCGGATCCCATTTACACCACTAGAAAGCATTCTAAAAACTTGAATACAACCATCACAAAAGATTTACTAAACACTGCCAAAAATAAACAAATGCGAGATCTGCCAAGGAAAACAAACACTAGACGTTTGCACAAGCATGCATTTTGGCAATTATTTGTCCTCTTTGATGTGTGCTATTTTACCGACTCAAGGTGGAACGATGTTAGTATTCGCTATGCACGCCAAATATTCGTATACGAATGCGAACATTGTATCCACACTTGCGTGTTAAACAGCGATCACAGAATAATCATGGATGAATAACTCATATGTGGAGGCGGCTTAACAATAAACCCCACAAGCTTCTACAAGTAGGCTACTTTTTTCTCATTGCGTCTGAATAAATTTTCAAGTTACACCACACGTGATAGTTACTATAGTGGGCTACAGATGGGGAAGGAAGCATTTTAGAGGTAACCCAGCCGAATTTGCGTGGAAGGAGAGGGAAAACCAACCTTAGAAGACACTATTGGTATTTGAACTCCAATCTCCCCGTCTTCAACAGGCCAGTCTAACACGGGAGCGATGCCTTAGACCGTTTGGCCACTGAAGCAGGTAGCTACAAGAAGCAATGTTACATCATATCTTGATGAAATATTCCTTTAGCGATATCAAACACATGAAGCTACAAACAAGTAACCCTGTCAAACCATCTCCTGGTTAAGTATTACTATGGCAATATTAAACTCAAGCAACTACAAGTAACACTGTTATAAAATTCTTTGACTAAATATTTGTCTAACAACAGTGACGTAATTACGGCAATGCAGGTGATGCAGCTGCATTCGGGCCCTTAGCCAAAAGGGGTTCTGGCCTTTTACGATCACCAATAACCACGGAGAGGCAAGAAGCAATAACCGGCCCGAAAAAAATCTACAAAGTATTTATATGCTTTTACCCGCCTCGTTGGCGTAGTTGGCTAACGCGCCAGTCGTGTTGAGCCAGACCGCCGAGGACGAGGAGATCGAGGTTCGAATCTCGGTCGGGTGAACTGGGGGTGGTTTTTCCTAAATGGTTTTCCACTCTCCCTCCACGCAAATGCGGGTTCACTTCCTCTATATTCAACCTTCCCAATTCCTAATCAATTAGTGTAATTAGTACTTAAGCGTATAACCCGAACGGGTAGTAAGACGCAGTGCTAAAAAAAAAAAAAATATATGCTTTTGTGCTATGCATTTATGGCTTGTTTCTATTTCTCACACCAATAGAATTTATGAACTTGTCTGATCAAGAAGTAAAGAAAAATGCTCTCAAACTACGACGGCAGTATTTTAATGACATGTCAGAAAATCTATCTCTCCAGTAGTTGCTTTTTATCAAATCTTTGAAGCTTGAAATTGAAAAAATCAGCACTATGTGACAGCTCGCCGAACTTGCTTTTGTCAAGTTTTCAGACATGAGCTCCAGTTATCCTCATCTTTGCTCACTTAAAAAAAATTTTTTTTTGACAATTCCTATTTCGGTAGCAACAGCATAAAGGACATTTTCTAAGCTGAAAATCATCAAGAATTACCCACGAAACACCATAGGACAAGATACCATGTCACAGCTAGCCCCCCTCAACATAGAAACAGAGACGGCAGGAAAAATGGACGTCTCAGCCCTGAATGATGATTTGGCTTCTATCAAGTCGCGGAAAAAGAAATTTTAAACGTGTGAGATTATATAAATATACGTATTTTATGAAACATTTGTGTCATTTTCAGCATTATATTTAATTTGACCTGGGAAGGGGGGAGGTGGGGTGGTTCTGATGTAAATGTTCGCGTCTGGGTCTTTGGTTTGTAGTTACGTCCCTCTAACAATATTTAATATGAGTAGTTACAAGTAGAGCTGTCGTATAATTTCCTAACTAAATATTCCTTTAGCAATATCAACCACAAACAGATTCAAGTAAACCTATTATAAAATTTCCTGACTAAATATTCGTTAAACAATAAGTAACACAAGTATCTACAAGTAACACTGTCACACCATCTCCTGACTAAATGTTACTTTAGAAATATCAAACACAAGCAACTACAAGTAGCACTGTCATGCCAAATTGTTCCTTTATCTATATCTCTCCCAAGCAGGGTATTTATAGTCAATGCACCAGCATTAGAGTGGAGAGAAAGTGGGAAACTATTTCAATAAAGATAACCTTGATACACCCAGCCAGGATTTAAACCTAGACTTCCTTGTAACCAGTGAAACATACTTGATGGGATAGCAGTTTTTATCTGAATGCATGCCAATTCATTTTGTTGTACATTACTAAACCATGGCTTATGTTATTGTGTTACTAAAAATTATACAATCATTTGTCACCCTCTTAAATTATGTGTCCATACGATGTCTAGTTTAAACTTTATTTACATACTCGGTCACAAAAGGGCCATAATTTCAGTTTAAATCTCACCGTAACGTGACCACATTTCGTGGTCGTGACTGGTCACATTTCTTAACAATTTATTTATCAACATAATATGTTTTGTCATATCATACATTTAGATTATTTTAGAAGGCTTGCAATAAATAAATAAATAAATAAATAAAGTAAGCATTAATATAACTAAGCAAATACAAAGTACAGTAATTAATTTTAATGTTTTAAAACAAGGCTACACCCGCTTCGGTGGCCGCATTCTAAGATGTTACTCTCGCAATAGACTGGACTGCCAATAACGGGGAGATAAGGGTTTGAATCCCGGCTAGGTGTACTGTGGGTGTTTTTTCCTAAATGGTTTTTCCACTATCCCTCCACACCAATGTGTGTAAACTTTCTATAAATTCAATCTTCCATATTATTTAGTACATTGGCGTAGGCCTACAACCTGAACAGATAGTAGGATGCAGTGCACAAAAAATGCTTGGACATAGATACAATAACATCATAAAAATGGATTTATATGTGACGGACCCGCCTCGGTGGCGTAGTTGGCTAACGCGCCAGTCGTGTTGAGCTCTACCGCTGAGGACGGGGAGATCGAGGTTCGAATCTCGGTCGGGTGAACTGGGGGTGGTTTTTCCTAAATGGTTTTCCACTCTCCCTCCACGCAAATGCGGGTTCACTTCCTCTAAATTCAACCTTCCCCATTCCTAATCCATTAGCGTAATTAGTACTTAGGCGTATAACCCGAACGGGTAGTAAGACGCGGTGCTAAATATTATATGTGACGGTTATATTTATACAACTAAACGTAATACTCAAAAGGAAATATTAAAGAAAACAATGTCTAAGGTCACATGAAACAATACATTATTTAGCTATGCATTTTTACATGTTATTGGTAAGAAGCACCCAAAATATAAAATAATGTATCCATCGTTTGCACTTCAATATGCCTCTTAGCTTGGTTTGAAAGATTTGGCGAAGGAATTATTCCTGCCTTTGCTAATGATCTTCTATTCTTCCAGAGTTCTCATCTCCTTTCCCACCGCGGTCATTCAAAACACAACCAGCAGTCACTACCTGTATTTGGTTCTCAATGGTACGGACAGGTCTATTTATATTTAGCTATGGTCCTCGATTTTTTTCTACTTGATTTAAGATTTTTATTAATTAATTAGACACATTAAATGGACCGGATTTTTTTTCGTCAGGATTAGTTTTAAGTTTTAAATCAATAAATAAAGTAGTTTTATAGTACGAGCTTTGCTTGTAAAAGATTGAGAAAGTCTGCTAAAAGTTGATTTCATAATTATAAATAAAAATTAATATGCATTAATATATAGCATAAAACGTGCCTGAAATATTTTTACGGCGTTATGCTATATTATCTGCACACCCACACACACACAAAATTAAGGCTTTTGTCTAAACTAATAAATCTTGGACAGAGAGCGATTACTATAAATTTAATTAAGTATTATAATTTGCTAAACAGAATATATATAACAAGTTTGCTCTATTTTTGCTTATTAAATTTTTTTAAATTTATTAGGAATGTTCACTGTCATAAAAATAGATATTAAAAAAAATGCTCACTCTCGTACTCTTTTAACAATTAGATAAAGTCCCATTAATTAATTTATTTAATATCTATCAACTCTTCCCTATTTTTTTTGTGAAATTTTCCGTCAAACTTATAAAAAAACAAAGCCAAATTAATATATTTCACTTTTAAAGAAGATGAGATATGATTTTTTTTTATCTTTTTAAAACACAAATATAGTAGTTTAGAATGAATGAAAAGTAGAAATTTCATTGTTGACAAAAATTGATTAAATTTGTGGGTCTAGCTTAACATTCGTCGCCCCCCACCTACCTAGTAGCCTCGCTCATCCCTTCACCAAATGTAAACATATTATTTGAGATTTTATTTAAATTAGTAAAAATGAAATTTATGTGTATTTTTGCGAGAAAACATCTGTGAAAATTGATATCACATTTATAATTTCATATGGAAGCATTCAGTTTGAGCTATATAGTATTTTTTTAAGTAAAAAAAAAGTAGCTAAGGATATCAAGTTAAATTGATTATAAAACCAAAAAAGTGAACAATTTCGCAATCCACGATTTATTATTTATAAATTAAACTTGACACTGACTTTTATAAATTCAAATCCATTTGTTTGATTTAAATGTTTTAAAATTTTCTAAGCCATTTTTCCAATTATACACTATTCATATTACTCCTAACAACAGTTTTTTTTTACATCCATTACTGTTTTCAGCCTGTGGCCTGGGTCAGATTTTTATTCAAGTAATATATTTTCCACTACCGGCTTTCTAGTCCTGTCGTAGCTTCTTATGTCTTATTATCTAGGTAGTTTAGGACTAGGACAGGCACAACATCCAGTTCCCGGCCGTTAATTCATCATTGTGAAAGGATAAACCCACACTTCACTAATGATACATTTTTCCGCCATGCCGGGAATTGAGCCCGGGACCCTCAACTCATTAGACAGACACGCTACTGACTGAGCTAAGGTGTCGGATTCCTGAAAACAGATGATTGTTTGTAAAAATATAGTTTTGAATTAAATTTTATCTAGTGAAAAACTGTAATTAATTTTGTTTTGTAATATGTTTTACGTGTTCTCCATTAACATATTTAAAAGTATGTATTTAATGTTTTATTTCATTTTATTATATCTGAGATGAGAGTGGTGACTGTGACTCAGGCAAAACGTCGTCCGTCACGTATACACTAAACATGTGTGAGAAATTGACACCAAAATATTAATCAGAAAAAAATATCACAAGACCAATAACATGTCCGTGCTTCTAGAAAAGGTGGATGAGTATAATTGACAATAGCTCAGAAATTAAAAAAACAATATAGAAAAAATATGAAAAGTTTTTACAGTATAAACATTCATTTTGAAAGTTATTGAATTCTGATCAAATTTGATGCTCAAATTTATACTAACCCTAATTTTCTGAAATTAATTACTTCGAACCTAAATTATCTTTACCAAACTCAATCAAACCAAGTTGTTAATATTTGATCGATGATTGATATGTTTTAGTATTATTAAGCTCTTATATTCTCTAAACCAGAGGTTCCCAATTTTTTTTGGCCACGGAACCCTAATTGATCATACCTTTTTTGGCGGAACCCCATTTTGAAAATAACAAAAGTGATTGTACCTTGTAGTGAAGTTTGAATATTTTCATGTTTGACATGAAATAAAAGAATAATTATAAATAAAAAATAATTATTATAAGTATTATAAAACATTTATCGTACAAAAAAAAGTAACTATTTAATGTGAAGAATGAAATTTTTTCACATATTTACTTATAATAGCACTAATAGCGCTGTCTCGACAGGTGCACCGCCCCGCCACCCCGCTCCGCCCGCGCTGTTTGATACTAGATATACTTACAGCGGCGTGGCTATGTTATGACTGTTTTCTACGAACGTTTTAGTTAATTCTCAGACAGAACTCGGAACCCCTTTGACCCTTCCACGGAACCCCAGGGTTCCGCGGAACACCTTTTGGGAAACGCTGCTCTAAACAATACTTTCAAATAGTAGAAGGTCACATGCATAATTCACATTTTAAATGATTGTATCTATCTCCTTTAAAAACCAGCATTGTTGGGCACGTGAAGCAAAGGTCGAGTTCGTCTAGTCAGGTTTTCTGATGTCGGGAATATTGGGCTTCGAATCCCGGCCATGTGTTCTGAGGGTATTTAATCCTAATATTTTCACATTTTTTCTTCCCACCAATGTGGGTATACTTACTCTAGATTCTACCTGACTAATTCATACTCTATTAGTGTATTTAAATGCGGTTGGCTAGTAGGACGTAGAGCAAACAAGACATAACCTCAACTAGGAACAACCATATTTGAAGTGTATCATAATGAAAATGCGAGATCCTCCTCACATATAAGGAGATCGAAATATCTCCCAATGTTTGTCAACCTTTAAACAGCCCATTATATGATATTATTGTGCCTGGGTGTGAATGGGCCCAGAAAGTATTTCACATGCCGAGAGCGACCCAGTAGGCCGCTATAGACTAAACTTGTGTCCATGCTCTCGACTATTAATAGCTAGCTCGTATCTTCAATCCACTGGCACCTCACACCTAACAATACTTGGTTGTTCCTCACCACCACGTTTGTTTAGATTTGAGTGTAATTTGGTCCTCGGATATAGGACCCAGTGAAAACCCAGCAAATTGAGCGTTCACAAAAATAATATTTGATTTTTGGGAGATTTTACAAGGGCACATTTAAATATAGAAAGTATTTATGAATAACATGTATTCTATACCAATAGGAACTATAATCTTAGTTTGAGTTTCAACGTAATATAATACACTACTACTATTTTAATATACCGTATTTGACCTAATAGTAGCTGAGGACGTGATAGCAGCCGGGAAGTCTAAATTGTGCTGGGGTGGAAAGTATGGTTGCTGATAGTAGCCGAGGCTACTATTATGTTCATCATAATCATCATCATCATCATCATCATAATGAACAGTTTCCATCCACTGGCCAGGTCTGTTTGGAACATAAGCCTCTCCTACGTATTTTTTATCCCCACCACAGCTACTCCTCCATCATGACCCAGGCTTCTCCTCTCTCCTCCACACTTCTCTGCACTCCCTTCAGCACTTGTCCCTTGGTCCTCCTCTTGGCTTCCTGCCCCCCCTCCCCCCCACTTCAATATACAACTTCTTCTTTGGTATCTTGTCCTCCTCTATTCTCCTTACATCACCGTACCACCTTAGCTGTGGCCTCTCTATCCTGTCCCTGGTGGGTTCCAAGAGGCCCGGGATTACAAATATGAGGGCATTAACATACAGTCATAAATATCACTGAAGATACGTTTCGGTGAAACGCTCAAGCGGTGAGATGAAGTATTTCTATTTTTATTATTATCAAATTTACCCGCCTCGGTGGCGTAGTTGGCTAATGCGCAGTCGTGTTGAGCTCGACCGCCGAGGACGGAGAGATCGAGGTTAGAATCTCGGTCGGGTGAACTGGGGGTGGTTTTTCCTAAATGGTTTTCCACTCTACCTCCACGCAAATGCGGGTTCACTTCCTCTAAATTCAACCCTCCCAATTCCTAATCGATTAGAGTAATTAGTACTTAAGCGTATAACCCGAACGGGTAGTAAGACGCGGTGCTAAATAATAATAATAATATTATTATCAAATTTAATCCGGAGGCCATTTCAGCTACATTATTGATGATTACGTCGCTATTCAGTCTACTTAAACATCGGCTTCTACTTTCAACTGGTATGAGAAAAAATGCTTCTAAATGATTGAATTATAGAGGGTAGTTTGTTTTGGAAATATCCAAGATTTTAAATAATCATTCTTCTGCAACTTGGTGTAGATTACAAAGCTAGTTACAGTCAGTATTCACTTAACAAATTATGTTATATCTGGATTAATGTATTGTTTATAAACAACAAGAAACAAAAAAAGGCATGGTTTTACATTTAACGCCATCGTAGATCTTCACAAATGTTATATTATAGGCCCCCTCAGAAGAGCTTACTAGAAATTTTGGTTTAAAATTAATAAGAATAATCATCTAGAATTGTAATGATGGTTTTGTTTTAGTTTAAAGTATTTTCAGCGTCGAGGCGGCCCAGTATACTCCTGCCTGCACTGGCTCGTCCTGAACGATTCCTCTCACCTTTTCATTTATCAACGTATCCATTCTGGTCACTCTTATAGTACCTATTAGAAATTTCATTTCACAGGCTTGAATTCTGCTTACATCCTGCTATTTCATTACCCACGTTTCTGCTGTGTATACCATTTTTATAACGTGGTTTTCCACACACACTCTCTCTCTCCACGAAAATGCGGGTACACTTCCTGTAAATATAGCCTTCTTAAACCCTAAAACCATTAGCACATAAGTGTATAACCATGTAATATTTTGTTCATAGTAGAACTCCGAAAAGATAAAAATAAACATGGCCATTAAAGCATTTTTTATTAAATAATAATTTCCCCACAAGGTTGAAATGTTTGGTTCATAGTAGAACTCCGAAAAGAGAAAAAAGAAACATGGCGACCGAATATCCCGCGAGACCAGACTGGAGTGGCGTCAGGGACGCGTACACAAAACAAAAAACAAACAAAGAATGCGCATGCGCGACATAGAAAACAATCTCCGCCACGCATTCTAGCGGAGATTGAAGAGCTCCCGCTCGATTCAAATTTACAACACATTGAATATTAATCATTTCAAAGATAAACTAATAAATATGTGAAGCATATTTATTAGTTGAGAGAGGGAGAGTAACCATAATTTAAGGGTTTAAAAAAGTATACATTACAATCACGACGGGTGGTAAAATGTGGTTCTAAAATCACATAATAACAAATTTATGCAATTAAAAATATTGCAATAATGGAATGAATAGCCTATTAAACTAAAATACCAGTAATTTAAATAAACTGTGTTAAATTATACTGTCTTATAAAGTTTGGAACATTTTCAAAAATCAGTAATTACTGAAAAAAATTGAATAAATACTTATAAAAAATTAAATATAAAAAAAGATATATATTTGGAGCCAGTTTCTAAACATTCGGAATTTATCTAGAATCTCTCATGAGATAAACAACTTTTGATCTTAAAGCTAGAGTTAAAATCACGATTTTAACTGTTGGTGTTACTATTTAAGATCCATAGATCAAGTTATTATTATATATTATATATTTTGAAATTATTAAAACAGTTCCGTCTGTAGCACCGGGTGGAGACAGAATTGTAGAACCCCTTTTTTGAGCTTGGGGATACATAAAACTTCAATACCCATAAGAATTTATATAACTTAGAGGAAACATTTTCATAAATATATTTTAAATAAACTACCCCTAATGCACGATGGAAGGTGACGCGAGAAAAAGCCAGTGTTTTTGCAGTTTTTATGGCAAAATATTTTTTGGTCAAAATAAATAAAATAATGCTCCAATACAAGCATAGAGTTTAACTTTTTTCACATGGTGACCTCAAAATTTCTTGAATATCTGTCAAAGTTGTTCTGGATCTTAATGATAACTTTATCTATTCATTTAAAACGTTTGATATGTAATGCTGCTTTATTCATGACATATATTCAGGAACTGTTGATATCAACATGTGAAGAAAACTAAATTTTATATTTGTACTGGAGCATTATTCTATTTATTTTGGCAAAAAAAAGTTTTGCCATAAAAAATGCTAAAACACTGGCCTTTTCTCGCGTCCCCTTCCATCCCACCTTAGATAGGTTTTACTCATAAAACAAACACATCATCTTATTAATTAATAAAAAATCTTTATTTATAAACATTAACTAAATTGTTCAAATATTTTTAGCAAATTTAAAATTTTCAAAAATAAATAATTTTTAACAAAACCAAAATTATTTGTAATTTGTAAAAATAAATACGTATTATTATTTATCATGAAAAATCAGTCCCTGGTAACCATTTTGAACTCAATCTTTAAAGCAAATTTTGAAAAATTTCATATTTTCTATAATTTGTGTAAGTAAACTGTCCGTTAAATTAATCTACTATAGATAAATAAATACACTTTATTTATTATCACATAAAATTGTCCCCCAATAACCATTTAGAACAAAATCGATACATAACTATTTTTAAAACTATTCAAAATTTACCAAAATCAGTTTCAGTAACTATTATCCCCAAAACAAAGTAAACAATGTTATTTCGGAAATCAACCTATTTATAGCTATCCATTTTAAACAAAATCATTAGAGCCAGTTTTAAAATAGTCCAAATTTAAAAAAATAGTCATCAGCAAACTTAATCAAATCTTACCCCAAAAACAAGTATAGACCATCAGTTTTATTTTTCATATAAAACACTTCCAATAGGTTAAATCAATTTAAAAAATATTTCAAATGGTTAAGAAATTTGTCTTTTGTGAACTACCTTTAAACGAATTTTTATTCATAAAACAGCTTTACAGTGCAATTTTTCATGACAAACACTCCCAAGATACTTATTTGAAACCAAATAGTTAGTCATTTTTAAAATAACTTAAAGTTTTTGAGAAATCATTCATCAGTAAACTACCGATAAATGAGTTGTTACTCCAAAAATAAGTATACTGTGTTATTTGACATTTCAAATACTCCCAAGATACCAATTTGGAACCAAATCATCATAGAAATTTTTAGAATATTTCAAGTTTTTTAAAAATCAGTCTTTAGTAAACTATCCTCAAATGAGTTTTTACCATCAAAAAATTACACAGTGTTATTTGTCATTTCCGACACTCTCAAATTACCCATTTTGAACCAAATCGTAGGAATCATCTTTAAAATATTTAAAGTTTTTGAAAATAATAATCATCAGTAAACTACCCATAAATGATTTTATATCCCAAAAATAAGTAGTGTTAATAGTGTTAGTAGTGATAAATGATTGTCAAGTCAATCATTCCCAGATACCCATTTGGAACAAAATAGTTAAATCCATTTTAAAAATATTTCATGATTTTTGAAAAATCAATCGTAGGTAAACTACCCATGAAATAGTTTTCACCCTAAAAATAAGTATGCAATGTTATTTGTTATCTAAAAGACTCCACAGATACCCATTTGTAGCCAAATCGTAAGGACATTTTTTTAAAAATATTTCAGGTTTCTTAAAATTCAGTCATCAATAAACTACCCATAAATGAGATTTAACCCTCCCTCCCCCAAAAGTAAAAATTTCTATTCATCATGTCAATAACTCCAAGATAACCATTTGGAACAAAATTGTTAGAGCTATCTGTAAAATACTTCAAGTTTTTGAAAAATTAGTAATCAGTAAACTAACCATAAATGAGTTTCACCAAAAAAATATAATTAAATGTTTTTATTGGTCATACCACATAATCTACAGATAGTTAGAGCTAGTTTCGATTTCGTATTTTCAAAAAATTCCCATCAGTAAACTACCATTAAACGAATTTTCGCCCCAATACCAATTATGCAGTGCTATTTGTCATGTCAAACAAATCCTAGGGATAGGGTGAAAAAAAGTTTTCTGGTATAGCCTTATAAAATTTAAATATCAAATCTGAACAAGATCTATCAAATCATTTTGGATGCATGGTCAGGTACAGACATTCAGACATACAGACAAGGGGACAGTCAGAATTGTAAGATTTACTTTTTTGAGTTTGGGTTCACATACAACGTAAAGATTCATCATAATCTCAAGATAAATCATGATCATGATCATGATTACAATACTTTCTCTTGATGTGAAAAAGTAAAAGAGATATTTTATAGCACTTGAGCACACTTTAATAAACAACCATTTAGAATCCCATTAATTATTTACAAAACTTCAAAACTGCACTTTTAATAATTTATACAGAAGTACACTCTGACAAGAACTTTATTTGTTTGTTGCATGAGACTACCTCTTTGACTACCTCACTGAATTAGAACACACATTTTAGATAGATAGGAACATTCTTTCAATTTAAGCAATGTCCAGTTCACTAAATAGGTAAAAAAATTGTATTCGTTTACTAAAACTTTCTCTACTCACAGATAACTAATTTAAAGGGGTAATTCACCGAAAACACTATAAATTATATCGTTTAAATGAGCGATCATCCAGCATTTATCAATTCGCAATTTATTGAAGCAAATGTTGGTCTCATGTGTGAAAACCACTTTGAAATTCCTTTCAAAATTTCCCTTCTGACAAAAAAAAAAAACTAAATTCTAATCATCACTTTTTGCCGCCACCTGAATACGAAACTATCACTCACGATTGTTCTCCATTGTGGAGACTTTGAGAAGACGTCTTGTTCTTGGGCCCGAGATAGCACACACTGCACTTAGAGGGCCGTGGCTCAATCCTCCTATTTATGTTATGTGCAATGTGAGGTGTGTGCAACAGGGAATTTCACCCCCACTCCTCTTATATTGCTGATCATACGGACTAGGTTGTTCTATGAGTTGGGGGCTGGCTGGCTCTTTGTCTCGCACCAACTGGGAACCATGACCTCAATCCATACAGTTAAATGATTCAACCAAACATCGGTCACAAGTCAGTGCACGTCTTGTAAGGTCAACCAAGGACACAGAAATAACCCGGCCAGTTTCATAATAGGTTTCCCTTTTCAATTAAATCTTACCCGTATCGGTAGTCACATAGTCTAATTCTAAGTCTAAGTCTAAGTCAGGGGTTCCCAAACGTGTTCAGGGCACCACCCTCTTGGTTCCATACATTCTTACCCTAAAAACTAACCGGACTCGTGGTGTAGTGGTCAGCGCACCTGGCTATATACCTAAGGGTCCCGGTTTCGATTCCCGGCTGGTACCTAAGGTATTTTTCCCTTTAGGTGAATACTCCCAATAGTCACCAGGGTTTGGTTGATTAAGCTTAAGTTAGATTAAGACTTACCACACCTCCACAACTTTATAATCCTTATCATCACATCATCTCATCAAGGGCACAACGTGTGGACAACCTCTTATGGTGTAACCTTGGCAACGCTCTGTGACAACAGAGCGGCTAATAGTTTACACATAAATGTGACCGAATCTGGATGTTAAAGTCCCTCGCGGTCATATGTACCATACGATGAATAAATAAATAAACCCTAAACACTCATTCGTCAAAATAAGGTTTGAACGACTCTTTGAAGAGGAAAATAACACAATAACATTTAATGGGCCATCCAACCAATACCAAATTTAAACACAATAGTTTTATTTATCATCGTGCATTACTATACGTTCAGGTTATACGCTTATATACTGATTACTCTAATGCTTTTAGGGATCAGAAAGGTTATTTATGGTAAACACATTTGCGTGGAGGGAGAGTGGAAAACCATTTTGGAGAAACCTCCCTCAGTACACCCGACCGAAATGAGAACCTCGAACTCCCCATCATTGGCAGTCTAGCCTACCGCGGGACTAGCGCCTTCGACCATGCGGCCATTGAAGCCGGTTTTAGTTTAATTAATTGAACAAAATTGTTGAACTTTATTCAGTGATACCACCTTCTTAGAGTCTGATAGTCATTTAGCAAGTCTGTTGGATACCACCTTTAGAGGGCTAATTAGAGAACTTCATTGTTACCTGCTTCAGTGATCCAATGGTCTAAGGCGTCACTCTTGAAATAAACTAGACTTTCAATGATCGGGAGATAGGGGCTCTAATCCTGGTCGGGTGTGATGATGGTGTTTTTTCTTTAATAGTTTTCCACTCTTTTTCCACACAAATGCGAGTAAAGTTTATTTAAATCCAAACATTCTCATCCGTAACAGATTAGAATAATAAATTCATATGTGTACAGCCTGAATGGGTAGTAGGACGTGTGAAAAAAATAACTTTATTGTTCACTCAATACTTAATGCGATGAAATCAATCCCCAATGTCTGGTTTAAAGTGCTCCCTTGCCTCTAACACCCCTAGGTAACCCACTGCCAATCGAGGAGGGGGAGGGGACTACAGCCACACTGGAAACAACTGGAAGCTTTCATTGCTGGTGGTGGGGAGGTGAGTGTTCTAGTCGCCTTTATTATCATTATTATTAGCACCGCGTCTTACTACCGTTCGGGCTATACGCACTAGTCCCCCTTAGGCAGTTTATTTGTTTTGTGTGACCTGGTGGTCTAGGGTAAGTTGTCAGACTTCTGTGCTGAAGGTCGGGGTTCAATCCTCGGTCCCGGCACAGATTTATCTGATTGCCAAACTCTTCCTTCACCTCTGACAAGATGTGTATTAATCCAACTTGTGAATGTGAGGAATGCCAGCCTCCACCGTGGTTCGGATTCCACGTTAAACTGTAGGTCCTCCATTTCATCTCACAATCACCCTACCATTGCACATTAGCGTAAGTGCGTACAACCCGAACGGGTAGTAAGACGCGGTGCTAATAATATACTTTGTTTTTGTTTTAAATGGTTTCCTATAAATCCATCCTCACCCCTACTTCGTTAGTGTAAATATGCAGATAGCCCGGGTGACAGTAAGAACGTAAAATGGTGTGGTTGACCAGATATAATTCGACGCTGATTAGCTTGGAGCTGGTCACGTGACCACGCCTCTCGCTCTCTGGCTGTTGGCACTGGGTCATATCTTTTCCCTCCCCCTGACCCCCTACCCCTCTCCCTGACCCTCTTTTCACGGTTCCAAACTTGTTGGTTCTTGTCTAAACTTGTTGGCTCCTGCCCAAACTTGTTTTTCCTGTCTCATTAGTTTTTTTTGTCTCATTGGTTTTATTGTCCTCATTGGTTTTTATTTGTCCTCATTGTTTTTATGTGTGTTCATTGGTTTTTTATGTCTGGGTAGGATTGGGACGGGCGTTGGAGTTTATTGGTGTGGGAGTTTATTTTATTTATTGATAGAGGGAACGTGCAGTCCATGGCGTCGGGCACTCCTCCCGTGACATCCCAGGCATCGCTAGTGAGCGCGGGAGCATCCTCTCTGGCCGCCGCTTAGTGTAGAGTGAACATTGGTTCCTCTCACAAACCCCTGAATCTATTTTGGTGTAACAACCCTCCCTCCACCCCCATCTATGAGGCAATGAGTTTTCTCGGTGACGTCATCGCAACCCTGGCGCCAGTTTGGAGGCTCGACAAGACAAGTTAAGCATGAATAGATCGTGACCTTGAAAACGTGAGCTAGTACATGAGGTCATTGACCCTGACAACCCTCCTCTTCTATGTGGTAATGGGTTTTCCCAATGACGTCATCGCACTGTCGCAACCCTGATGATTCATACCTGGCGTCAGTTTGGCGGCTAGACAAGACAAGTCGAGAAAAGAATAGAGCTAGACCTTGAAACCGTGAGCTAGTAGAAGAGGTCATTGACCCTCAGATGAATGATGTCACAAACCTCCCCTGGCAAGAGGTTTTTCCCGTTTATGTCGCAACTAGAGAGCATTGACACGACTCTGAGTATGCACAATCAGGGGCCTCGGAATCCTCAGTTAGGGGCCGCTACCGCCACCGCAAAAGTCTAATAAAATTGGTTGTATGTTATCATCCGTCGACATGTGTGAATGTAGGTATCAGCCATGCACCACTTTTGGTGAAGGAGTAAGGTAGAAATGTTCCAGCGATAGAGAGGGAAACTAGTGACAGTAAACCTCAGAGGAGATTCGAGCCCACGACTCCCCCCCCCCGTCATAGCTAGATGAGTTACACGCACCCTTTCTGGCTAATTAAATTAAATCAAAATTAACGTCGTTCCTGTTGCCATAGTTTATGGTGATCCCGCGAACCTTGCACAGTTTTTGTTTTGGCAGGATCGCCACCAACACAAACTCGGTACGCGTAATACTTGGGGCCACCAGATACAAAAGCGCTAATATAGCTACCAGGACCGTAATCTTGAATTTCGTCAGTGTAGTCACCTAAAAAGTCTCCGGTCTGTGGACTCCAATCGCAGGGGAGTTCCTTAAATAGAACGCTATCTGTATCATGTTACAAAAGACCGGTCTCCCAATTTTTCAAGGATGCTGTATAAGTGCAACCTAGTCATAGCAGTCGTGTAGAATGCCACCGCCACACTCGTGTTAGAGTTAGGGTGCAACGCGCCACGTGCATTCTTGTAATTGAGGAACATAACCTCATCATTTACATCAATGACGCTGTCCACGGTGATGTACGGATCCGTCAGGTACTTGTGGATGCCCTGATTGTCGTTGACAAGGCTAAGTGTGGTAAATCGGGTCTTTGCCCAAACTTTCCCCATAGTGAATTTAAAATGAGTTTAGCCAATGTGTAGAGACCAGGGTTCTTACAAACAACACCGACATCGAGTTTTACTTTCCTCATAATTTTGAATATAAACTAACTTCTCATCTTGTGAGGTACACCACTCTTACCATCCGCTGGCTTCTTGTTTAATCTATAAAAAAGTATCAATGTACCCGTGAAACAATCCGCTAAAACTTGTCTGGACGATCGTAAACAAATACATTATACTCCCAAACTTCGTGTACTGCTTCAACGATGTAGACTTTCTCAACTGCTTTCCGGCTCTCGTCAATCACACAGACACCTGTCAACCAGCAGTTCTTTCTTGTTGTTGTGCTGACATGCACATTGATTTTTCTCCTCCTCGCATTTCCTGCACAAGATGAACATTAACTTGTCGTGCATCCGTGTAGGGAATACGGTCATGAATAAATCCCGCGGAAGCGTCACGGTAACTTTGGCTATGCCTTCTACTTGTTCTATAGACGGAAAATTTGGTTCCAAGTGAATTTTGGGGTGGCCGATGGGATTTTTTTATACTTGCAAACGTAAGGATACAATGAACACACATCCAAGTACTTGATCTTCTCTTCGTTGAAGAGTTTGATACAATTTGTACGCCTGCCAAAGAATGCGTCCCTGGGACTGAGAGACCTCGTGCCGGCGTACAGATTGTTTCAAGTCCTTGTCTGTGCGTTTCATCGCATTAAACTACACTCCCACATCTCTACGACCGTGTAGCCGGCATTCTTAAATTTTTCCATGCAAGACATGGTCGCTTCTTAGCGTGTCTTCATGGTCTCGTGGCGGCTGTTTTTGATAGGGATGGTCCTGTCAGGAAAACAGAGAGGTCACCCGTGCCAATAATAGCCCCAGAGCTGGAAGACGGTGGTGGTATCTCCAGCTTTAACAACGCCGTCTACACGTCGACCCTAACACATATTCCTCACGGCCGTTACCCGCATGAAGGATAGAGACACGGCGTTGATGGGCCTCCCAGCAAAGCCATTATACAGCGACGTGCGACTGCTGGTCTGCACACCGGTAGCCACCATTAGGGATGATACCGATGGTATTCTCCTTAAGATGACTTGGTAGTATACCAACATGGCCACTCCTGCGATAGTACACGCCTCTCTGAAAGGATCCACCTTTGCTTTTTCCATAAGCATGTCTCTAAGCTTTAGGCGGGCCTTCCGTAGGATCTCTACATCTTTCACGCATTACAGTTCCAACTCGTGGTTAAAATCAAAGAATAATTTTCTTTGACCAGCGCGTCATACCACTTCTCAAAATGCTTCTTTCCCTCTACCGTCATCTCACCGATGCCGTAGTCCTCTTTTGGCGGCAAGGACCCCTATACCCAGCGTTTAATTTTTTATTGAAAAAATTGGTTAAATGTCCCTTGGACAAATACTCGTCCAAGCCGAATGTCTTGGACATTCCCCAACCAAACTGTTCCAATCATCAGCGATGATGATTTTCATCTTCCCTCTTCCCTCTGTTGAAAGATTACTTAAATTTCATCATAGATTTCTTCGACCTTAACATTATCAGGGTTGGTTGTTGGCATATACACTTTTACTATCAAAATATCCTCTGGCTCAGCGTTTAATTTCACAAGCATTGATTTATCGCTATAATGTATCGTTTTAATAGCACTTTTAATTAATTAATTTTTTTCCCTATTAATACTCCTTTTAATGCACGCTTTCCATCTGAATAGAACACTGTGAAAGTTTCAGACACTATTTCACCTAAATATTTTCACTGGACTTCACTTAAACCAACTATATTAAAACCTCACCTTTTCCAGTTCCATTTTCAAAGTTTCTACCTTACCAACCGTTCACATCGTCCTTACGTTCCATTTCTCTTTGTTGAAAGGGAAAGTTTTATTTATTAATTGTTATTTATTGATCACTCCCCTGAAGTAGTCTCCACCCAGAGATTTGAAAGGGGGACTGGTTTACTCAAGGAATTTTTACCTCTGGAAGAGCTATAATTGGTTTTGTTTCTTTGACAAAAGGGGTATTCTGGGAGAAATAGTATGGCAGTTTTCCCTTTTTATATCCACACTACAGCACCACGGCTGAAATGCAAATCCATGCGGTGACGCCCGTGGATGTTCAATCTTGAACCTTATCAAGAATCATTTGCTCTGTGCCTCAAGTTGAACCTGATTCCGCTGCTGCCCAGTACCAGCACGTAGCCCTGTGCAGAGGGACGTGATATACTCAACGTCACTCAGTACTTACAGAACCTGGCCACCGCCGACCTTACGGCAGCCATTGTCTGCTGCAATGTCGATTCCGTTTACTATTCCCGCTACGTGGAAGCATTTGTTATGTTTTACCTACATGGACTCTAAGACAGTTCTCACCCTTCTTGTGTCCAATGGGCCGGGTAAAGGCACATGTACGTGAGCATTCTGCCATAGCATAATTTATATTTTGGTTTTATGCGTACAGGATAATTTCATTGGTTAAAAGTTTAAACTTTATTAGTACTTGTTTTGGTATGTCTGATTTATAGATGTGATATAAGTATGGCGACCTTGTCCTTGAAACCAAACTTTAGCTTTGGAACTTTAGCTGAAATCTTTTAGGTTACGTAGTATGAGTCTTTCATAAATATTTCATAGTGTCTTAAGGTTGTTGAATATTAGCCATGAACATCGTAGATATGACCAAAAACATTTTGAATTAATATAAAAATCCCAGTTTGGATTTCACGATGTCCATGACAAATATACGAAAACTTTTATAATTACTAGAGAAAATTAATCTGGATGTGTCTAATGAAGCAATATTTGGTTCATTCTCATCAAAATTTCTTAATATAAAAATGGCACAAATACTGACTTTAACTCAAGTTCACTTCTTCCCACATTAAATAACCTTCTTTAAGGATTTGTCCCTAAGATAGCTTGCATGAGCTGAGGATGATATAAGAGTTCAGCTTATTCAGTGGTCTTCCGGTCTATAAAAATTTGACAAAAAATATGGAAGGTGTAGAAAATGGACTGGATGAAAAATAGGTGCTAGGATGTTGTAAGCCTTTACGGCTGCGTGATCCGCCAGGATTCTACCATTCCATTTCGTTAGTCGGCTTTCCCTTTGGGGTATTTTCCATTTAAGTCACCCTTGGCAAAGAAGATTCGTTGTGCAGGGAGGAAGTTTAGTTAATTCATGGTCAAAGTGTGATTTGGGAGTCTTATTTGTTGCAGTGAAAAGAAGATATCGTCACCCGATAATGCAAGTGTTCTATGTCGAATTTTCCACTTTTGTGTAAAAGAGGATTTAAGTTTGACTATGTGTATGAAACCAACGTTACTAGATAAAAACTTGAGTTTGTATCCTATTAAGTCATATGGTAGTCTCAAGTTCACCGCAGGTGAACCATGTGCATTCTAAATAGATGTAAACACCAAATATCTCAAATTTAACACTTTTGGAGATAGAACACTTGCATTCTCGGGTGACGATATCTTGGTTTGAATACATTTTTTTATCACTGCGTCTCAATACCTGTTCGGGTTGTAGGCCTATGTACTGGGTTGTGGGTATTAATCTCGATGTTGTGTCAATGTGAGCTAGTCGAGGTATGCTAATTTAAAATATTAATTTTAACCAAATTTGAGGTGCTACCTTGTTTATCTTTGTCTCTGTCCTATACTAGTCATACTTGTCATAGCCACAGATACGTGGTACATTTTGGTTCTTTGAGGTGACAATTTTTTAGAACTACGCTGTAAATACAGTAAGTTTTAAAATAAGAACTTTATGTCCATAAGTAAAAGTGTTTTTACTGTGTAACCAGCAATAGAATAGCCTGGGAATGGTAACTGCAGGGCTTCAAACTCAAATATTGTGTTAAAGAAAAGGGAGCCATGAGTAATTCAACACAATTATTGATTATTAGTTAGACTTCCCATTAGATATGTGCCAACTTGCTGTAGCATGCTAGAATCATAAGAGCTAGCTCATTTTTATCATTGTTCCTGACCTTGTTGCCAAGCCGTACACTAAAATGTAAAGTTTCACTATTATTGTTACTATTATTGTTATTGTTATTATTTTATTTTATTATTATTATTATACAATAGGTAGAAATATATTTGTACATACAGCTCACCAACCCTGTGCATTTAAATACTGAACAATTGGCAGCATATACAACAGCCCCGAATCACCAGTGTATGTGGTTTAATGGCAGCTCTAGGTGTTTAGTGAATTCACACGTCCATCATAGACTCTGCCTTGAATAATGAGTGAAGACTGAACTAATCCTGGATAGCTCAGTGGTATAGCAATAGCGCGTTAATGCCTATAGTCACGAGTTCGATTCTTGTGTTCAGGGATTATTTATCAATATCATTTAATAAAGTTAAAATGTACCAAATATTTCGTGTTCACTTTCGTGTGTGTCTCGTGAACAACAGCCGGTACTACCTTAATTAATATCTTTTTGAGAAGTTTTATTGTTTACTAATTCATCGTTTACACATTGATTTGATATTTCAGGTATGAGTGTACCAGTTCTTCATGTGAAACATTTCTTGTTCAACAAACAATGTGGATCCTCTTGAAACTAGCTCCTTGTATTTGTAATTTTCCTCCACTCTCTTTTTTCGCCTTTGGATACCCTTTACTGGGGCCGGGCCATACCTAAAGAATGTTGTTTTGAGGTTCAAATTATTATTAATATTTTCGTTCTTCTCTTGGGTCTATATATTTTTGAAGTCTTCTAAAATGCTTGACTCCAAAAATTTCAGTTTCTCATTTCAAAATGATGAGTAAAGTGGGATTCAATATTAAATAATCCTTGACATCTCCTTTTGAAGGACTTTACTATGACCCACCTTAAGTATCCCCTCCCCTTCCCCTAAAATCATGGTATGACCCTGTCCTTTAGCAAGTTGCGGCAGAAGACAACAGTTTAATAACTCATTCTGAAACACCTAGGTCCCCCACATGAGAGAGAAGTAAGCTAAAGTCTGATTTTCTTAGGAAGCTTATTATTTGAAAACTGGAAACTCATATTGCCACAGTGGTGGAAAAAATATTACAATTATGTTTACACTTTTTGTTCGTTTATCTGACTCTATATATATATATATATATATATATATATTATATATATATATATATATATATATATATATATATATATATATTATATATATATATATATATATATATATGTAAGTATCGCGTCTTACTACACGTTCAGGTTATACGCTCATATATAAATATAGATTATACAGTAACAATCAGGAAGTATTACTGGAAGCTTTTGATATTTTTTTAAACACCACGTCTTACTACCCGTTCTGGTTAAAGAGATCAGAAAGGCTATATTTATAGGAAGTGTACCTGCATTTTCGTGGAGGGAGAATGGAAAAGAACTTTGGATAAACCTTCAGCCTTCGGTACACCCGACCAAGATTTGATCCTTGATCTCCCAGTCATCAGCAGTCTAGTCAACTGCAAGAGTAGCACCTTCAGCCATGAGGCCACCGAAGAGGGTGTATATAGACTAGTTCATCGAGATAGGGCGAGTTAGATGTTAAATTCAGTCCAACATTAAGGTAGTGGTTTCAATTTTTTGGATTATTTTCTATGTAGGAGGGGCAATCACCCCCATCAGCCCTCCCCCCAATCAGCCACTGAATTAAGACGTATTTCTAGAATGACAAATTGTAGTCCTTTTAATCAATGTTAGGGTCTAAAGTGGGATTCCTATAAAAATCAGGGTTTAATCTACGATGTCCATCTCTGACTAGAAGTAACGAGTCCCTGACCTAGTGCAATAACTCAGAAATAGTGTACAAGGTTGAGCTCAAGTGACCTTTTCTCTGTGGAGTGCCTCGAGTAAACACTGTGTGGGGAATCCCCGATTGAAGAACCTACACACTTGAAAGTAGGGTACGCGCTGTGAGACATTCATGTCCACCCGGCAACTTTTATTGGTCAAGGCTGTTTTTCACAGACTACAACACACCTACGTCATTACACCCACATGTTAACATCGATTAAAAAAGTAAAATCACAATAATTACTAACTCTGCTTCACTCTTTGAGTCCCGTCATTTGTTTATAAGAGTTCAATATGAATTATATATATATATATTATATATATCTAGGCAAGTATATGCAGGGCCAGTTTTAAGGTGGAAGGAGTGGCAGAATAGACACTTACTTAAGGCGGCAAATTTGGAAGGGTTGCAAAATATGAGATTTATAGTCATTGTTTTTTTTAATGTATTTTTTACCCAAGAAGTAAAGATGTAGATCATGTAATAAACAAAAAGATAATGTTTCAAAAGATTTAATTTTGAATAGCAATCATGTTTCTTAAAAATAGTTGACCTCGTGGTCTTCAGATAAAGTGCTCGCTTCAGAATCCGATGTTTGTAGTTTCAAACCCACCTGTGATCGACGGATTTTACTTGAGCGATAAAAATCCGTAGCACAACTTCCTTCAGAGGGGAAGTAAAGCCGTTAGTATCGTGTCGGTTGTGGCATGTAAAATAACTATGGAAGGTATGTGAAACTCTTACTCTCGCCAAAATTTTTAGGGCCTTTCACTCTCGCTCATAGAAATTTCCGTGTGCTGATATAATCAGTCGGTTCATAAAGTGCACTTTAAATATTTAAAATAAATAATAATAAGTAAAATAATCTTAAAAATATACTATACTCACTAAATATTCAGATTTGGCTCTTAGTGTAAGCGTGTGGACTTAAAAAAACTTCTTAGTTTGAATTTAATAAAATGATCTTAAAATGTTTTCTTTATGAGAAGTATACATTTTTACAATATTATTAAATACAGGATTCAAAAAAAGTGGTTTCCCTCAGTAAGATTCGGCGATTTTGTTTTTAAGTTAATTGATCTTGAATAACCGAACATTTATTTCTTGAATAAAGTTTCCAAAACTTAAAGATTTGAGAAAAACAGTTGTGTCATCATGTTTTATAGTAGAACATATATTTGTTAGTGTATTGAGAGGGGAAGGTGCCGGGGGTGGCATTTTCATGCCTGCCTAGGGCAGCAAAAGGTCACGAGCTGGCCCTGAGTATATTCATAGCTTACATCTTAGTGCTCAGTGTTCACTTTTCAAAACAAGATTATCTTTACTATTCTCTTGAAAACTACTTAAGAACAACACCATATATTTTGCTAATCACCCGGTTCTAACCTCAAAGAACTACTTTTTATAACTCATTTCTAACTAGTAGTCCTACAGGTATATTTAATCTCAATTTTGTCTTCTTAATCCATAATCAACTAGCCTAGTATAGTTTAATGTAGGTAGCCTGGATGGGTGGTAAGATGCAGTGAAAAAATGTTTTATCTTTATTGAGGAGAATTGTTAAAACACACACACAAACGTCATTTTTTTTCCTCCTCTTATGGAGCGGCCACTGCACCAACAAATCTACTTAGAATGTATAGAAGCTATTATTTATGTAATTTTCCCCCAAATTTAGAATTTTAGGGCACTCTTAATGTGTGTTGGGGATACACCCTTTAAAAATAAGTCATCCGACACTTTATCATAGCCGGTAGCAGATCTACCTACTGAGCTAATATTCCCGTGTTAAATTCCTGGAATGGCCGAAAGATTTATCATTTATGAAATTTCAGTTTCTCATTTCAAAATGATGAGTAAATGGCAGGAGAATTCGGTGGTGTGTTTGTTCTAGATTTAAGTTAACTTTTTAGATTATTTGCTGATTCAGTTCTCTCTACTATAATTTGAATACACTAAATATATTCAAGCACGATGATTAAATTATTGCAATAAAAGAGTGAGTTTTGAAATTCCAGTATATCCAGTGTGTGACATATTATTTTTATACTGTGCTCATTCAATACCATTCATATTACAATGCCTCAAATAAATAAATGCTGTGAAAATTTGTATAAACTTTCTCATGTAGTGTACTAAAGCTTGGAACAATATGATCAAAAATAGGTTTTCAGAAAACTACCCTTTAGAAATTTTCCTCAGAAAAACAAACACATCATCTTATTCATCAGTAATGAAAATAAATACCTAAGCTTAATATACACATTTTAAACAAAAGTTCAAATTAAATAATTTAAATTATTAGTTTATTTTAAACAAATCTTAAGATATTTTATTATTTGGTAAAAATAAAGTATTATTATTTGTTATAAATATCATTTCCAGATACCCATTTTGAGCTAGATCTTAAAATATCATTTTGGAAAAATTTCATATGTTTTAAAGTTTGTCATAAGTAAAAGTAAATTTATTTATTTTATAAAAATCACCATACAATATTTACTACATACAATAGTCTCCAAAGACCTGCTTTTACCAAATAATCAGTTTTTTTCCAAAATATTTCAAACATAAAAAATTCATCACTAGGCTAAACTGCTATTAATTTTTTTTCAAGGAAACCCATTTTATAATATTATCTATTTATAATGAAAACTCAACATATACTCAATTTGAATCTAATCGTTTGAGCCATTTTTAAAATGTTCAAATTAAAAAAAAAGTCCCCAGTAAACTATCTTTATAAGAAGTTCCTGTTTACAGTTTTATTTGACATATCAAACACTATTTAAGATATCCATTTTAAATGAAATCTTTATAGCCAATTTCGAAATATTTTGATTTTTCAAAAATCATTAATCGGTACCCGTAAACAAATTTTTACTCTAAAAAGCATTCAGTTTAATTTGTAAGGTCAAACATTTCTTAGATATCAATTTAAAATAAGGTCGTTAGAGCCATATATATATAAAAAATTGGAAATAAAAAAAAATCATATATCAATAAACTAGCCTTAATTTAAGGGTTAGTGTCAAGATTAAAAATAAATTCTGAGGTAGAGTCCTAAATCACCTAAATATCAAGTTTGAACAAAATCCAACAAACCGTTTCGGATTTGTGCCCAGGGACAGAAAAAGAAATAGAAATAGTAAATTCCACTTCTTTTGGTTCAGGGGGAAAATAAAACGTTAAGTTCTATCATAATTTAGAGGTCGAACATTTTTACGATTTTAATACTTTTTGATTATATGAAAAAGTAATGTGTATATATATAAAACATGTCATAAGCTTTTATTAAAACTATTAGTTTTCTTGGATGGGTGGGGGTGAGGGCTATTTCCCAATTTTCCCCTTCACTCCTTGCGCCACTTGAACAAACCAATGGTTATTAGTAATTTTTTTTAGCACTGCGTATTACTACCCATTTTGGTTATATGGATATGTGTGGAGAGAGAGAATTGAAAAAAAATTAGGAAAAAGACCTCAGTACACTTAAACGCGACCGAACACCAATATCCCCGTCGTCGACAGTCCAGTCTTTTGCGAGATTTACACCTAAGACCATTCGACCACCAAGTGGGTAATAGTTTGTTAAGACTGGTTCAAGAAATACATACAACCACAAGGGTCTCTAGCTCTTAAGGACTAGGGGAAACATAATGGATCCATTACAACTTTAAATGAAAACATAAAAATAATTATGTACCAACTGAATAATACTGATGATATAACGATAGTATTTATATGGGTAGTATAAATAAGAAAACTTCAACTATACATTGCTTCAAAGAATTTTTTTCTTAACAAAATACTTAATGGTTTCTTTGGTGGTGCTAAGAGTGTCCCAGTTAAATATTCAGGAAGGGGGTACGTGACCCCCCTACTCCACCCACGCTAACGACGTCCGTGCATATAACCACTATGGTTGCCAAACAATTATATGTAACTTACCTGGTCACGCAGTGATTCTATATTCTTCACCCACAAACAAGGTCCATTACCAGATCAAAGCAGTATCCTTGAAACGCCTCTCTTGTGTACATGGACACGATGGCTGAAACAATTCACAAATCATTCAACTATACCTTTCCACCGAGCTAAAACGGATATGGCTGTATTGCCGTTTGATGGAAGTGTTTTGCATTGTTTTTCGATTAGTTTCCATGACAACAAGGTGACCTTGGCACAGTTTTATTTGGCTGGATTTCACGCTTCATCTCCGGACTTCCCCCAAGGCTCGATCATGAAGCCGGAAATACGCGCCGCCATATTTAATTGATTGTTTCGTCCATAAAATGTTTTCTGTGGCTTACCTTTCTTGTATTTGTTACCTTGTTTAACATTTGCGTTAAAATAAAGTTTCAATGATTTCTTTCAACTTAAACGCATTGATGTTACCTCACAGATTGGCAGTAGGCCTATAGGCCTACAATCAAAGATTTAAAAACTGAACCAAATTCTAATTTAGTTTTTTTTTTCTAGTTTTGGGATGAACAAAGATTTATGTTTATATAGATTCTTGGTTTTAAGGGCTTACACATTTTATTTAATAAAATTCCTTTAAATAAATGTACAGTCTTATAAGTTATTCTATGAAAAAAAATGTAGAAAACTGTGCATCTCTCCGGTTTTGTTTTCGTATCTGTCTCTGCATCCTTCAAGTATACATTCTGTTTTTAAACACACATTCAATGCTATTTTAAAATTAAACTGGTAAGGAAGTCAAGGCTGAGGGTGAATAATATCAGGGACTGTATCACATATATTTCATATGATTACACCATGTATACTATTCAACTTTCATCATCTAATGCCAGCTGATAATGCGCAATAATATCCGGTAATTTCTTTTTCAATTTCAAGTTAAAACTTATATTTTATTTCTTTTTGGATTTTAACTTGATACTTTTCCTTGGTGGTAAAGTAAGACAGAAAACAAATGAATACTATATTAAACAATACACATTTATTGAAAATATATAAGCACACTTTTAGTTTGGATATTTTTTTTTACAATTTCACTCATTTACAACTTAATAACTCATCGGGAAGTACAACACATTTTCTGGACTGATGTAAATACAATACATATATAGCATTTGGTGATTTGAAATATATTAATATACCTATATATTTTAACACATAAATCATGAGGTAAGTTTCAATTTTAATACTTTGATATATTACCTAAAACTTTTTTATTCAGAAAAAACATTTATAACTAGTCCTAAAAACATTACAATTTCAAATAAAGGAATATTTTAAAATTAAGTTTTTAATTTCTTTATTAAAAAACATATATCTAAACTCAAGATTAATAACACTAAAATAATAAATACTATGCTTTTGAAATTGAGTTTACAGTGATTTCCCCTGAAATGATTTTTTAAATACAAATAATACGGAGTTTTGCTTATGAAAAAATTGGCATTGGAAAACTAGTACATTCACCTAGTAGACTTTTAAAATGTAAAAAAGTACGCCAAAATTTCCAAGAAAAAATCATATTTTCTTAAAAACTATGATTTTCCCCTTGGAAAAAATGTCATATAATTCTAAAGGAGATACGGTTACATTATTATAGTTTGTCATTGAAAGTTGTGAAATCAATAATGAAACCTACTCATATTTTCGATGAAACGTAATCTGATGATATTTTTACTCACGAATATTTATAAATTGTTATTTATCAGATATATTTCAGTAAAACATGCAAACTCTTAGATTATGTTATGCCATTGAAAGTTGTGAAATAAAAAAATGTGGTCAAAATTAGAATTGCTATATACATTTATCCAATACCAGCAAATAATCTTACTAACCTATTTTAGAGTAAACACTATCTGAAAATATGTTTTGATTTATTTTAAAAACAATCGATCCATGTACAGTACTTCTGTAGGACAAAAAAAAAGTTAGATTTTTATCCTTTTCTATTTTTTAAATGAATTCAATCAATATATCCAAACCCGCCTCGGTGGCGTAGTTGGCTAACGCGCTAGTCGTGTTGAGCTCGACCGCCGAGGACGGGGAGATCGAGGTTCGAATCTCGGTCGGGTGAACTGAGGGTGGTTTTTCCTAAATGGTTTTCCACTCTCCCTCCACGCCAATGCGGGTTCACTTCCTCTAAATTCAACACTCCCAATTCCTAATCCATTAGTGTAATTAGTACTTAGGCGTATAACCCGAACGGGTAGTAAGACGCGGTGCTAAATATTATTATTATTAATATATCCAAGAACAGTGTTACTATTTTTGATGATGCCATCGAGTAGTGCTATTACTAATATATTTTTTATAAACAGTATCTAAAAATATATATTTACATATGTTGAAACAGCGTGTGCCTGGCCAAGTCGGCTCGTCGGCGATCGCCGACCAGAATGGGCCAAGGGTTTCCAAAAGGGGGCCGGCGGCAGATTTACTATAACAATTCAATTTGTGTTCAGTTTGGGACATGATTTTCTTTAGGGGAACGTAATAAAATCTCTTGCGCCATAATAGACGCTCACAAATTTGAAACAATGATATTTTCCTTAATCCTATACAAGTTTGAGGTGAAGAAGTGTTCCCCCTCCCAATGTCCCTTCTCAAAGAAAAATAATTGTCCATTGTATTGTGACATGGGTACGAGAAGATAGATTCACTGGATAAATTTTATCTAAAATTTTTAATATTAAAATAAAAAGGCTATTGGATCAAAATTTAATTTTGAGAAATCTTCGGAAATCAGTTGTTTATAGTTTGATGGTGGATAGATAGATGGTACATAAGAGGTGGGAATAATGAATCAGTTAATTCTTTGTGTTAGTTTTGTGAATCATACTATTATTATTATTAGCACCGCGTCTTACTATCCGTTCGGGTTGTACGCACTTACGCTAATGTGAAATGGTAGGGTGATTGTGAGGTGAAATGGAGGATCTACAAGTTAACGTGGAATCCGAACCACGGTGGAGGCCTGGCATTCCTCACATTCACAAGTTGTGATTAATACACGTCTTGTCAGAGGTGATGGAAGGGTTCGGCAATCAGATAAATCTATGCCGGGACCGAGGATTGAACCCCGGACCCTCAGCACAGAAGTCTGACACCTTACCCCTAGACCACCAGGTTTGCTGCAAACAAAAGTAGTAGATTATTATAGCCGTAACGTATTGTATGTATTTCCTTAGTCAGAGCTTAACAAATTAGAAATTCAAATTGCAAATGTTGTCGCGTGTTCATTTGATGGAGTGGCTGGCATGCAGGGGCGGATACAGATTATTTTCATAAGGGGGTTATAACTATAAATAATATAGTTACTTACAATGTTAGATTTCTGTTTAAAGCCATTTTATAATTTCTCATTCATATTTGATCATATGTAAACTATGTTTTAAACCGTGATCATCCCCTCCAAATTTTTAAAATCAGAGAGTTTTTATAAACTATTTGGAGTGACCCTCCTTCAACAATTTTTTCAAAAATGGTTCACTCTAGAAGCTATGAGTAGACTTAGCCTTGATTTTTTAAAAATTAGATCTTTTATAAGCCATTTAAAGTGTTAATCACCTAGAAATTTTTAAAATTTGAATGCCCATCGAAGCTATTTAGAGTGATTCTCACCTTATTTTTTTTACGATAATTAGATAATATTTGAATTGGTCTTCCACAGACAATATTTTGAAACTTGAATTATTTCTGAAACTAGGCTATTTGGGGTGGTCTTCACCTGAAAAGTCTTCAAAAATTACATGCATCTAGAAGCTATTAGGAGTCGTCCTCCCCTAGACATTTTTGAAATTTGGATGACCTTGGAAGCTATTTACAGCTTTCCTCCTCTGACTTGTTCTGCAATTTAGATGCCTCTAGTCTATTACTTATTTGATACTGTCTTTTCTGGCAGATATTTGACAATAGAATGAATCTAGAAGTCATTTGGAGTTTGATTTAAAGCCATATTTCAGCATTATATTCAATAATATAAGAGGATTTGAAATATACCTTGGGTGGGGGAAAGGATTTATTATTGTATCTATGGTTTTTATGAGGTTACCCCAAGGATTTTTTTTGTAACTAGACGTATAGCCTTAAAATTAAGGAGAAAAAAGAGATTTTTTTCCCCTGAAAATCCACTAAAACGATTTTGATTAAGATTTGTGTACAGGCACTGTTTGACATAAAAAAAATTGCAACTCTCACTTTCCCATGAAAATTACTTTGAGGGTACTTTTCATTCTTTCGCTTTTCTATGAAAATTACTTTGAGGGTACTTTACATAGTCTCGCTTTCCTATGAAAACGACTTTGAGAGTAAGCTACATTCTCTCGCTTTCTTATGAAAATGACTTTGAAGGTAAGTTACATTCTCTCGCTTTCCTATGAAAATGACTTCGAGGGTACTTTACATACGCTAGCTTTCCTATGAAAGTTACTTGGAGGGTACGTTACATTCTCTTGCTTTTCTATGAAAATTACTTTGAGGGTAAGTTACATTCTCTCGCTCTCCTATGAAAATTACTTTGAGGGTACATTACATCAGCAGAAACATACACTTTTGATCATATCCCCACAGCTATTTGAGATACGAAGGTTGATAAGTTGTAGAACTATTAAAAAATTTTTTTTTATTTGAAATATAGTTTTATATTTTGAGCTATAATCAAATATATATTCTATTCTGGTTTTTGAAATCTTAAATTGATTGTTATCCTCTTTGATGGACACAGATGTTCCTTTTTACTTAATTTTTCTGTAAAACTGTATAAGTATTATTTTATTTATGCTCTTTGGTGAAGTGTTTCTGCAACAATATTTATGATATTTCATTTTACACATCCTACAAGTTTTTAATAAAGTCTCTATTTTAAGATAAAAGAATAAGTATGTGCTTAGCACCGTACTATTTATTTAGTAGATGTGAAGCAAGGTAGCTTTGACTGCAAAGTAGAATTTTGAGTTAATACGTTACTTGAAAAATGGAGTCAAATTAAAAATGTACTGATGGCGTTAACTATTTTGGATTTATTTTTTGTGACAGTTCTAATATCAATAATTTTACAAACAAATGTTATGAATTGCCTAAAAGCACGGCACACAGTTAAAACACTATTGGAGAAAATTAAAGCTAAATAAATTAATGCTATTTCTTAAACTACTCAAAAAATGTCAAACATTTGGTCAACATTTTTTAAAGACAACTATCTTTAAATATGCAAGACGATTTTACTTAAATACGAATTCCGATAAAAAAATTACGATGAGAATGTGTCCATAAATACAAGACAATTTATTTCGAAATTCTGCTGCTGCCGGTAGCTAATTCTTACCTCGGCAAACTCCCTTTTGACATAACTGAAAGAGAGGAGATTGGCCAAAGTTAGCTGAGAGAGAGCGAATATAAAGCTTTTCTCCATAAGACCTGCAGTTTCCTCAGCAATTATATTGGGTCTAGTGAGTCTGAAGATGAGGACGATCTTGATGATATCTAAGACCAAGATGTTAATTTTGAACTTTGTATGAAAGAACACTTCAGCATCGAAAAATGTTCTAAGTGTTAATGTTGAGCATTTTCTGTTTTACATGAAATATCAGAGCGATCCGGATTCTTCACTAAGCTGAACGCCGCCGCTTTCAAATTTGTAATGACTCTGTACGCAAGTAGCGTGTGAGAGGTTTTTTTCTCAGCCTTAAATTCTCAAAAATAGATTAAGATATCTCTTAAGACATTTTTTTTTGGTCTCCACTTTGTTAATATATGTTGAAAAATACTATTTTCACGATCTCAACAAATATGCAAAATAGATGAAATAGCAGCATCCAATGAAGAGCTTAAGTAATTACTTTAACAAGAAAAAGTTATTTGTTCTCTCAATTCTTGTTCCCAGAATTGTTGGATGCTTTTGGTCAATGACTATAAATTTTAATTTGGTACTGTTAGCTTTGGCGATTATGTAAATCAACTAAAAAATTTCAGAATTTAGTGTTATAGCGCAAAAGGTATAACTTTCCACGTTGTTGCAATACATTCTGAAACTGCTTTAAAAACTTATTTTTGTTTACTCAATTGTATAGAGAGCTATACATTTTTAATGACTAGTTAATAAATATATCCTTGCTATTGTTAAAGGGATGTATTATGTTTTCTTTTTTTCTGTTTACGTTTTACCAAGTGGTACATTTGTATTTATTTTTAGCTGTGTGAACTAAATTTATTTTGATCAGCTGAATATTTGTATTTAATTTTAATTTTGACAATTAAGTTGTGTATTTTTAAGCTTAGTTTTTGTAAGTGCAGTTGCAAAATTATTTGATTATATTAGATTGGATTATATTCCTCTGTCAATAAACCTAATTCTGGTTTGGTGGATGGTGTATCATAATTAGGGAGTCAATACTATAAACAAATTGTCTTTGGTAATTTATTTTTAAATTTATAATAAAACTACATTGGATCAATATGGGTTGTGGGGGTCCTTATGAAATATTAGCCAAGGGCCTGAAGATGGGCCAGGCCGACGCTGTGTTGAAATAGTATTTAATCATTAATGATTTAATTTTGTGCATTTCTATATTTAATGATGTAAAAAGTACTTGAGTAACATTATTTTTGCATGGTGATATTACCAACACTTTTCAAAAACTACCAGTGGTCTGTTTTTAATTTTAATTGACAATCGATCGATTGAAGGACAGAAATGGTAGAATGTATTCCACGTGCTTGCGATTCTTTTAACAAACTGTTTAATTTACTTGGGAAACAATTTAGGGGATTTATGCAAGAACTGCCTAGTTACATACAATTTCCATTCTAGCTATGTAGTTCTTCTATTGAACGTATTAGTTACAAATATGTGTTCTACTTTCACCACTTCAGGCTGATGGTAATTATCTGAGTATAGTTGGTCATATGTATCTTAAAAGGATAGCATGATTAGTAAGCACATTTTTCATGTCAACAATGATAATGGTATTTAAAATAACTATATAAGTCCTGATTTAATTTTACTATGGGAAAAAGTACACTACACAGTTTTATCCACTCCATCTCATTACACCCTATCTCTTTCAAGTTCATTTTAATATCATCCTTCATTCTGCTTCTAGGTCTTCCTACTGGCCTCTTCTAATTATGTTTTCCAGTCAATCGCTTAATTTAAAATAATATATTACATTATTTTAAAATAATTAACAGCCTAACAACGAATTTAGTTTTTTTTTACTATTTCTTTTGCAGACGTTCTAGCATTTTCATAACTAGTAGGGGATTTTGAAAACCAACGAATTTCTCCTTTACATAATGATTATTAAAATTGCTTCTTTAAAATAATTCTTATGAGAATTAAATATGTTAATGTAGGAAATGTCAAGAAACAATATTATAAAACGTATCTAATACTATTAGTATCCAATCAAATATATTGACTGATTGAAATGCACATGGAATTAATCCTTTATGGATGATCTCTCCATTTTTGAAATGCATTGCACAATACCTTTGATACTGTCTTGTAAATATTATTAGAGGCTGTAACAGTGTTTCCTCGTCGAATGTCTATTAAAATGAAAAATTGACCACCACATAGTTCTAGAAAAGTTCTGCATTGCCTTTATGCAACAAGATTATTCAATCTTATTGGTGCAAAGCTTTGGTATATTTTTAGCTTGTTAAATATGTAAGTTCACTAAGATAATTCATCAAGGGGAATAGCATAGCGGAGAACTTTCCAGAACACTGATTTTTTACTCAACAAAACAAATTTCGAGAGAAAAACTCGTAAGATTTGTGAAAAAAAAAAGTCTATACATTGTTGTAGAAGGGCTACACCAAAGATCATTTAATGAAATAATATACAATGTTACTTACTCTATTACATTAGGAATTAAGAATAGTGTTGAAGAAAAATTGAAAAAAGAAAAATATCATTTTCCACCAAAGAGCGTAAGAAACACATTCATTTTTAAAAACCTGAATTAAAAAGTGTATATTTTGGCTTATGACTCATAAATGATTGGTTTTATAAAAATATATTTCAAATAAAAGATTTTAATTTTTAATAATACTACAACCTTATAATGATAAATTATTCGCATCTCAAATAGTTTGCGAAGAAATGATGAAAATTGGAAAAGTTCCCTCATGTAAAGTATCATCAAATTCATTTTCATGAAAAAAATTAGAATTGCCACTATGTTTAGTCTAGATATAAAATATGATCAAAATTGGTAGAACGAATTTCGAGAATATCAATTTTTTTCTCTTTTTTCCCTTCTAGTAGACTACCCTTAAATTTAGGGTTAGATAACTTATTCCAAAAACTCCTCGTGGGGACCTTATGAAATCCCCAAATACCATGTTTTAGCTCAATCGCTAAAATAGTTTCGACTCTAGGCCGAGGTACAAACAGACAGATGGACGGACATACAAATGAAATTGTGAAAACAACTTTTTTTTTGTTTCAGAGAGTCATGAAACGTAGATATTTATCAAAATTTTGAGTTCAATTTTTTTAACGATCACAATAATTTCTCTCAGAAGTGTCGAGAGAAATCAAAAAATATTTCTTTGGCCAATAAAAACTACCCGTTTAGCGTTCAATATAATTATTTAATTTGAGCTTACATTTACATACATATGAAGTCAGACAAATTATTGACTATTCTAATTAAAATTTATATTGAAAATGAAATATGTGGGAGGATACATTGAAAGAAAGAAGACTTTTAGTGAAAATATCTGATTCTCTCAGGCAGCTCTTTACCTACATTTGTGTATTTGGTTCATCGGCTGAGCCAAAGAAGTTGCTAGAAGATATTTTTGATATATTCACAGAGGACTTTGCCATGAAACGTGATAATCATGCTCCCTAATATTTTGATTGAGAAAATTTTGCTCTCCAAGATGTATAAAACATAATGATTCTGCATGGCAGAAAGTGGTAAAAACTTTGACTTGAAGAAACCTCCACATAGCTTCCCAGAACTCATCCAAGATATCTTAGGCATCAAGGAAGAAAAAGTTTGACGTAGTTGTGTATGACGTTGAACGCAAAACAAAAATAAGCTAGCATGAAAATTAAATTGAATAATTCTAACGCCACCAGAGGCCAAACCGCCAATATAGGATGAGTCAACCATGGTTCTTAGCCATGCACTAGATTCAGTCCATCAATTCTTGAAGAATAGGCTATAATAAATAATAATTTCCCATCTGAGTGAAAGATGTTAATGTTGGGGGATTACTTCAGGTAGTGATTAACAATTCTTATGCATGATTTAGGACATAAATCATTCAGACAAGTAATAACTATTCTCAGCTGTGGAAGGATTTTAAAATCAAGAAGTTAAACAATAATGTCACGAAAATCAACAGTAACTTTCATTGTTGTCTAATGCAATTGAGTGATACCAAACTGAAAAAAATACAGCTTGAAAGAAGATATCATAGAACTTCCAGAGGAAACATTGAAACATGACTTGGTAGTTCACGAAAAATTTGGAAATAGATGGAGCCCAACTGGTATTTTGAATGGACATTCTTTGTCTGCGAAGTGGTAAAGTTGCACAAATAAATGATTATGTATTTAGCATTTTAGAGGGAGAGGGACATTGTTACATTAATGTGAATTAAATCGACTGTGAGGATGAGCAAGAAAAAGGCAAGCTAACCAATAGAGTTTTTAAACAGTTTTACGGCCTCGGGAATACCTCCACTTAAATTAAACATTAAGATAGGAAGTATAATAATGATCCTTGTACACTTAAGTATTAAACAGGTGCTATCAAATTAAATCTGCCAAGCGAAGACTAAATTGGATGAAAGTAAAACAATGCAGCCATTTGAGCTGGTTTACCTCAAGGGAATAAATATTTCTTACTGAGAATCGATTTGGCACCTGTAGAAAATTTCATCTTCTTTATTTAAGACAAAGGTAGTTCCCAGTTAAACTGGTGTTTTATTTAGTATAAATAAATTACAAGACGCTTGCTGTAAAAAACTATCAAAAATGAAAGAGAGAGCAAGAATGGAAGAATAGAGGGCTGCTGTCAATCAACTTAAGAGTGGAGGACCAAATGAAAAAAAAGAAGTTATAAGGTTAATCCTTGAACATGACTCGTGTGTACAAGTATCTGCACAGGCATGTTTTCAGCCATAGCCAATTATACGTGACCTTTTCATATAAAATGTTACAATTCATTAAATAAAAATGTAATTAATTTAGTTCACCATCACTTTATTCCACTCTTACGTAATAACTGACACAAATATATTTTACAAACAAAGTCTTACCTCCCATTAGCTTATAAATGAAGAATAGATTTTGTTTAGGTTGTTTAATACTATAATTAATCTATCTTAGACAGGTCTTAAAACTAATTTCTCTTATACTATGAAGATTCAAAATACATTATGTACTCACGGTACCTTTTCTCTCGTGTCGAGCTCATTTTAAATTTGCCTTGAGATTAGACTTCGATGTATATATATAATATATATCCCATGATCACTATAGCTTTTTGATTATATATATATAATTCAATTAGGTTAACAATAGCACTTAGGTTTAAAAACAACAAATTAAACACATTTCATTCATAATCCCAGAGAAATTAATAAAGGTATCTGCACCTTGTCATAAATAAAATCTAAATTTTCTCGTTCGTAGACCTTGACTATTCTGTGAGTTGGTCCAGGAATGTCGACTTGGACATTAGATTAGATCCTGACTGACCTCTGTGAGTTGGCTCAGGAATGTCAATTGGGGACACTATCGAGATTCTGACTGACCTTTATAAGTTGGTCCAGGAATGTTGACTGGATACATTAGACTAGCTTCTGACTGACTTATGTTAGTTGATCCTGGAATGTCAACTGGATACATTAGACTAGATCCTGACTGACCTATATGAGTTGGTCCAGGAATGTTGACTGGATACACTAGATTAGATCCTGACTGACCTATATGAGCTGTTCCAGGAATGTTGACTGGATACACTAGACTAGATCTTGACTGACCTCTGTGAGTTGATCCAGTAATGTCGACTGGATATATTAAACTAGATCCTGACTGTAGTGCCTAATATATCTCACCAATATTTGAAAAGCTACACTTGTCTTTTAGCATACGTTTGTTATACACACGGAAATGGATTTTAGACAAATGCCAAATGGTTTTTTATTCTCCGCCCTTCAACTACAATTTCATTCAATTATATTTGATTTTTATGTATTAAGAATGTGATACCATTTACATAAACTACTATAATACAACATATAAAGTAGCTAAAGATTAAGAATAAGAAACTTCTTTAAATATTTAGGAAAATGTAATATGTATTATTTTTACCAATTTATTTCTACACATATATATTATGTTCTAATTAAAATACACATAACTACTCTAAAGTAAACCTATTTTTATGTTTTTGTTTTAGGTTACGGCCATATAGCTCCAAAAACCCAATGGGGTAAAGTTGTGACTATATTTTACGCTATTTTGGGCATCCCCTTGATGCTTCTATGTTTGTCTAACATTGGTGATATTATGGCCCAGTCCTTCAGGTTCTTGTACTGGCGCGTGTGCTGCTATATCTGTACCAGGAAGCCCAAAAAAACACTTTCTAGGAGAGGCAGGAGTGTAAGAAGCACAGCCAGACAAAGGTTAGCTAGCACACTCTTTAAAATTTGAAAATAAACTAAAAGTGTTATGTGAAGCTTCAAAAATGACACAGTCGAAAGTCATATATTTGTCACTTCGACATCGACAATAACCTTCGCCATCTTCGAACCAACTAGTGATTAAATGGCATATACTACATAAGCATGGTTAAATTCAGATATATCATCGTATTTTAAGTTTGTTTTAGTCTATAAACCTTTCTTTAAATGAAACATTTAAAAATTAAAAGTAGTGTTGTGTGATAAAATAAAATAAGGCCATCTTTTAAGTTCCTAATCAAGAATATGAGAGGGGCCTTAAAAATATCTAGATAGGTCAAGTTTATTCCATGTGGGGACAATGCCCCCCATATCTCTCCCTGTTCCACCACCACAAGTGATGATCTATGTTTGTCCACAGTGGTCGGTATTCTGGCCGATCTCGGACATCCTCTTTCAAGAGGTCTGGTCGAATCTCTACCAGATCTGCTGACAGCGCACTTGGACTCTCTGAATGTATGACCAGGTCATCCTACTCGGACACTGAATGCAGGTCAGGTTTCATTTAGACAAGGGTTCATCCATAAACCACGTAACGCTTTTTTTTTTTTTTTAGCTTTTTAGCCCGCCTCCCCCCATGTAACATCATGTAGATATTTAGACTCCCCCCTACCCCCAACCTATGTTACGTAACTTTTCTCACCAAGAATGAATGTCATTTTTTCATAGAAGGGAATAGGAGGGCTTCAGATTTAATACTTCTTAAAATTCATTTTAAATCCTGATTATAAATTATTTCAGAGAGTATTATTATTTATACAGACATTAAGACGTCGAGCTCTAATTTCTCAGGTTCATGAGGATAAACCTCTGCTATATTTATGTTATGGATGCGAGGCTTGCAATCTGAGTAAGAGCCAGACGGCATGGCACTACTATGTGCTCGCTAGGATGGCCCTTTTCTGTAGTGGCGCTATATGATGAGTGCCCACATATGATTCTTGACGCTGGGAAAGACATCTTTCTTATTAATGTGACTTTTTTTATAGTCATATTATCATCAGGTAGAGAGCCATTAAACAAGTCTATGCATACAACTTTTCTAAATTATATTTTGGATTAATATACAATTTTACTTTAGTTAACTTATCAATACCTAGACTCATGTTTCGTTCCAACATTGATCCTGGATCCTGGCTTCACTCTCGAAAAAGACTAGCTGACCAATGAAGCGGAGATCGGGTTTCGAATACCTGTCGGGTGTACTCAGAGTGGCATTTACTAAATTGTTTTATATTCTCTCTCCACGTTAATGAGGGTAGATTACCTCTAAGATTATGTCTTCCTTATTTCTACTCCACTAGATAAATATAAAAATAACTAGAATAATTACAATTTGGCTATACCACCCTACAAAATGTATACTAAAGAGGTAGCATTTTAAGAAAATCTACCAGCATTTGGACGGATGGAGGGCGGGAAACCATTTAGGAAAAGCAGCCCTCAGTAGACCTGACAGGTATTCGAACCCCATCTCCCCAACATCGGCCGTCTAGTCTACTGAGAGAATGATAATTTAGACAATACGGCCACCGTAGCGGATGTATAATAGTTGCATTTATAAACATAAATACTAGATTTATCAGAAGGGAAAAGGTATAGGCTTAGATACACCTACCTTTTGAAAATAATTGTAACATTAGCGTGTACTGCTAATATGACAATATGCTACTAACCCAACCCCCTAAAGAAGCTAATATTCATAGACATTCTGCAAAATAAATACTACCCACCCCTAAAGAAGCTAATATTGCATAAGACATTCTGCAAAATAAATACTGACCACCCCTAAAGAAGCTAATATTCATAGACATCCTGCAATAGAAATACCACCCCAAAGTAATCTTGTACTCGTAGACATCCAGGATTATTAAACATCACAATCTTACTATGTCAAATATAGGTGTTCAACTCACGCATATGTCTGCTGGAGTAGAGCTACTTGCAAGTCCAGCATGTTCACCACGAATGCTAAAATGGAGAGAAGTCCAAAATACGCTTCAAATTTGTGCATCACCCTGATGTTAAAACGAAGTGAGCTTGCAATGCTCTGATTGGCCCGTGTTGTACTAAGACACGACCACTAATGTTGTTGGATACCTTGCTGGCCTACGGCTCTAACAAGCATAGGTCTACCTCTGCGCGTGTGGAGTCTTGGAGTTGATGTTAAAGAAATGAGTCGAATGCGACGGTGGAATTCAAGACAAACAAGAACCTGGTGTACGTGATAACAACAAGCATCCTTCTAACCTGATGTTAGAAAATGACGTAATAACAAAGGACTACTCCCACTTTACTTCCTTGCAACTGGACCTATATAACGAGGGCACAAAGATATCAACGACCAATGACTTCCACGATGAAGTCCTCTTCAGGACTAGGACTGTATCTAGCCAGGATGGCTGATAATAATATCTTTGTTTGTATCTAAAACTTCATATTACTGCGATAGGTTTTGATTTTCTTAAATACTTTGATTTAGTTTGTAATGGAATCTGTCGGTATAAACATCGGAAATGGTTTGCAAAAAAACTTTAAGTTAAAAATAAATTTTGCTATGGAGCACTTAATGTTTTCTGTCACCACGTGGGCGCTAGAATCTCTTTATTTTCTTGGTTTATATAAGTAGCCACATTTCTTGGTTCTTTTTATGTTTGAATATTTAGGTAAAATATTAAATTTTTTGCTTTTGTGACTATCAGTAATAATCTAAATTCTTTAAATTGACTATGTTTCTTTTATTGGGTATTTAGTAGACTTCTTTTCTTGGATGTTTAATATTAAAGTAACTTATTTTTGATTACTATAGTTTGACTTTAATATTCACAGATTAATTTAGGCAAAATTTATAAGTTTTCTAACGTAACTTTGCTTGTCTATTTAGTAATTTAAATGTGGCAATCTTAGTTAATTCTTTAAAAAATTACGAGGTTAAATGGTCCCAGAAGGTTTGAGTTTAGTCGGAAAGTCAAACCTTTGTGCATTATGTAAATATCTGGTGCGATATTTACTTTAAATTTAAATTTCGTAAATTTAAAACTGTTTTGTTTGTATTCACAGGTGTGAATCAGACGGTTGTAAACCATTTAAAAGAGGCTCATTAAGCTCTTTACGATTTGTAAAATATTTTGGAGTTAAATATTTAAGAAAATATCTGGTGCGATATTTAAATTTAAACGCTAAATTTAAAACTAATTTATCTGTATTTACAGGTGTAAACCAGACGCGTTGTAAATCATTTAAAAGAGGCCCTTAAGCTCTTTGAAATCTTTGTAAAATTTAAAATTTAAACTTTGATACTAATTTTGTTTGATCTTAATTCACTGTGGTGAACTAGAAGCTTGTATATCATAAAGAAAGTTTTCTTTAAATAATAGCAACAATTGTGTTTATTTCATTGATCTATTCTAGACAAATTGATATAATACTATGATTTATTTGTTTTCAAACACACTTCTGTTTGACATGTAAGGCCATGTAACTTGTTTTAACACTGTTTGTTACTTTGAATAAATAATTCAAATATTTCTTTAACCTCCAACTGTTTTACGATTTCTTAATTTTGCAAATGTTTCACCTTTCATATTATAATTCTCTTAGTTGTCACCCCTCTCTTTTTTAGTCTATTGTAGCCGTCACTAAATAGAGTGAGAGAGGGGTGGTCATAATTAATTATATTTGAAGTTTTACTTTTCATAACATACTGCTGTTACGAAGAAATAAAACTATTGATGAACTCCTCAAACTTGCCTAGAGATAAATTATGTACTTATGCTTCTTTCATTGTCACTACATCTTTATAAGACTCTTCCACAATTTTTTTTTCTGGATATGCTTTTTATACGCAAGCAATGAACAAATCTCCGCTTTTTGAAGATTTTTTTTACAAACACAAGCGATTAGTCACGGCCAATGTAAAAGAATGTGCAGTAGGAATTTAAATTATACTCAAACTCAACTATACTTACTGGTGCTTTGACTGAAAGGTGTTATCCAACTAAAAGCAGATGAGGGGGTCAGTAGATTGGACAAGTTTAAACAATTGTGGTGAATATAAACATGTCACTGTCATGCGCATGAAAATATGTGTTTTCGAATGTGCTTGGTGTTCGTACTCTCGGGGAGACAGTAACACCTAAGCGCATTAGAAATATTAATAGATAAAAGTAATTGCTAAATTTGGATTTTCAGCCTCACAGATATTTGGAAGTTATCTATAAGTATCTTTACCAAAGGTGAAAACATGAACAATAATATTATTTTTGAACATTATAATTTGAGTAAGATCTGTGTTACGTAACACTTTGATGTACCCCACCCTCCCCCATGTAACAGCATGTAGACGTTAGATTTCACCCCTCCGCCCCCTCAAAGCGTTACGTGGTTTATGGACGAACCCTAAGATGGAACTTTTTGATTGTTATTAAAATAACTAGATTTGTTTTCATAGACTTTGACGTACATTCTTGCGATCTGCAGCTGTCTCTTTTCATAGACAATAATCAATACAAATTAAATAACACTAGTATTTAAGTAAAGTGTCTTGTTCTTCCTTAGAGGATTTTACCATGCTAAGAAAAAAATAAGGTGCTAATGACCTTTATTTGTCAATCCGCTTCTAAATTGCAATAATAATTATACTAATGATGATAATATTAATAATAATAATAATAAATTAATTTGGCTCCATTTTTCAAGTAACGTACGGGCTCAAAATTTTGTTTTTCATTGAATGATACCTTGATTCACACCTACCAAATAAATTGCAAGGTGCTCCGAACATAATTTTTCTCTCGTTTGTATTATTATTAACAACTCGTATGATTTTTGAAATGAAATAACATATATTGTTGCAGAAACACTCCACCAAAGTGCATAGATGAAATAATATATGGTGTTAGAGAAACATTAAGAAAAAGGAACGTCTCTCTCTACAAAAGATACATGAATAAAATATAATAATATATATTTTGTTATAACTAAAAACTATTGATTTTATAAAATAGATTTCAAATTAATTTTAATTTTATGAACTACAACATTTCAACAATAAGTTATTTCGTATCTCAAATATGCTCAAAATTGGATATTTATATCAATGTAAAGTAGCCTCAAAGTCATATTCATGGGGAAATTAAATTTGCTATTTTGTTTGTATTATCAAAAAGTGCCTAGATAAAAATCTTAATAAAAATAGTTTGATGGAATTTTGAGAAAATAGATCTATTCTCTTTCTTCCCCTCAGTAAACTACCCTTAATTATAAAATAAACTGTATAATTCCAAAAATATGCTAGGGGTAACCTCATGAAAACCCTAGATACAATGTTTTAGCCCGATCGAGAAAATTGTCTCGGCTCCAGGCTGAGATACAGACACACAGACATACGGCATTGCGAATACAATATTTTCGAATTCACTGAGTCACAAAACGTCAACATTTATCAAAATCTTGAGCTCTATACATTTGATGATCATAATAATTCTGTTTTCGAAGGTTTGAGAGCAAGTAAAAAGAAACAAATGTTACGAATCTACTGGATTTCATCTCAGTTTCATTAAAATCCATTATCATATGCTCATTTCACTAACACTTGGCTCCTATCTATACAATTTACTATGATTGTACGAATTGTCGCTACTTCGAATAAGATTTTAACACTGTCATTCTATTTATAGGATTTGCCTAGCTGAGGACTTCTCGAATAATCCAAACAAATTTACACATATATTACAACTAGTTTGCTATTATTGTATTGAGGACATAACCTATACAATGTGTGTATATTAGGGAGTAATGTTTGATATCTAAATTGGAATGAATGTTGCTGGATGTTATCTTTATGCTACCCACTCCCCCAAATGAACATTCCACAACATTTGTAATCGGAATCATCAATTTATTAAATTCTAATTAAAGCAAGTCTTACAATTATTTACCACTAGAATCATCTACTACTACTAATTACAACAATATTTAGTATAATTTATCACGATTCACAAAACTAAGGCAAAAAGCTAACTGCTCCATAATGGTCACATCTTGCGTACTATATATTTATCATTAAACTTTACTTGACTGATTCCAAAAAATTTCTCAAAATTAAATCTTGGTCAATGATCCAATCACTTTTACGATTTTAATATGTAATTTTTTTTATTAAATTGTAGCCAGTGAATCTCTTTTCTCTTACCTGTTTCACAATACAAAGCACAATTTTTTCTTCTGAGGAGGTACATTGGAGGGGGGGAAACTACGCCACTTCAAACTTGTATAGGATGAGGGAAACCCTTTATTGTTTCAAATTTGTGAGCTTCTATGATGGTGCAAGCGATTTTATTATGTTCTCCTACTGAAAACCACGTCCCAAACCGAACAAAAATTGCTATACTGCATCTGCTAGTGGCCCATTCTAGTCGGTGATTGCTGACTAGCCAACCTGGCCAGGACAACACTGGAAATGTTACACGATTTTGGTTCATGGTTGTACAGATTCAGCTTTTTTTTATTCACTTAATTTTTTAAAAATACAAGAAGGTCTGTACAATAGAATAATTAAGGTTAATATTTTCTTTTTCTCGTGGAGGTTTGTCAGAGCCATGGGGCTATCCCCCCTTAAATCTAGCACTGGTTTTATATATACAAAACATTTGGTATGTATTAAATTATATATAAATATACATATATATGTATATATTATATATACATATATATATGTATATATTATATATACATATATATATGTATATATTCATATATATATATACATATGTATATATTGACAGCCCTTTATGTTGGAGCGCTGAAGGAAAGACCTCTCTGTCTTTTTTTTAATACTGGCAATGAAAAATAAGTTCAATAAACCGCTCTCGATTTCCGGTAGTTGGTTCAGTATGAAAAACAATATTATTATTGTATTGTATTGTAATGTATTGTATTTTATGCTATTATAAACATTGTATTTTTTCATGCTGCTCACGTTTTCCATCGCCAGGTATAACAACGACGGGGAACGAGATGCTGGTACAATTCAGGGCAATAGAGCTTCCACCCACTCCCGGTTTTCCGATACTGTTCTTCAGGTACCATCAAAGACTTCTAATCATTCGGTGGCTGGCAAGAAAACCACTGCAGCACAAGGTAAGAACTACACAAAATAAGAAATAAGACTCCTGTGGCAACTGAAGGCCTAAATGTATGATGCGGCTCTTATAGATTTTAATATATTTGATTGATTTCCACAAGTTTAATACAAACATAGGCTTCTCCCACAGATACACCTCCGCTTCATGGATTGTTTTATCTTACTGCGAAATACCCTCTGAGAACAGGCTGGTCAAAACAGAAATTAGAAAGATTTCAATCATATTTGAAACGAAAAAAATAATCGGAAGAACTTAGTTTCACATCAATTCTGATACACCTAAATAGGGGTACCATATTATAAAATTCAACATAATAAACTAAACTAAATATTTTTAAGCATAGTACAAATTAAGAAAGATAATGTTAAAATATTATTTCAATTTATTTAATTGAAACATTGCTTTCTATCAGTCATCAATATATCTTCAGACGTCAGTCATCGATAGACGTTATTCTGACAATTCAGTTATCCTTACACTATAGATTTATCTTAGCACCCACATTTATAATAGCTACTTTGAAATCATTTTATAAATCAGTTATTATCACATTAAGGAACTATTCTCACAACAATAAGTCAACCTCCAATCACTTAGATAGAAGTGGGGAGGCGTGACTATTTTGCAAGTGCTACTACACAAAGTTATATAAATCAGTGGAGGAAATGGCTTTATTGTGCTTTGTGACTCATTCGCAGCTGTAGCCTCATAAAGTAACAACATTCCCAACTGTTAACAGATCCCACTTTTCCCGCGCCTTTTAATGGCGTCATGGTGATATTCAAGCATGCGCAGTCATTAACTTCTGCCAAGGTTTTTATCCACTCTAGTTTGGTAGTACGGTTGACCTTATGCATTCCATTTGGCAATTGAAAATAAGAGTCTAAAGTACATTCCCACTTTATGAATGGAATGTACCATGTTTAGAAAATCTGTCTTTTAATTTCCAAAAACTACCACTGGTAACACCGGATACTGGCACGTCTCGCTACGGAGAGATAGATACATATTATAAGGTTATACTCACTCCAGGGTCAGTCCATATGAAGTGGTCCAGAAAATAAATAAATGGTTGCTCGACCATTTTTAAAAAATCTAATTTTTTTTTCTAAATTACCCTTACATGTTGGTAGTTCAAAATGACTATTATTTTATTTTGATTGTTTTTGGTTTTCGCATAGTGGCCATATTTGTTTTACAAGACGCTACATTTTTTGCAATTTTAAGGGTTTACAGAAACAAAAATATCTCGGCCTCTGTTTGATCAATCTACATGAGTGAAAAATAATTTTGTTTGGAAAGTAAAGGGCTACAAGTTTGTACATGTAGCATTTTGACCTAAACTCAATTCTAAAGGGTGAAATTTTTGCCTAAAATTCTAGCTTTTTTTAAAAGAAAATCCAGTTTTCAGGGGGAAATATTTTCACTAAGGGAAAGAGTCAACAAGCTACAATTTTTTATACTGGCAGACATAAACTACTTGTTCTCACACACCAAGTTTAAAATCTGAGAATTGACCCAATTTTTTAAAAAAAATAATCAAATTTTTGGAAATTTGAAAAAATTGCAATTTTCAGAGCTTAATATCTCTGGTGGGGGATGAGTTAAAAATCTGAAACTTCGGTCCATAATAGTAATATATAATAGTATAAAACACAAAAAAAATTGAGTTTGAGAATTGACTACAAGCTGAGATATTGAAAAGACAAAATTAGAAGAAAAAACCTGCACATATTAATAGGTTTGTGTACAGTATCTCTACTAGATTAAATTTTAATTGTATTAAACATGTTTTTTTGTGTAAAATATATTTCAAGCATATAAATCCATAGGTGCTTATTATTCTACCTAAAATAAAAATTAAAAACTATTACCTTATTAACAAACTAAGTTTGGTGTTTGGCAGAGAGCTGAGATGTTTCTTCACACAATTTAGAGCTGATGTTGTACGTACGACCAGTCACAGTTGAAAGTTCCATTGCCATGATCTTAACGTTGTATGGACAGCGCTAATGTCGAGAAAAATCTGTAAGATAGCGTTTGTGTCGCTGAGAAATAGATGAAAGTGGATACTACCGGTCCGTCCCGTTGAGAACCAAAAAACCTCTTCGTCAACGGTAGACAGGAAAAAGTCTTGAGCTGAAGTTTTGGGTAGGGCAGAGAGGGTGGGAAAGGGGGCGGATTAGCAGGTAGACAGTCTTCTTCTCTGGCTATTATGAATGAAAACTGTAAGTCAGGGACCGAACTATTATTATCACCGCGTCTTACTACCCTTTCGCAACTACGCTAATGTGTAATGGTAGGGTGATTGTGAGATGAAGTGGAGGAACTACAGTTTAACGTGGGATCCGAACCACGGTGGAGGCCTGGCATTCCACACATTCACAAGTTGTGATTAATACACGTCTTGTCAGAGGTGAAGGAAGGGTTTGGAAATCAGAGTTGTCTGTGCCGGGACCAAGGATTGAACCCCGGACCCTCAGTACAGAGGTCTGACACCTTACCCGTAGACCACCAGGTCACCCCGGGACCGAACCAAACCGTCGGTTCATTTTTAAAGTTAACCTTAACTTGATTTAAACACTTAGCTCAATTAGTTTATTTTAACGATGAATGGTGGTCAGAGTTCAAATCCCGAACGAGTAAACAAAGCGTGCATCTTTCTAAATGGTTTCTCTTTGTCCCTCCACAGAAATGTGGGTACATTTCCTCTGTTTTAGATATTGCCCATTATTAACACACTAGTGTAATTAATAATAATACTAATTAAACTTACTAAGTGTGCTTTATACAGATATGCCGAACTAATAGAGTGGAGGGAAAAGGGGGGGAGGCGGATGTTACGTATCTACACGATATCAAATATGAGTATTTTTTAATTACGGTTATAGGCTCATCTACATATTATTTTGATTAAAAAATGACATCTTGACGCGGGAATTGAATTTGGGACCTACAAACTATGTTTTGATAGTTGTTATAAAACTAATTCGTTACGTCTGAACAAAGGGGAGACAATACATTAGAAAAAACATTTGATGAAAAAGGACATAAAAATAAATTATGATTGTGGAGATGTAAAGGAGGAAGTGGAATATGTTAGGATCCATCTGGACATGTCTGTAACCTGAACCAGCTAATACAGTAGTGGCTCGCAAAGTATGTTATGTGATGCCATTGTAGGTTGTCGGTGCTATTATTTTTTTAACTTTTATTTTAGCGCCACGTATCTTACTACCTGTTCAGGTTGTACGCCTTGTACTAATTACTCTAATTTTAAATCTAGGACAGACACAAAATCCATCCCCCGGCCGTCAATTCATCACTGTGAAAGGGTAACCCCACATTCCAACAATGATAAATTTCTCGACCATGCCAGTGATCGAGCTCGGGCCCTTAGCTCCGTAGGTGGACGCACTACCACCGCAACTAAACTTCGTAATTTTCTAGCAATATCATATTTTTTCTCTAAGTTATATCCACAAACAAAGTTATAGATTTTTTTATGCAAAAGGGCTAATTTGTTTTTTAAAAAGGTGGGGAGTGTGCACAGCATAGACTTTCTCGCTACTATAAATAAAAAAAGATATATTTACTTAAAACTCGTAAGATATTTGAAATGAGATAATATACATTGTTGCACATTCTACCAAAGAACATAAACGAAATAATATACACTTTTAGAGAAAAGAGAAATATCACACCTACAGAGCATTACAGCAAATTACAAATTTAAAGACTTATCCGTAATATATATGTAATGTATTTATATATATTTATCTGTATATATTATATATACATATAGTATATATGTCGTAGGCTAATTAGAAAATCCGGCTTAATGGAAAAGGGACCGTCAATTTACAATGAACCAGGCTAATTGAAAAAAATATTATATTTTCTTATCAGCCTGATATATTTTAGGCTTATTGCAATGAGCCCATACAGCTTTAGGCTAGTAAGGAAATGCACCTTTGTTCGCTCAATCAGTCTAGTTGGTTACAAGCTTATTGCAATACGCCCAAGATAGTAAAGGCTTATTTAAAAAAAATCTACAGCAGAGGTTCCCAAACTGTGGGATATACAATTATTCCCGATGGTATGCTGTGAAAATCCAAACAAAACAAACAAATTAAAGTCGTAAAAAAATACTCATAAAATCTAATAAATATATTACAACCCAGTCTAATAGAAGTGACCTCTAGATTTCTGGCACATAAATTTATAAAGACATCCCAGAAAAATATGTAACAGTTCGTGAAGCTGTGAATAAGAAATCAAAGTTTGAGGGCCAGGTATATGCCAGTTGCAAGTGTATAGTCTCAGAAAAACAGCGTCAAACGAAAAAGTGTGCCTGTAAAAAGGCAAACTAATTGTGTACATCAAAATGTCACAGCAGTTTACCGTGTGGATATAAATAAAAAAAATGTTGTGTGTAAAGTGTGAATTGACAATGGTAAATGTCACAATATACTTGTAAACGCGTTACATTACTTAAACTTGAGATTTTTAATCAAATTTTGCAATCGTAAGGAACTAAGTAAATTAATTTAAGAACATGCTGAAAGAGAAAAATTTTATATTCTGTAGACCAATGGTTCCCAAACTTTTGGAATGGTATACCACCCCAACAATTCTCGTAATTTTGTGTAGGTTAAACCGTTTGCGTGTTTATTACACGACTGTGCGGCTGCACCGTCTGTCTGAGCTGTAATCAGTTTTACCACCCCTACAATCACCGAGTAAATCTATTTTAATTTTGATTAGACTGGGTCGTAATATATTTAAGAAGCTATAAGTTTGTCAAATTTCAAGTTTCTAGCTCATCTGGAAGTGGGTAAACATTAATTATAGTGAGTCAGCCATGTGGCTTTATAGTAGTATAATTTCAAATAACGATTTTTATATTTAGTATGCCTTCATTTTTGAAATGATAAATTAATTCGTATCCCAAAGAGGTGTGGCGATACGATAAATATTGGAAGTTTCCTTAAGTGTAAATTACCCTCAAAGCTACTTTCATGAGGATATGAGAACTTCCATTTTGTTTTAATTTTAAACTATATATATGTATATATTAATTTTAATCGAGTCGAGTTTGATATAATCTATTTTTTCACTTTCCATCCCTAAGTAAAAAATACTACCATTAATTTTAGGATTGAATAGATTATTATAAAAAACCTCTGAGAAACCTTAGAAAAACCCCATATCCCAAGTTTTATCCCAATTGGTAAAATAGTTTTGTCTCTAGTCAGAGCTACAGACTGACATTATTAAAAAAAAATTTTTTTTTTTTCAGATTTAAGGGGTAATGAAACGTCGACATCCATCAAAATCTCGAGCTTTTTTTTATTACAAATACTATTTTTACTCAACTATAGAGGTGTGAGATGATCATAAGTAACATTATATATTAACTAGTTGGTCGTTGCAGCAATGGCTGCAGATTATTACACTAAAATGTATTTTAAAATTTTATTGGGAAACGATCTCTATAATAAACAAGCCCCCACTAAATTTTTGATTAAAAGTTTACTCGTCAAAGGCTATCAACTTTTCTTAGATATTTAGTTTTCGGTGTGTAATTAGAATTAAAACGTATATTTTCCCCCTTTACGCCCCGATGGGAACTTTAAAATTACTCTTCACCCAGATCTATATCTAATAGTTGCACAAACCACTCAAGTACCTAACGATTGAGCTGATATTATTTTTAAACAAAGACAAATATTTTATTTGCCTATATACAGCTATACATAAATCATGGTTTCCATGGTGATGTAAGCAAAGAATGATTGTACAGATGAACCAATGTCCACACAGAAGAAAAAGATGGAAGATTCGCTAGGAAAATTGGGTTTTAGTTTTAGGCCATTATTTTTATCGGCATCCTGATTCCCTTATCTATAAAATGAGTGTTCGTTAGTCAACATCTGTTCAGTCATTTCCTCGTAATTTCTATTTCTGGAAACGGGCTTATCAAATTATATATAAGATATCTGATATAGAGAGTGATAAAATGTGATAGGGAAAATGAGAGTTTAAGTGTTTGAGGGTGTGATTGTGTAAGTGTGAGGGTGAGTGTGAAAATGAGAGTATGAGTGCGTGTGAGGAGAGTGTGTATGTGTGAGAGAGAAATAGAATAGGCAAGGGAGAATGCGTGATAAAGTGTGTGTGTGTGTGTGTGTGGTGTGTGAGAGAGAGAGAGAGAGAAGAGAGAGAAAAAGAAAGAAAGAAAGAAAGCGTGTAAAATTTTGGGAGAGATATTGTGTGTAGGAGAGAGAAAATGTGAGGGTATGTGGAAGAGATTTGGAGAGATAAAGTTAAAATGGAGAGACTAGTTCAGAGAGGGAAAATTAAATTGTGAGAGAGTTATAGCGAGAGTTTAAGAGAAAGAGTGTTTGCGAGAAAGAGTTAGAAAGATAAATTGAGAGAGTGAGTTTGAGAGAGAGTGAGAATGAGATAGAGACAGTTTGAGTCAGATTGTTTGAGAGAGTGAAATAGAGAAAGAAAGAGTTTAGTCAGAGATTTTGAGAGAACTTGAAATAGAGGAAGTTTGAGAGATAGAGAGAACGTTTGTGAGAGAGCATTTGAGAGAATTTGAGAAAGAGAAAGCGTTAGAGAAAGAAAGAGCCGTTGAGAGAGAGAGTGTTTGAGAGAGAGGTTAAGAGAGAGAGTATAATAAAGATAGTGTGAGAGAAATTGTGTGATATAGCGTGGATGTGAGTGTAGAGAGTGTGTGAGAGAGAGGGATAAAGTGTGAGAGAAAGAATGAGAAAAGATTATATTAAAGAGAGTGTTTTATAGTGTGTGTGTGTGTGTGTGTGTGTGTGTGTGTGTGTGTGTGTGTGTGTGTGTGAGGGAGAGATTGGGAGAGAGTGTGTGAGAGCGTGGGAGTCTGATAGAAAGAGAGAATGTTAAAATATAGATGTGGTACTCAAACATTTGAAATATCATTTCCTCAAAATTAATTATCAACATGGAAACATAAGTGAACTTACTCTATTTGTAGGAATGTGAAAAGATATATGGGGTGTACAAAACATTACTAATTTTAAATATACACTCAAATTAAGCGTTAAAATGAAAACATAGCTTAACTTATGTATTTGTATTTTGTTACTATTTGCTAAAATGAACACTAAAACCCATTATTTGGAAAAAGTGAGCACCAAAACTCATACTTAGATAGTTAAAATGACTAACTTTTTTTTTAACACTATTCAAGTTAATTTTATCGTTTTTGAGCTTATAATACATACCAAAACATATTTAAAAAAATTGTATCATGCGAAAAACTAAACTTAGACAATATTTTCACGAACTTAACAACTTAACCTTTTAATTTTCAAATTATACTCAATATTATTAATTTAAATTTAAATTAATAATAACATTCCAATAAAAAATAAATATTTTCCCAGTTTAGGCATCTCAATTTAGATGTGCTATGACCAGCATTCAAAGAGAAAAATGTGATGTGTTCGGACCAACAATTAATGAAGATTGAGTTATTATTTTTTAGCCAAGATGATATAAAGAATTAATAGCCAGAGCTATTATTATGCTTATTAGTGGGGATTACTTCGGGTTCGATTCCCGTGTCCAGGTGTCATTTTTCAATTTTCAGAATACAAGATGATATAGTTTATTTAGAGATTTACAGTCATGCAGCAAATAGTGGTTTCCATGATGATTAAACAAAGAATGAAACACTGAAAATTATTTGTGAGAATTGGGTTTCCGTGGAAAACTACTACTTTTCCCGATATCCTGGACTCCTAATCGTTAAAATGAGTGGTAGTTTGTCAAAATCTTTTCAGTCATTTCCTCATAATTACTATTACCGTAAGCGGGCTAATCAAATTATATATGGTAGGAAAGATATATTAACCTACAAATTTCATCTCATGGCCAATATGACTAAAAAGTAATCTATCTTTATTTATCTAACATAATGCACAATTGTCCATACCTATTAACGTAACTCAAATATAGGCTTTCATCTCACGCTGTATTCTTTGTTCAAGGTCAATCTTAAATTTATTATTATTTATTATTATTTAGCACCGCGTCTTACTACCCATTCGGTTTCTACGCTTAAGTACTAATTACACTAATGGACTAGGAATTGGAAAGGTGTAATTTAGAGGAAATGAACCCGCATTTGCGGGGAGGGAGAGTGGAAAACCATTTAGGAAAAACCACCCCAGTTCACCCGACTGAGATTCGAACCTCGATATCACCGTCCTTGGTGGTCAAGTCATTCTTTAAAATATTTTCTATTTTTTTTATTAAATACTTAATAAGTGGTTTACTGTATTGGTAAAACATTTATGTCGTCCGCAGCTAAATAAAGGTTGGTGACTTCTGCTTTACAAATTATATCCAAGAAACAATTTAAAATTAGTAGAAAATTTTCAAACGGTAGCATAAAGCTACCATAGATCAACGATGGAATTTGTTTCTGATTGTTATTAAATGGCCGACAATTTTACACATCTATTACCGACTAACCCTTAAAATATGAGCGATAAATGACCCTAATACAGATTTAGCCCTAGATAGCTCAGTGGTAAGATATTGACGTGCTAAGTTGGAGGTTCCAGATTTAGTTCGAAATTTAAAAAGGATTTAAAAAAAAAAGTTTATTATTTAAGTTCAATAATATAATTTAGGTTTGAAGTCATTTCACCATTTCATTATTTAAGTTCAATAATATAATTTAGGTTTGAAGTCATTTCACCATTTTATTAGTGGTTTGGGCTTTCCGAATTTCTTCGTAAAAGCGTTTTATTGACTTGGAATGCTTATTACTTTTGCCTTTTACATATATTCTGCCATCTTTAAACTTTTGTGGGGCAATTTTTTTAAATAATAAAAATGTTCTTCTCACTATTATTACACCTCACACATACCTAAAGACATTAAATGCAACTATACTCAGCGACATTGAAAAAATCCTTTCAACAATCGTCGCACTTGCTACACGGACTTGAAAACGGTGGAGCCCAGGTAACAACAATCTCTAAAGAGAGATGGGGATGGGTCAGGCCAAAACCACTGGCAACATATTTATGGTTTCAAGGACAGACAGCTAGTGACGTGGAGTGAGAAGGGATGAGCTCTCTCTCTCTCTACTCTAACCGGGCCGTTCTGTTTCGGCTATTGCGGGGTTGCATCAGATATATTTTCAAAATCCGGGGGCAAAATATGTAGCACCTCAGCTCACAAAGAAATTTCATGAGTTTCAGATTGAATATTAATGTGATTGAAGTACCATTTTAAAGTTAAAAGAAGTCGGCACTAATTGATTTACTTCCCCCATTTATTACATACGTTTAAGTATACAAAATAATTAATTGAATATTGCATTTATTTGGCAGTTTTTTTATGCAATTGATTGAAGGTTCAGTGAAATAATATTTATTTCTCTTAATAAACCTCTTCAAGTACTTCTAACATTCCAAATATGAAATCTTTGCATTATTTGGTTTTTCTAAAAATCGTTGCATTAGATGCCAAAATTTCAAACTTTGAGTAAACACTGTGCTCAAAATATACATTTAATCTATATTTAATACACTGATCCAAGTTTGGTTTAAGAAGACCTACTAATATATATATAATTTATACATTATTAATTTTGGGCCATACACCCTTAATTAAAAATTCCCTGCACAGGTACACAGGTTTTGGCATCTCTTGAAATCTTAAAAGAAATTCTTGGTCCTGCTGGCTCGTATTAATGAATTTTGAAGTAATTATATCTGATGCTCACTTCCTCAATAACCCAAAGATATCATTACCCTTCATTTACTCACGCAACTATGTCTATTTTTTTGGGAGTAAGAACGAAGAAGCTTTTGATAATTTTATTTCCTCAAAGTATTCAGAAATTGAAGTGTGATAACATCTTACGGTGTTGTCATTTATAGGAATATATCTGTGGTATGATCGAGTTTTAGGAATTGGCAAGCAGTTTTCAAATCGCTTTTCCAATTTAACACCATTTTTAGCCACTTCTTCACTTGTAACATAGATATACTTAATGCCAAGAAGGTTTTTATCACAAAATTGAAACATATCCTCTGGAGTTAATATTTGATTATTGGTTGTCATATGAAGGCCCCTCTTGTTCACTTCTCTTTTTGTAGTCCCTCCTACCCCATCACAAGCATTTTTCCCATGGCTGGTAGCAAAAAAGTGCCACTCTGCTTGAAGGCCAAAGTCTTTATCGTGGTGACATAGATTGAGAAAGTTCTTCTTATTTTTGTACTGACTAGAAGATCCGTCGCTGAAATATAATATCTTCTTCACTGATGGGGCAGTAGTCTTGATATCACTAATCAAATGCTTTTGGAAAGCATGAACTGTGATGGTATTGTGTGTAAGGTGGTTACTGATGACACAAAAACTTCTGCTCTTCAATTCACTTTGATTACTTTCTTTATGATAGTAAACAAAGGGGTGAACAGTGGCTTGTTTTTTAGCCCAATGAAAACTTTGTATTTCGTCTTGAATTATAAAAGAAAAGTTTTCAGAAAAATCAGCCAAAACAATGCAATCTGTATCTAGCTGGCTCTTTTTCTTGTCCTTAAGAAAACTTGACTGTACTTTGGATACAAAGTGGTGTTTATTTAGAGATCTGAGTTTTTCTGCTAGGGATTCAAAAAATTCTACTCTTGGTTTTATGACTGAAACTATCTCGGCTCAGTCAGTTGTGACCGAATGTTTGTAGCTTATGTTATCGGGGTTTTCTTCTGTCTCTTGTTCTTGGAACAGCAATTCCAGTAGGAAATCTTCACCTGGGCAGTCGGTACATTGTCTTAGCATGCACTCAGAACGGTTTAGGTCACAGACAAGCATCATAAGAAGATCTTTGTAGTCCACATTTAATTTTGCACCATCTATCATTAATTTAATATTTTGTTGGTATAAACACACACAGAGTGTGTCCCTGATGCGCCAGCAATTACACACCATTTAGGCCTAAACTCACAAAATTTTGAGCGTCCAATTTTACATTCTGGGGGGGCTTCCCTAAATTGTACATACAGTTCATTTAGGTTACAAAGTAATAATTGTTTCTGTTTAGGTACTTTAACCCCATCAATTCGAACAGATACACAATCTTTTTTACCAGAAAGAATCCTGGTGTTTTCTCCACTGATATAAAAATCTACAACCTTCCTGACTGTGTCTTCATTAATATTTTTAACACAATGTCTCTTTCCTAGGTCTGGTAGTATTCCATGTGCCTTAGAAAGATCCTTAGTAACTTTTACTAATCGTTCAGAAACTTCGAATTCAGTACTAACTTTTTTTCTTGACCAAGATTCTGGCAATAGACTCAATATTTTTACCTTTTCTTCTTTATCTGCTGTCTTACATTTTTGTTTCAGATTTTCAATTAGTGCTTTATATTCTTCAGCGAACTATATCGAGTGAAGATTTTGTGCTAAGGGCTCATCATGAAGTAGGTCTACTCCCTCTTCAAAAGAGGCTTCAAGTTCTCGCTTCAACCTTTGGGATAACTTCCCCAACTTTGCTTGAATTGCCATTGGTCTTTTTTCAGAATTTAGTTTTATGATTTTAGAAACAGGAGATACACCTAAATTTGAACAGGTTGTATTCAAAATGTCCATATGTTCAGATCGAGGCACGAAAACATCATCTTTTTCACATTTACTTTCTTCCTTTATTACAAACAGCCTGCTGTAGCAAGTAGCACACAAAGATTTCCCAGGAATAAGATTTACTGAGTAATTTTTTTCTTTTGATAAATATTCCACTTTGATTTCTCTAAGTCCTTTGGTAATCACTTTTTTATGGATTTTAAGTGGGTCAGAACATGAGTTACCATAAAGATGGTGGTACTTTAAAAATAATTTAATCTCGTGGTACTTGCATATATTTGCAACACCAATATTTGTTCTTAAAACAATAAGATTTCGATCCTCTTCACAGAATTCAGTAATCACTTTGATATCATTAGATATTGGTCCATACACACACTTATGACACTCTTCTCCAAAAAATTCACCCACACTACATTCCATTTTTTTAAGATGCAAGATATATTTTAATGATGACTAAAATATTTGGATAAAATCTTGTTGTAGATATTCCACTATGACACAATGAATTAGAATGAATCAAATAATTAATTAAATAGATACACTACACTTCTATTTCAAAATTAGTAAATTAAAATTACACTCATTAATATATTAATACATTATAATATCTACTAAAAAAACATGTATCACACAAAAACAACCTTTATTCCTTTATCTCTGCTCTGATACTCTCACTCAGAACTTCTGAACAATTGTGTCAGCTCTGACTCATGCTCCCCTTTATTCTATTAGTAAAACAAACAACCTCTGACTCATACTCTTAGTTCTGTCTTTGTTCTGTGATATACACATTAGAATTTTCTATATATTGCTTTAATACTTTAGTTTTAAGATAGAATAGTTCTGTAATCTTAGAGTAGTAGTTATTTTTTTACATGAGCATAAAATGAAATAACATATTAATTGATTTAAATACTATATATACACCCATTGAAACAAGAGTTTTTCTCCTCATGTTGTTCTTTAAATATCTCGGCTTGTAGTCAATTCTCAAACTTCAAATTTTTTGTATATAATACTATTATATATTACTATTATGGCACAAAGTTTCAGATTTTTATCTCGTCCCCCACCTGAGATATTTAGCTCTGAAAATTGCAATTTTTTTCAAATTTCCAAAGATTTGAAATTTTTTTTAAAAAAAGAGGATAATTTCTCAGGTTTGAAACTTGGTATGTGAAGACAAATAGTTTATGTCTGACTGTATAAAAAATTGTAGTTTGTTGACTCTTTCCCTTAATCAAAATAACTCCCCCTGAAAACCGGAGGTTTTTTTATAAAAAAAGATAGAACTAATTTAGAAATTTCACCCTTTAGAATTGAGTTAAGGTTAAAATGATCCATAAACAAACTTGTAGCCCTTTACTTTCCAAACAAAATGATTTTTCTTTCATGTCGATTGAACAAACAGAGGCTGAGATATTTGCGTTTCCGTAAACCCTTAAAATTGCAAAAAATGTAGCACCTTGTAAAACAAATATGGTCACTATGTGAAAACAAAAAATAATAAAAATAAAATAATAGTCATTTTGAACTACCAACATGTTAGGGTAATTGAGAAGAAAGAATCAATTTTTTTAAAAATAGTCAAGCAACCAGTGTTGGACCACTTGATATGGAATGACCCTCCACTGAGTATGGGATGTTATTCAAATATGTGAAAGATATACAGGATGTTTCAGTGAAAGCATGCAAAAATTAAACAGGACATAGGGGATGTTCTACCAAACATTTTGAGATTGGGAACTTGTGGTCTGCGAAGCCAGCTAAGGGGGATGTGGACCTAAATATGTCTAGCACTGTTACTGATGTCCAGTTTATTTACAGCTAATAATTACATGTAATTTATTTACATTTACTTGTAACATTACGTACAGGTAGTACTGTACAGTATACCATATCATTGACAAACCGAAGGAAACATACCATTTCGTACCTCACAACAGTTGCTCAAAATGACGGTCACCAACCCCAATGCAAGCATGACATCGGCGTACGAGATTCTGTCGCACCCGTTCAAATATCCCATGTATGTTGCGAATCACATCACAGGCGACGACAATCCTGGCAACCAATTCCAAGTCTGTGTCCACTGGGGTCTCATACACAAGTGGTATGAGATATACCCATATGAAATAGTCTTCAGGCTCCCCCACATGTTTAGGCCCATATCCCCCTTAGCTGGCTTCGAAGACCACACGTTTCCTGTCTCAAAATGTTTGGTAGAGCATCCCCTATGTCCGGTTTAAATTTTGCACGATTTCACTGAAACAACCTGTGTATTTCACTCACAAAATATTGGTCTACCATACAGTAGCTAGTGGGCCCCGGAATATATTTTATACACTGGTTATAGCCTCATGTAGGTCCTTAGTGAGCATAGCGACGTTAATTGGCATAACTTTAATGATATTGATAGGTTACATTTCGTATTATCACATCCCTGCACTGAGGTAATGAATTTAAGTCACCTCTCCTTTGAAAAATACTAACCCATACTCCTATGCCGGCTACGTAGTAATTATGTAGCCACATACGTATTTTACATATGACTTCTAAGTGCTGGTTTATTGGCAGTGGACCTAATACAGAGAAAATTTAACTCTTCAGAGAGAGTTTGAACCCTTTGTAATAAACATGCTCTTCTATCTTTATTTCACTCCTCTATGATAGTCTTGAATATTAAGATGAAATATGCCCTTGCACCAAAATAAATTAAACCACCAAACAAGAAAATTAATGTACCCTACATCTTGTAAATCAGAAAGCTTTGACTTACATTATTCCACTATGAAACAACTTATAAGATAGGGTCATAGTGTAATCCGTCAAGGTAAAACTTCAACATTCCAGGGTGGACGGAGAGTAGGCTACAAAATTTGATTGGTACGTTTATATTATTTTGAAAACTATAATAGGTGAGAAAGAATATGAACATACCCCAGGGTTCTTAATTTGAACAACACCCAACCAGCTGTTGACTGACCCATCATAAATTTAAAAGGTGATAACAATAAATCTTGGAAGAGGGTGCTTGCTCAACACTGATAACTGGCTTTTAACACCATATATCGAGTTTGTGTGTTTTTTTAAACCTTTCAAACAAGAAATACATGTGTTTGTTGTAGATTTTTCTTCGATTAAATATGAATAAAAAATATTCTCCTCCTATGTGTTTTAATCCTTCCATTTAACAGTAGGCCTATTGTTAAAATAAAACAAATTGTGGAAAGCCCTAGCAGATTGTAATACACGTGGCACACACACACAAATGTAAGAAATTTTTTTTTGTTGTGTGTGGGAGAAGGACGCATAAAACTCCAATTACAATTAAAATTACTCCAAATAGCTTCTAGAGCTGTGTTTCTCTAAGTTTCGGTTATGGAGGGTCACCAAATGAACGTTATCGCACTGGGGAAACTCAGGGTCTCTGGGAAAAGGGGGAGGGCAGGCTATTTAAGAGCTATGCAGAAAAAAACTTTTTTTAAGGCAATTCAATTTCAGGACTATAAAGTCAAGACAAAAGTTAATTTATCTTTGAAATGTTGAACCAAAATGTAATGTAATTACATTGAATTAGGAACTAGCCCAATCGGTTTTTGATTGTTTCTAATATTATATATAATAGTAGATCCCGAGTATCCGTGGGTGGATTATCGGCTTTGTGGTTTAACCACGGAATCACCAACAGCAGGGGATAAGTTTTTGAAAAACGCCGCGTTGATGGTGAGTATAGGACTACCGATTGTCTTATTCAGTAAGTCCCTATGAAAGAGATAATGGCCAGAGAGGCAAAAAGTAAATGCAAGGGGGAAGGGGGACCTTAGGTGTTGTACCTGATTAATTATCTGGAACAGAAAGTTAACACGCTCCTATCTGACAAGTTGATGTTACGGAAAATACGTAGCATGATAGGGAAAAAAGGAAGCAGCTGCAATGAAGGAGAAGACTAATACAGACGTTTTTAAATAATGTGTTCATTTTGAATATACGTTACATTGATTTAAAGTGTTTTTTAATATCTTAGTGCGTGAAGCAAAATGATGTGTTCATAGACATAGTCACGATAGGTGAGTATTAGTTTGAATTGAATGTGCTACAATCTCTTGTTTTACTAACTATGCTGATTATTCAAGGTTTTGTGTTATCCGCGGAACTCGTCCCCTCCATTACCGCGGATAATTGGGAGTTAACTTTATTATCAAACAAACTATTTTCTTTCCCCAAGTTTAGCTCATATTAAAACAATATTATTTTAATATTACTTTAATTATTAACTTGGATTTATATTGTACATTAAAAATAATATATTATGTTTAAATCCACAAAATATATGTTAAATTGTATGAATACATTTGATTGTTCTAGAAATCAAGAATATCGCTGAGGTAGAGGGCCATATAAGTGCTGTTCAAACGCCTGTGCTTTTCAACAAGTACGCATTGGATCGTGAGAACACTGGAAGGCTTAACCGACTATCTCGTTCTAGTGACCAACGAAATGAATTGGATAAACATATGCAACAACACTTAACACTAGATATACCAATCCCACCCCCATTACATCCTTCTCCTCAAACCATATCACGGGACTTAATAGGAAATATTGACAAGCAAAGGAATGAAAGATTATCTCCTGGATATCTAGGTAGTGCTTCTTTCAGTCATATAGAAGAAGGTAGTTCACCTTCAACGTTAGGCCGTCCAAGGATTATGTCTCCTATGGGATTTGCTATTAGTCGTCAACATTCACATAGACAGCGTCCTGCACGACTTTCACGGTTACGTGAAGATGTAGATTACGACGATTTCGATGATTATGGCATTATGAGCTACGATTACGAGGAGTCAAGCATCGGACATAGTAGAACAAAACCAGTTCCAATCTGGCTCTGTGTGTTTCTTGTGGTAACTTACATTCTGTGTGGTGCGGCTCTTTTCATGAGATGGGAAGGATGGAGTTTTTTAGATTCAGCATACTTTTGTTTCATAACATTAACTACCATTGGTTTTGGTGATTTTGTTCCAGCTCGTAGAGTTAAGAAAAATGATGCTGAAGTCAGCATTGCCTTGTGTTCTTTATACCTATTGTTTGGAATTGCGTTGCTTGCAATGAGTTTCAATCTTGTTCAAGAGGAAGTCATCAACAATGTGAAATCAGTAGCTAAAAGATTAGGTATAGTGAAAGATGATGAGGAAGATGATGGTGAATAATATTAATAGTGTGTGATAGCTTTTTATAGAGATAAATGAATCCAAATATCCAAGTAAGTTCCTTTACTTCAAATTGTGTATTTTTTGATCTCTCTTTGAATGCTAATGATTTTTGTCAATGGCATGAAATTTTCATTAATTATGGGATAAGGTCTTAGTAATAATAATATTTAATGTTTTTTAGAGTAAAATTACAAGTACAAGTATTCAAAATATATTTTATGTAAATGTTTTGTTTTATAAATTATTTGATAGTTGAATATTTTTAAATGCTTTGTTATTACTCCTACTAGATGTATAATATTCTCTATCAAGCAATTAAGATAGTATTCTTAATTTTTTCTCTAGTAAATAGTATTAGACGCTTCTATGGGCACATGATATAAATTTAATCTAATTTATTTTGTTCCCCGGTGACGGGGATACTCATGTTTGTGTCATGGCTGACTGTAATAATGTTTTCCCCCTAAATGGGTTCCAGCTCTACCTCAACGAAAATGTTGATACATTTCCTATACATTCTACCTTCCTCATTCCTAGCCCATTAGCGTAATCCGAACGAGTACAAAGACAATATTTAAATAAATTGATGTGAAACATATTTTTAAACTCACACCATTGGATATATATTGTTCAGGAACATATTACCCGTCTAACTAATTTCCATAAAGATCAATTTAAAAGAAAGTATGTGGAATATAATATTATAACCTATTTACCTATTTAAGATAAAAGTTTGGTGCAACATAAATTATATAACTTGTATCGTATGTTAAATTATTTATTCTTAAAAAGTAATCTTTTGCAGTAGGAACATATAAAAAAGTATGTAATTGAATCTACAGATGTTACTCCTAGATACATTTAGTAAAGATGTACACCCCGATTCTCTATTAAAGAAAAATTTTCTAAATAAATGTAAATGTAATTGTGCCAATTTTGTTGTTCTATTGTTTTATTGTTCTATGCACTTTAAATATGCACACGTTTGTAAAACGTCAGGAAACTTTGGAGTATTGTGATTTTGATTAAGTTTATCAGTAAGAAATTTTTTCACTAACTTCCCTATATCATAAATTTTAATTTATCTCTCCTTGCACCATTTCACGAATTTTCTTCTCCGTTATTCCTTGCTTCACCCCTTCTACCACTTACCTCCCTGACTGGCATATATTTATATTTTAACTTAGAATCTTCTATCTTTCTCTGCGTGTTCTATTGTGTCGGGATGGTCACAAGCCCTCGTCTTTGTTTTCATGCATCTTTCCTCCCGAAGGTAAGCTCATTATAGTTTATACCCCAAATTTGATAAGTTTGCCCTCTATATCTTCGAGAAGAAACTTCCTATGAGTCAGATCACTTAAGTTGGCCCCCCCACCTTCTCAAAATTAAAATTTAAATATACCGACGTTTTGCACCTATTTTGCACCATTTTGCACCCTTACCCAAGAGACGGTACAACTGTTTATGTTTAGGGGGCCAAGTTAAGAGTAGACCCCAACTATCAAAATTTTGGATTTTTTACGCCATCTTAAAGTCCTGTTTTGCACCGTTTTGCACTGAAGTATGGCGTTTTGCACCTGAATAGTTTTACAAGAAAAAAATATTTAAAAGGGAAAAAGGTGGGGGCCAAGTTAAGCGTGCCCCCCGCCCCCCACTCACTAATTGGGAGTTTTTTAATGCCGAAATAAAAGTCATGTTTTGCACCAAAGTATGACATTTTGCACCCTAATAGATTAGTGAGAAAAAAATATTTAAAATATTAAAAAAAATTAAGTCGTTGGACCCTCCTAGTGGTGGAGCAACTGGTTTTCCATGTGAACTTTGTGATACAATCTTGCGGTTATTTTTTTATTTATTGGCACCCCAAATTGTACAAAATACACATTTTGCCCCTCCCGAAACTCATGCAGGGGGGCTGGGATGTATGGCGAAGTGGGAGGAGAAATATCATATTACTTGTTACAACATTATTGACTGTAACTTCCATAGATTTTATGATATAAAAAGCCCGCAATAACTAAAATTAAAGCTAATAAATTTATCTACAGTTTTTGTGTGAAACAAAATGGCCGAAAGCATGTAATTAACTTATTATCTCCAGAAATATTAATAAACGATTAAAAAAATACATTTTTTCTACTATTTTTGGTGGTAGTGAGCAAATTAATGTTTTTAGATATACTAATGGTAACAACTATAATAGTGTGTTTAACTCTCTTTAGTTTGAGATATTTACGGTATCTATATCACAAAAATTAAGGGGCCCAGAAGTGGCTCTCAATCCAGCAACTATGAAGACATTGGATTAATATTCCCTCAGCAGATGTGCACATTTATGTAATAATTTAACTTATTCAATGGCATTATTGGCTTTGAAAAATGATATACCTTACAAAATAAGTGTGTTTAGTTCAAAACAAAAGCATTAGGAAAAATCTCTTACTTTCAAGTTTTACGAGAAATTAAGTAGTCTTGCGAAAACTTTGTCTGTGAAAATAAGTAAAATTAAAATTGAAACATTTACTGAACCACATTTCTTATAGTAACTCACGAAAATATACTAAATTTGCTCAAGCATTTGTTATTCGGTGTAAATAGAAAGATACAGAATAAAAATAATAGAAAATTATCACTGTAAGTTAGAATATTGTTTGTGAATGTTGTGTTAAGAGTCTAAATCGTCACAATCACCGTCTTCATCATCATAGGAATAAAGAGTGCGACTGTTTTCACAATTCTGAGACTCATCATTTGTACACATACACATATCGGTGCACGGGGGATAACTACGGCAACAGGTGTACAATTTGGATGGACAATCTGTTTTTCAAAAGCATTTTATGAGCTCTAATATTTCTGAAGGTGCTGGTGGCATGTTTGTAATTTTCGGGACATAATAACCATTACTAGCTTCCCAACCATAGCCTGGTTCAGGAGATGGTATATTTAGATGAGCAGTAACATCATTGTTCCAAATTATGCACTGATAAAATAACCCTTATTATAGAGAATTTTAGAGCAGACAACTTTGGTGGCATCTTTTAAGATTCCACTTTTTTTTTTAATAAACCATCTTACCTCTCTCACTGGCAATGCTGTAGATAATGGCATACAAAGTTTGCAAACAAATTTTTCAAGTCCCTCTTCAACACATTCCCAACTTTCCTCTGCCTGAAAAAACACCATGTGGTATCACAGCCAATTTAGGCATGAAATCCTGGCAAAGCACTGACTTTTTGTGGACCCATTACTAGATAGTTAATTATTTATGCTTGAAGTAGAACAGTTAACAATGCTGACTATTCTGTTGGTGGTGCAGGTATCAGTGGGTTAACATGAACTGCAGTTATTGGCAAAGCTGTGGTTATATGAGAATTGAAGGTAGCCCATGTTGGAATATTTGAATTTCCACTCATGTCTTCACTTACACATTGTGTGCCATCTTGCAGGGAAACACCTCTGGTTTTGTGGAATGTCTTCCCTTTAAGCCACACCTTCATGTCGGTAATATCAGGGTGGCCTAAAGAAGCTGGACTGAAGTCAGGATAGGTTTGGATGGCTTAAAACAAACTTTAGTAACAGTTAAACAGTCAGGAAGGCATGGTGACGTTTTTCACAGTTGAAGAACTTATGTATTGTCATCTGCTTCTTTTTGCTGATAAATGGACAGCGCTGTGGCATGTGTAGTATTTTTTTTCCCATTAGAGGTATCTCCCATAAAATCAACAATGTCTGCTGCGAAAAATGTATATCGGCTCTTGAACATTCTTTCAGGTAAATACACTCCATTATTCCTGCAGACATCATCCATAACACACTCTGCGATTTGAGTCTCATATCTGAGAAGACACTTATTCTCGATCGAGAAGCCCAATCCATGAAGTAGATTAACAACACATTTATTTCAAGTGGCTTGTTAAATTGCCATTCCTATGGCAACTTGTTGAGGTATAACACCTATTGGCTGCATATTGTCAGTACATGAACAGTACACTCGTCTCTCATTGTATGTCATAGCCATAACCATTTATGAGATACTCTTGGCTGCTTTATTTACAGCGGTTGGTTTTCTTTCTGACAAAATTATTTCTTATCTCCCACTACAAGCCATCTAAGGAATGCATACACTTCACGTGGAATGAGGTTCTTAGGCGTATACATTTTTCCTGTGAACGTCCATTGTTGAGCGTAATGTATGCACTTTCGGAGTAAAAGAGCTGCCACATGTTCACATCCGTACCATTACCACACTAATATATGGCATCGATGAAAACATCTCGTATTTTTTTTAAAGAAGCTATTTCCGGAATTCAATATCACCAATGTTGTCAATGAGTATTTGCTTTATTTGTTTCCAAGATATCATAGGATAAACCATGTTGTTCATTGTTTGTATGTTTTCATAAGTGGTTTGGATGACAGACATATGTATAGCCCACTTTTGTAGACATTCAAGAATGAGACTGATAAATTCAATTTCTGCTGCAGATTCTGTTGTAGAGTCCTTACACGTAGTATTCATAGCCTGCCTTAGCACATTACTTACGTTTTTGGTCCAGCATAGCAAATTGTATCTAACATCAATGGCATGTCCTTCCTCCTCCTTGATAGCTGTGTTGAGTTTGATGTTCAGAGCTTCATTCCCATTTTTGTTGAAAGCATCACGCAGATTTTTTGGGCTCGGTCAACTGACAGTCTTATAAGAGAATTCACTCTTGAGTGAACACAATTACAAAAGAGACATTCTTATTTACTGAAAGGCACACACTTAAAACGAGTAAGTCATGTATCACTTTCAGTCGATGATATTTGAATGTCAAATTTTTGTTTTAAACGGTAAAATTTTCCTTTGTGATTAACAGTTTGGAACCAACTCCTATGCCAAGATGCTCTTCCCTCAGTAAGTTTTTAGGAAGTTACTCCACGTAGTCAATGGCTCGCTACCAAGCATAGGTCATCCAGGTATTGGGCCCGCTCTCTGATTTTTTGTAGTACACGTTCATGAGTACCAAAATTTTTAACAAGACCTTCATTTGAGGCAATATCACAAATCATACATACATTGATGTCAAGGTCCATTTTGGGAATTTTTGGGGGCAAAATATCTTCTTTATCATAAATAATTAAAACGAGTCATCTTTTTGGGTTTACCCTTTCAAATCTAATAATTCAACTACCTGAAACAAAAAAAACAACTTGGTATCATGCGAATGATGAGAAACATTTTTAAAATTACAACTGTAACATAACTATTTTTGGCAACACGATCCTCAATTTTTATATATAGAAAGTCCTATTACATCTAAAAAAAGAAAGTAAAATTGATACCATATAACCCTTATTGCTAATAGGACTTCTTAAATTTTATATTAATTTACTACACATAAATAGCAGAAACGTAAAAATTAAATAACATTTAGATATGTTTGGATATTTAAAGTCAATTTCATGTTTACGGCCATTTTTCTTTATACAACTATTGTAGATAATTTAACTGTCTTTAAGTTGATACATTGTAGGTCTTTCTATCATAAATATTATGGAAGTTAGAATCAAAAGTGTTGGAACAAGTGGTCTGATTTCTCCCTCTCACTTCCCTTTACGGCCCTCATCCCCTGCATGAGTTCTGAAAGTGGCAACAGGTATTTTTTTAATCTTTGAGGCAACAGTTAATAAATGAAAAAAAACCACAATATTTTATTTCAAATTTCTCACGGATTCTAATATTCGACCAGTTACTCTTACACTATCCTTCCAGCCCCCACACCCTCAAATCAAGAATAAAAGTATGCCATAGTTTTCCACCATTTAGCACCATTTTGAACCCAAGTACTAAGTTTTACAAACCATCCCCAGAGACTGTATGATTGCTTTTGTTTGGGGGTGGGGAGCAAGTTATGAGTAACCCCCTAATATTAAAATGTTTTTTTAAATGCCGATTTAAAAGTTTTAATTTTCACCATTTTGCACCCAAGTATGGCGTTTTGCGCTGTTTTGCAAGGAAAAAATCAATAAAAAATAAGATCAGAATTAATTAATGGGATAAGTTCAGCCTATGCCCTTTTTCCCCAAAAATAGTTGTGATTTTTCCTATGATAATATTAATGTATTGTTTGCACTCAAATATGAAGTTTTGAACATTAATAGTTTAGCCAGAAAAATAATTAACTATTACACAAAGTTATAGGGTTTTATTATATTCAGATATTTCCAAAGTTTATAAATGTTTTTAGTATCAAACTTATTTTCGCACAATGTTTTACACTTAAGTAATTAATTTATTTTAAAGTATAAATAAATATATTGTTTTGGTGTCTTTTTGGAAAGAGTTTTATACACTAGTTTCTTTCTAAGAATTTTGATGCCTTTTTACTCTGTGACTTATATTTGAGTTTTAGTGTCACCAAATTTGAAAATTATTTCCTTGTTGATAACGTTTCTATTTTGTATGTACAAGGCTGGTGACCTTTTCTAACGGAGTTTACTATGTGAAATATTAATGGTATACCCTGCTTTTCTCAATATTCAGTCACTTTAAATTTAAGTAGTTCTGGAAACGTTTCTTAACGCTATCTTAAAAATGCTTACTGAGGAAATTTCGGTCCCGATGGTTATCTTGCCCAAATGGTCAGTGTAAGAACAGAACTACCCTAGTTGAGCTTTTTTTATGGAATGTGTTCGAGTTGGAAGGGTGCATGGGCATATTTAATTGTAGAAAGCTACCATTTTCCTTTATTACTATATTATTATAAAGGTCTCATTTATATATATATATATAAAATAAAGCTGTGCATTATAATATATATAATAAAGCTGTGCATTATAAAACTTATTTTCACTGACATTTAGAATAAACGACACTATTCTTCTCATTAATGGAAATTATTAATTATAAAATAACTAGGCGCTCCCGGACCATGGCTCATTAAGTAGTAATATTTTTAATAATATTCAGAAATAGTGAAAAATATAGTTCTCAGGTCCAGTTAATAGCTAAACTTTTGTGCCCAATAAAATGTTTTATTTAACTTGAAATAATATTAGCTATAGATCTAAGAAATATAAAATATTTGCCCCAACATATTTTACTCCAAATTTGAAAAGTTGAGATTCTTTAGTATATTTTAGAAAAATTAATTTGAATCTTATGTAGAATTTAAATAAGAACTGTATTTTATATTTAAATGTTTGACTTTTAAGAAATAACTATTCACAAGTTAGAAAGTATGATTTAAATATAGTTTAGCATTTTTTTTATAGATTTTTTATTTTATTATATATAGAGTAAATAGTCATATTGTAATCATGAACATTTTCAACCTCGAGATTACAATGAAGCTTTACATTTTATTTTCCCCTGAGTTAAAATAGTGGATTTTACAATTCTGTCTGTCTCTGAACATGGATACTAAACTGTTTGAATAAATTTGTTCAAAATTGAATGGCTATACTTTGGGAATTTGTATTGATTTCGACACTAGTCCTTATATTAACGGTAATTTATTTAAGAGTGACTTTTGAAAATTAATAATATTTCGAGAAAGCTATACCAATTTAGTTTAAATTGTGTATCTAGCTAGTGTTTGATCCGACAAATAATACTGTACACTTGTTTTTTGAGTAAAAATTAGTTTTAATTCAGTTTAATGAAGAATCATTTCTGGAAAGTCAAAAGATTTTCGAAAATGGCTCTAGCAGGTTGGTTAAATATGTATATCTGGGGAGCTTTCAGCATGACAAATAAAAATATACACTTGTTTTTTAGGGAAAAATTCATTAAGAGGTATTTTACCAAACACTGATTTTTTTAATAAAATTTGAAATGTTTTGAAAATAGCTTTAACAATTTGGTCAAAATGGGTATCTGGCAAGTGATTTACAATAAAAATAATTACCGGTACATAATTGTTAGTTTTTCCTAAACAATTAATTTAATAGTAGTGCTGATAATTGATATTTGAAAAATTGTAATTTAAAATAGAAAAAAAAATGAATCTCCACGTTTTACTGCCTGCTCAGCTTATACGCTTCCATGATAATTACTCGAATGGTGAAGGGAGGAGGAGGGAAACATTTTAAATGTAGTCTACCTGCATTTGCATGGAAGGAGAGTGGAAAACCATTGAGGAAGAAATACCCTCAGTAGACACAACCGGTATTTGAACACCGATCTCCCTATCTCCAGCAGGCCAGTCTAACAGGAAATTGATGCCTTGGACGATTTTGCCACTGAAGTGGGTTTTTTGAAAATAGATTTAACAATTTTGCCAATTGAGGACTATTTTACACGATTTAATAATAACGTATGTTGATTTTTATAAAATATATTAATTGAAGGGTAATTTGCTTATGATAAATTTTATAAAATTCAAAATCTTTCAAAAAGTGTTGTTATATGTTATTTAAATGGATGTATGTTAATTGTTTTTCATGATAAATAAGAAGATATATTTATTTTTAGCAAATATAAATAAAATTAAGGGTAGTTTACAAAAAATCTTTTTTGAAAATTTGAAATATTAAAAAAATGGTTTGCTCAATGTTGTTTGATCTGTTTTTGTGAAAACGGTTTTTATTATGCTTAAAAAATTATTGTTTCCAAGGAAAACTTAGGTAGAGTTTACAAAAAACTTTTTTTTTCCAAATTGGGAGGGGGAGGGGGCTACACTTAACTTGGCCACCGAACATGTTTTAACTTTAAATTTATTTATTTTTCTTGCAAAACTATTAAGGTGAAAAACGGTGATAAATATGTATAGAACGATGGCATATTTACAATTTTGATTTAGAGGTGCGGGGGCTGAGGCGAGGATCCACCAACTTAATTTTATCTCATATTAAAAAATCTTTCTCCCCAATCAATTGAGGTGCAAACCACCATACTTGGGTACAAAACAGGACAATTATTTTGGCATTTAAAACCATCAAATTATCGAGTGGAGTGCTATGACCTACCCCCTCCCACATTTATTAATCTTGAATATTATTTTAACAAAATTATTGTGCAACTTGGTTTCAAAACGTTGCAAATAAAAACTTTAAATTGGCATATAAAAAATTTAAACTTGTGGGTGACTACACTTAACATGACCCTCCTCCTCCCCATCTGAAACAAAAACTGTCGTACCGTATCTGGGACTAGTGCGAAAAACGTAATACTTGGGTGCAATACTGTGCAAAATAAGTGCAATACGATGACGCATTTACAATTTTAGTTTGAGAGTGTGGGGGTTGGAGGGAGGGACCAACAACCTAATTTAATCTGATATTAAATATTTTTTCTCACTAATCCATTAAGGTGAAAAACGGCATTCTTGGGTGCAAAGTTTTGGACTTATAAAGCCACCCAATTATAGAGTGGGGAGTTACGCTCAGCTTGCCCCCCCCCCTCATTTATTAATTTAAAATATTTGTTCTTGTAAAACGCCATACTTACGTGCGAAACGGTGCAGATAAAAACTTTTAGTTGACATTTAAAAAACAACATTTTAATAATAGGGGGCTACTGATAACTTCCCCCCCAAACAAAAACAATCGTACAGTCTCTGGGGATGGTTTGTAAATATTAATACTTGGGTGAAAAATGATGCTAAATAGGTAAAACACGATGGCATATTTACATTCTTAATTTGATGGTGTGGGGGCTGGAGGGAGGGTCCAACGTCTTATTTTTTTTTTATGTTAAATATTTGTTTCTCGCTAAAATATTAGGGTGCAAAATGCCATACTTGGGTATAAAATGGTTCAAAACAGGAATTTTAAGATGGCATGAAAAAATCCAACATTTTTATAATACTCTTAACTTGTCCCCTCCTAAACATAAACAGTTATACCATCTCTGATGTTAGGGTACAAAACGTAATACTTGGGTGCAAATCGGTGCAAATAGTTGCAAAACGGTGGTATATTTACATTTTAATTTTGAGGGGGTGGGGGGCCAATTTAAGTGATCTCTAGGATTCATGTAGATCACTTTACGTATATTGAAGAGCTCGGCTGGACAGGTCATCTTGTAACTCTAGGCAAATACCTCCCTTTAATAACCAAGGGAACAAAGAACACACTATAAGGGAAGACTCTGAAGAAGCTTACTTCAGCTGTTGATCTCATGATCACATTTTGACTTATTATTGAATATAAATATAAAATATGGTCGGGTAGATTTTTTTGGGTATGGATGGGTCTGAATAATATAATGTTAAGGTCCTAGCCTTAAGTCACCAATACTCGAAAGATATATCTAACGGAATCTTAATGTAAGTAATTGTATGGTTTAGAGGAAGATGCATTTCTTTTGGTATAATGGTCAAACTTACAGCCGGTCCGAATGTCGAGCACGCAGTTAAACAATGAGACATCATTCATGATTTGTACTAATGTACAGAACGACAAGAAAACTTTAGTTAAAACACGAACACAATCGATACTAAACATTTAGGTGAAACATTGGTTATATTAACATAAAACTAAGTGGTGGGTGAGTTTCTACAATGGTGAAAAGCAATACAGAGTTAGATGCCAACTGACTGCTATACACAAGTGGCTGAATGCACTAAACCACAAGAGGAAGCGGGGGGAGGGAAGCGACACTCACTATCAACAACAACCACCTCTAGTGTCATCTTCAACCACCAAATAAGATAACCTCAACACCGTTTGAAGGGAATTTTTACAATAAAACTTCAAAGTTTTAAATAACTCTAGAGAATTATACCAGCTTCACGCAATTTTTCGATAGTATAAATAGTATATTTGTAATGATTTGAATTAATTGCTTGGCTTGATGCTTGCAGGATTGCAGGAGACTTATTATATCAACAACTTCCTTAGGATCTTCCCAGTAACTTAATTGACCCCTCTTTCTCTCTACGTTTTTAAAATCTATTTTCTTCATGATTCTACTAATGAAACATTGGTTTGATGATGTTTAAATACTTTGGACTCACGCGTTACTTAAAATGTGATAAAGATTCGTTCCAAATTTGATGTGGATTTTTTCATTGAAAATATAATTTTAGATCTCAAAATACTTTATAGTGTAAGGTGAAGGAATCTTTCTTAAGAGTATATATAAACGTACAGAAGACTTTCGGTCCCATTAATACTCACTTTAGGGTCCGATATTCAATTGACTATATTTAATATAATGTTTAGTTGTTAAAACATAGGCTTAAAGCGTTATTACGTAATTACATTAGACTCGTGGCTTACATCACGAACTTATTATGCCTCTTGATGAATGATTTGATTCTTTAAAGTCAGTTTGAGAAAGAGATATTCTATAAGCCTTCTATATTAAGCACCTGAATTCTTATCTCTTATATTGATATCTGGTTTCCAGATTAAATTCCCAACATTATCGAGCATCGTCTCATTGAGGAAATTGATGTTTCATCTCCTTTAACAGTGATGAGGGGTTTGGTCTTGTGTATATTTTAGAACTTAGTTTATTTGTAAGTTTTATGATATTATTGATAAATGTAACAAAACAAATCTGATAAAAAAACAATAAACATACTATTATTATAAACTAGTTATGATACCATATTTTTACTGCTGTTTTCATTAAATCATTCTACCCATCAGGGCTATACGCGTTTAACTACTCTAATTAGATAGGGATATGGAAGGTATATGTTATAGGAAATGTAAAATTATTTTCGGGGAGTGAAAGTGGGAAACGATTTAGGAAAAAAAAACACTCTAAACATACCTGGTAGGGATTAAAACCCTGACCTCCCCATCAAAGGTAAACCAAACAATATGAGCTATACATTTAGACCACAAACCCATCGATGAGTTTTTTCTATTCATGCAGTTTTAATGCCTTCTTGAAACAGATAGAAGAAAAACGCCATATAATTAGTCCTACAATTGATTATCTTCACTTTATAATATCATTATTTAGAGTGTTTTAAAATAAGCATATTTAGAGATAAACTTGATGATATTTAAAATTTCTATAGTAACTTAATTCACATAGAAAAGAAGGAAATATTGCATTAAGTATTATTGTAGTTGCTGCTGAAAGAGCTTATTACTTCAATTAATTTCGTAATGTGTGATTGATCCATGAAATAATTCAGAGCAAGGGCTCCCAATGTTTCTGGCCAAAGGGTTAGATTTAAAACTAAACATAGTTGATGGCCGCACACATATCACACACACATTTTTTTTTTGTAGCTACACCTAAATCTGTACTGGTGAAAAGATAGAAAGTACATTCAGAAACTATCTATGGTGCACAGCTGAGTACTTATAGCACTGACGCAGCCAAGGGGGGGGGGGGGGGGTGAGAGAGGAATTTCCGGGTTGACCTTGCTACCAACTTACCTCTTTCTCGTCCCTAAGGCTGTTGAAATCATACATGACGTCTCTACAAAATAAAGACAGACTTAATGGGCTTCATGTACTGTACATACATCCAGAGGTGTCAGTTACGATCCCACGTGGAAAAATGCCAGATCTGGCCCAGATGTGTAATTCGCCAGATATGGGAATGCCAGATTTGTCCCAGATATGGCTCAAATCTGGACCAGATCTGCCCCAGTTCTGGGCATATCTGGCCCAGATATGGACCAGTTCTGGCCAGATATGATTCTACCATATGGGGAGGATGAAGTTCTCAATGAACTTTCTATCAAGCCAAGAAAAATTCACATAAGACTAAAGTGAATAATTACAAAAGTGATTTTGTGAGTTAAGAGTTAGTGCAAGTTGCTTATTTAAATTTTCAGATTTTAGTTCATAAAATAATTTTATAAATCAAATTTCCAAAATACAGTTTATTAAACTTGCATGTTTGTATATTCTAGCAGTATGTATAGATAAAAATGTGTTCATAAAACCTTAATAGTCATAATAATTAGAGAATTATGACCATTTTTATAGATTTTAAATTATTTTGGATATTATTGTATTTCTTTTGATGCATTTGCATTTTGCAGTACTTAAATTTTCAAATTTTCACGCGGTAAAAAACAATGGAGCCTGCTTAGTTGGTCAGTGAAACTAAACCCCCTCCCCCACAAACGAATCCTGGCTGCGCCAGACTCCATTTAACCTTAGAGGTAGCAGTATTACCTTGACGGAATACACTATGGTCCTATTTCATCAGCAATGCCATATTAGAATCATGCAAGGTAAATTTGGTACCTTTCTGTATAAACTAATTATGCAATTATTTATTGTAACACTTGGGCTTCTTTCAAATATAAACTTTGTGTATTACAATTACAACTTATTTTATCAAATATATAATACAATGAAACAAGAACTGTCGCTGATTGAATGTATGACACTTGAGTGCCACACTTTATAAGCCCCAGATCTATAATAAGGAAGCCAATGCTATTGTTAATTTCCAGTTTAAAAAAAAACCTTATTCATATTTGTTTATGGAAATGAAAATATTTTGCCAAATTTTAGCCTCATGACATGAACATATTACTTTGCAAATACATTTACATGGTTTAGATGTTTAAGTTATTTGAAATAAATTTACATTGATTTAATTTTCTTTTTCTCAAGTCTATAAACTTGAAAGAAATAATCACTGCAGTAGTGTAGCTATTATTTAGAGGATGTGGGCTGAAATAATTATTTAGTGGCGTAGTAAGGGGTTAGCACAGAAGAATATGGGAGCTTCGCCCTGAATTAAATATTTTGTATGAATTAGTTGCCTTCAGAAAACCTTTAAAGGTTTTTATTGGTAGCTCAAGATTTTTTGGTGATTTGTCCATAAATGTTTTTACCATTTTCAACCATGTGGAATAAATAATAATTGGTTAGTAAACTGTTAATACTAGCAGCTTTGTAGTATATACTGTGGCCAAGACAAGTTTTCATTTCAGTTAGAACTGAAGTTTCATTTTTTTTTTTTTTTTTTACATAACATGTATCCATTCAAATCTGGTAGAGCGATAGCTATGGCGTTGAGGGTGGGGCCCTTCTAGTTCACCCCGTGACAACGCTAATTCATCACTAGTCAAAAGTAATGCAAAATTTTATAACAGGAAGCTAAGACTCAACCATATATAGAATAATTAAAATTAATTATATTTAATTTCATTAGGTAAGACTAACAGATTTATTAAATAAATTACTCTCTTATTAAAATTAAACTTGACAAAATTATTCATCTATGGTAATGCTGACCGCCCAATTTCACACTATTTAAGTTTTATATGATGAAAATGCAAATAATCAGACTCCCTGATTTTGAAGTAGCCCGTACCAGCAGCTAATAGGCCCATTGATCTGATCAATTTGATTATTTATACATGGTAGGGCCTATTATTTATTTATTTCATGCATAGCGTCATAATACCCGTCCGGTGTATCCACATATTTACTCTAATGGGTTGAGACGAGTAAGTTAGAATTTAAATGAATTTCCGTGTAAGTGGAGGTAAATTATTTCTGAAAAAAATAACCCACTTTCATCACACCCAGCAGAGATTCGAACACTAATCTCCCAATCCTCGGTAATTCAGTATATTGTGAGAGTGACGCCTTGGGCCATGTGGCACAGATGCCGGTAGTATAGTTATCTATGTACTCAACATGATGTTTACACGTATTGTTTTTCATGTTATCGTTAGCCCTCGGTGTAGGAGAGAGAAGATATTGTGATAGTCAAACAAAGTGCACTAGAGATTTTATGGATGTCGGCATTTTATGACCCATTGAACAACAACAACAATAAAAAGTTGTTTTTTACAATGCCATTTGTTTGTCTGTCTGTGTGTCTGTATTTTGGCCTAGAGCTGAAACAGTTCGATTGGGCCAGAACCTGATATAAAGGACTTTATTAAGGTTCCCCAGAGGCGTTTTTGGAATCACATTATCTAACCTTAAAATTAAAGGTAGCTTTCTTAAGGGGAAAGGTGAAAACTTGCTTTTCTCAAAATCGGCTTAACGATTTTAATTAAAATTCTTATATAGAAACTTTTTAACACTATAACCAAATGGCGATTCTCATTTTCACATGAACTTGAGTTTGAGGATACTTTACATAGGTGCAAATTTCTCTTATCTTTTATCCGTAAGTCTTTGAGATGTATGAAATAACTTAACAATGAAAATATATATATTGATTACAGATACAAATCTTTTAATTGAAATTTATTTTTATAAAATCAATAGTTTCCGAGCTATAAGCATATATATATATTATGAATAACTTTGTAATGGGAAATTGATCGTTATGCTCTTTGGTGGACAGAGATATTCCTCTTTTCTCATTGTCTCTGTAACAATATATATTATTATTTAGTTTATGCTCTTTGGTAAAGTGGGATGTTCTTTTTACTTTCTCTGGGCCCCTCAGAGAGAGTATTTTGATCGTCAAAAAAAAAGATTTAAATCAAAATTTTGATAAAATATGTCAACGTTTCATGACCCCTGAGACAGAAAAAGTTGTTTTCATGATGCAGTCTATCTGTCTTTGTGCCTGTATCTCGGCCTCAAGCCTAAGCCATTTTAATGCTAGGGTAGAAACCTTGTATCTAGGGTTTCCATAGGGTTCGTCGAAAGGGCTTTTGGAATGAACTATCTTAACTTAATATTAAGGGTATTTTACAGAAGGTAAAAAAATTTAACACATCGATTTTCTCTGAACTCGCTTTAACGATTTTGATTAAATGTTGTATCCAGGTATTTTTAAACATTAAAAACAAAATGGCAAATCTGATTCTCCCATGAAAATGACTTAAAGGGTACTTTACATAAGCATACACTTCCAATTTGGATCAAATCTGCGCAATTATTTAAGATACTAAATAACTTATTATTTTAAAAATGTAGCACTATTTAAAATTAAATATTTTTATTTAGCATATATATTTTTTATAATACCAATAGTTACTGAGCTATAAGCGAATATATATATATATATATTATTATATATATTATGGAGCTTGAATAATTGAAATTGATTATTATGCTCTTTGGTGGACATTGGTTCTGTAAAAGTATATATTATCTTATATATGCTCTCATATATGCTCTTTGTTGAAGTATTTCTGCAACAATATCTTTGCTTTCGTTTTACAAATCCTATGAGCTTTTAGTAAATGTTTCTATATTAATATAAAAGAGAGAGAAAGTTGGTGTGGTGCACTGATTATTGATTATTAACGTAATTTAAATTAATGCGCATTATACTTAGGGAACTGTGTGCAAAGAATCAAAAGGTTTGAACTTGTGAAGCTACTTCCTGGCTTACACCAAAGTGCAGTCTAGCATATTTACCGGTCATCAGCATGGAAATCGAGCCAATTCAGTACAGTTTGCTTATTTCAATCGCCCCACTCAGCAAATTGTACTAATTCAATGACATATTGAGAACAGAAAATGCAAACTATCACTTAATCTAATGTATCACGATACTGGGAAATTGCATTTGTCACGTCTTTAACTTTTTTTCAAATATTCAAAAGTAGACACAATAAAGAGAGAAATTATTATTCAACATAGAAGATGACTTCCATAGATGTTGCTTTGTTGGCCAAATAAGTGACACTTAATTTGATCGATGAATAGTCTAAGATATCGACTGCCAGTGATGGGGAGATCCGGGTTTAAATTCTGTTGGGTGCACTGTGGATAATATTTCTTTAATTGTTCTCCATTCTCCCTTAAAGCAAATATGAGTTAATTCCCTCTCAAGTCTCCCTTTTTAACCAGTGCAATTAAAATGTGTGTAGACCGGATTGGTAATAACACAGGGTGTAAATAATTTTATATGCTACAAAACATTAATGCATATACACACAAAGAGGAAATCCAAGTTTGATGGATGTGTCCGTATGTACGTGGACATGATTTTATAAATTTAGATCTATTGATAAATGGAATATAAATTATTATAAAACTATTCTGATACATAAATATATGCTATATCATAACTTTCACGACAACTTCTCAAATTGGTAGACCTAATACTAGAAAATAGAACCCATGTTGCCCGGGATACAATGTTTTTAAATATAATATATTATATACATATTTTTTCACTACTATCTTTTAGTCATGGGAATGCCTAAGGTTGAGAGGTTTGGAGGTACCCATTCCCCCAATAGACTATTAGTCTTTAAGATAAAATATCATTCAATATGAAATTTCTTTGAATATTTCGTTTAAATATTTTGCTCATTTGAAAGATTTCAATTATTTCATACATGCATTGTAGGGCCTTCCATAGTTCACCCAAGATGGGCTAAGTCGGGAATTCACCACCCAACCCCACAAATTCCTTAAATAATTGTAATAAAAACCTAAATATTTAATCACTGCAGGTGTGTCAAATGAATATGCTAAATTTTAATACCAAGCTTATGACTTGATATTCAAAAGTTATATTGTTATTAAAAGCCCTCTAAAATGTCAAATTAAAAAAATAAAATACGATAGCTTCAACATATTGTATAAAGCCGTAACTAGATACAATTTTAATTAATATTTCCTTATTTACTGTTTGAACAGTAACAAAATAAAGGCATAAAAGATTTTGAAATAGTAGCCTTCATTATGGTGTTTAATTTAATTAACAATAGATTTTAAAGCTCTAAACACAAGATAAGGGTTAATAATACTTGAGACCACCTTTAGAGACTACAAATCACTTTTACTACACCCAATTTCACATTAAACTAATATTAAGTAGCTTTGAACTGCCTGGACTCGAACTGACGAGGCTATCAGAGCTGATTAGTCAATGCAAGGAGACATATTGTCTTTGAGCTTTCAATCATAGCTTTGAGTCTATGAAGAATTAAAAACATTTCAAACTACAATAATTAAAATCTACTAATAAGATTAAAAAAATCCCACAAAATTTAATTTCTGTGAAATCTCACAAATCTTATATACATTTGAAATTTGCAATTAGCTAATTTTATAAAGAGAAAATGTAATCAAAATAATTCAAGAGCTCGATATTTTTATCAATTCGCTTTACATTTTATTCGGCCTTTATTATTATTATTTTATTATTATTTAGTACCGCATCTTACTATCCGTTCGGGTTACATGCTTAGGTACTAATTACGCTAATGGATTAGTAACTGGGAAGGTTGAATCTAGACGAAGTGAACCCGCATTTGCGTGGAGGGAGAGTGGAAAACCATTTAGGAAAAATCACCCCAAGTTCATCCGACTGAGATTCGAACCTCGATCTCCTCATCCTTGGACAGTCCAGCTCAACAGGAAATCAGCGTGTTAGCCAACAATACCCCCGAGGCCTTTCTTAATGAACAAAAGAGTAGTGTATGGATTTCACTCATTTCGAATACTTTTTTTAATTTAACTACTAATTACCACATACAAACTACTAATAAAACAAATCAGCTACACGATGCTTAAATTAATTAAATCACTGCCCTTGTTTAAATCTTCAACTTTCTTCTGGAGCAGGAGTCGGCAAACTTTTTGATCCTTGTCTGTGACCTAGTAGACTTATAAAACTATCAAAGGTCCCACGATCACCCGTAGTTTCTACACTCTGTTTTTATTTTAATTTGTGTCTATATATCTTTTTTTTAAAGTCAACTTTTCTCAAACACTTGTGTCCACACCTTTATAGAAAAGATAAATACATGAAATGTATGTCATCATATTAAACTATTTAATTTTCTAATAATATTAGGTATTGACTGATTATGACCAATAAAGGATATTTTGGTCATAAGCAAAATATTATTTGAAAGTAGGCCTACTTGATATATTGACGAATTTAGAAGATTCAAAAATCGAATTTTAATGACGATTTAGTTTTCTTACGTGATCGACTAAACATTGCCGCGAGATCGAACGGTTGGCGACTCCTGTTCTATATAATAAATATATCTTGTATATTTATTTAGAAAAAGCAAAACTAATGCGAAATTTTAATTTCCACCCCTCAAATGAAAATAATATGGTTTTCTCAGTATTTAAAAAAAAGTGAATTTATATATTCACCTTTTAAAAATATAAGTTAACGATCTTTTATAATTTAGAAGTCCTTGGCATTAAAAATCTGGAGTACAATAATGATAAATTAATCAAATAATAGTAAAATTAATAGTCATAATTAGCGACACACAATGACGTAGATGGTAGGCATATTTTGTTGCTAAGTGAAGCCAATCATTTTGAGTCTCACTGTCACAATGAACGTGTTACGTGGGGACTGTAGAACTGCTAGATAAGTAATTGGTAGTTTATGTGGTATTAATCGGAAACATAAATAACCATAAGGCCCGTTTCGGTGGTCTCTTGGTTGGTCTAACGCGCTACTCTCGCAACGGACTA
>JAVRXN010000010.1:68640273-68855289 GCA_033556935.1 Timema podura | reverse complement strand
AGAAATTACAAACTTATATTTTGAAAGCAACATTGGTAAAATAAACTAACTATATTAGCGGAATTTATATTGGCATTGACACACTATATCTAAAGTGGCAGCTACAGATCAAATGACCTGTTATAGGAATAGATTAATGCATTTTTAGTATTTTTAATAATGCTCAGACACTGTTCTTCTTTTAATATATCAGCACGGTGATACAGAAATAATTCTAGAACAAACACTTAAATTATAACAAAATTTTTCCTGTTTGGTGGTTTGACAATAGTGGCAATATATTCTACAAATCAGAAAGGTCTTCAAAATTCAACTCTCTTTTTAAAAATGAAAATTAATTATATTATTAAAGCTTAGTAGTAGGTATTGTATGTTTTGTGTATAAATTTAATATATTGAAGAGAATAGAGAAATTCCCATAACCCCCAAAGTAAAAAAAATATGGGGGCTTCAGTGCCCCATCACTACTGTTTGAATTTCCGTAAGATTCTGAAATTATTCAGGGTCAGCAAGCTATCTGCTTTATGATGCCCTTTTTACTCAACCAAGCTTTAACAAATGGTATTGCATAGCAGCAAATTATAAGTTTTCTTGATCAACTTTATAAAGATTAAATGAGATGTAGGTATTCTCCACTAAAACTTCATTTATTTTTCTACAGCAATGTTATTCAGTAGCTAAATTAATTTTAACCTTCAGCAGAACTAAATGGTATGGATTGTAATCATTTAACTAGTTTAGACCCACCTTGGTGGCGTAGTTGGCTAACACGCCAGTCGTGTTGAGCCAGACCACCGAGGACGGGGAGATCGAGGTTCGAATCTCGGTCGGGTGAACTGGGGGTGGTTTTTCCTAAATGGTTTTCCACCCTCCCTCCACGCAAATGCGGGTTCACTTCCTCTAACTTCAACCTTCCCAATTCCTAGTCCATTAGTGTAATTAGTACTTAAGCGTATAACCCGAACGGGTAGTAAGACGCGGTGCTAAATAATAAAAAAAAAAAATATAGTTTAGTTTATGGTGCCCAAAGTGTCCAAAAAGGGAGTTTCCTGAAAATTTAATGAGACCAGGAGCTAATTAAGTTTAATATAAAATTTAATAATTATATTATGAGCTAAGAATTGATCTTACTTTACTTTCAATGCCCTCCTTTGGATTTGTTAAGTCAAATAAAGTAGGATAATGTTTAAATAATCATTTTATAAGTTGTTGGAATGCTGGTATTCTTTTATAGCTCGTTACGAGTTGCGGTTGTTTAGTGAAGCCATCTTTAAGCATGTGCATGCGCACCCCGTCTTTGGCAGACAATAGACAGTCGAGTCATGCCCGTTGTAACTTTGGGATGCACATCTGTGACTTCATCACTTGTAATTTTATTGTACTGGCTTATGTATATTTTCTCGTGTTATCTTATTTATTAACAATTCACTTGACCCGTTGTGATCTTTCTCTAACATAAGTTACGTTATCAACTATTTTTACTGTTAGGCCTACATTGGAATTAAAGAGGAATTAATCTTGTTTAAACTTAAGCTTTAGATTTTGAAATTATTAAATTAATTAATGTATTTAAGGTATAGGCCTATTCAAGGTCTTGATCTTGGGCTTAGCAATGAAGTCCTTAAAATGGTAACTTGGAAGTCCTTAGAATGGTCACTTGAATACTATATTGTATTATGTTTGTGTTTTCCCTACCAAATGAAATGTTATACTGGCAAAACTCAAACGTTTTCTAATCAAATTACTTTCTTAGGTGAAACAGTAAAGCAAGTTGGTGACACTGCTGACAATTTACACTACTGACACACCTGAAACTTTGCTCACCTTAACAAAATATCCCAGGTTGAGCAAACAATCAGGCCCACCAGGAATGTAAAAACGATGAAACCCAGACAATGTTGAACGTTTCAATAACATGTGTTGGTATTTTACCTATAAACACACATACAGTCATGGTGGATACTTGTTGCCTGGTAACGCTAGTATTGCTATTCTACCAAGCAACAAACCTATACAAGAAATAAGGGAAAAGTGCAGATTATAATATGAGAATAATTTATTAAACAAAAGGTTACACTCAATAAGTGGTGACAGTTGTTATTTATATAGATATTGCCAAAGACAGAAAACGATGCATAAAAACATCTACAAAAATAAAAGGGTCTGGCTCAGATAAGAGATAAAATTAAAATTTAAACTATCTAATTCAATCATATTAATGACAGGCATGTTAAAAATTCTAAGGACAGCTAGAAGAGAAGAGAGAATCTCCATCAGTAAATGGTTAAGCTCGAAACCAACAAAATTATTAATCTCACTACATAGAATCAGGGCCGTTAAAAGGCAAACAAATTACAACAAAAAGAGCACTAGGTTACGCCCATTTTCCTTTTAACTAGAACAAGGCAAAATGCCTTAAATACCGATAACCAAGCTAATTGTAGGGGAGTGACCCCAAGTGCTTAGAGGACACAGAAAACGTTAGTAAGAATATGTACTTCAAAAGGCCTAAGCACATCAGAGAGAAGCCTCCGACACAAAAATAATTATAATCAAAACCGTCTCTCTTAAAGGCTACCAGAAATTACTCTTTATAATTGTACAATTAGGTGAAGCCCATTCTAAACTTAAAATTAAACTATATATTCATGTTACTTACACGCGGACTAGGTCCATAAACCAGGACTCAAGAGGGAAAGCCCCAGACAATAGACATAAATAAATTTAAATCATCACCGGCCCTTTTAAGGGCTTACTAAGTTTAAGTATGCAAAGGGACCCACCCATAAGATAGTCTAAAACCCTGAGACAACTAAATTTAAAGATCAAAATCCTATGGTTTTACAACCAAGCAATTTAACTATTTAACATTTTAACTTATAAAAATATAAATGTGTAACCTCAAGGTGAGGACGAAAGAGGTTAATGTTAGATGGCCGTAAAAATAACCGGCTTTAAGAGCCCAAGAGACAAATATTTTAACCTGAAACTGACATAACATTATGGAGAGATTTAACAAACAGTCTTACATTGTTTAAATACAGAGAAAGTCTTTCCGTCATCTATTAGTCGAAAACGAGCCACAGAGTGTGTGTTCATTCTTTTTTTTAGAGCATATATTTATATTGAGACGACCAGAGGCACTATTTAATCGGAATGCAAGGAATAGTAAAGGTCCAGCGTTTTTATATATTTCCTGGTCTTGAATGTAGTTTAAAATACTATCCAATCAGAGATATGGAAAGAGTTGGTTGGTGAAACCGCACAATCCAATCTGAGCCATGGAAATTTGTGGTTGGTGGAACCATGTAACTATTAGCATTTCAGTTGGAGAATGCAAAAACTTCTCTTGACTTTGTTGACACAGCGCAAGAGGTCACAGAAAGTGAGGTGACTCCGGCTCTCTCAGAAGTACGCTTTTAGGAAGAGTAGAAGAGATAGGCAGACGACCGTGGTGGTGCCCACAGACTGGTTGGTCAAAGAGACATAGGATTCTAGATCAAGTGAAAAGGCTTTCAGGGAAGCTTGGAGAAAAGAGTCTTCGTGCAACAAACTTATACTTATAGCTAGTCTTACAGTTAACTGGGGCTATATTATTGTATTGATTCGAATAACACGTTACTGAATTGGAAAACTAAAAAACATAGCACTTGTAAAAACACCACTGCATGACTGTTCCACTCGAATTACACAAACAAACCTAGAGGTTATACAGTTGAATGACCTTGGATTGTGATGACTGGCTCCAATAACTGTATACATGTGCGTGTGTCGAGCTACACATGGTGTCAAGTTTCCGAGACTTTACAGTACTCACATTTCACATAAGCATTTCAAAGCTTCTTTAGAATTTAATTGGAAAAATATGTTAGTAAAAATTATGCCATCAGGATAAATTTTAATATATAATCTCATATACCTAATGGTGGGGATTATATGCCTATAAAATAAGTTAAAACTAAAATTATCTGATTACTACTATTCTATTAAAGTCTCTTCTTTATTTGGTCATGGCATACACCTGATAGTTTTATTTATAAGCAGTTCTAAGCCCTACTGAATTATTAGGTAAATAATAGCCATATACATACAAAATTTCTAGAAGTAGTTATGCTGTTGTAGTTACAGTATTCTGTTGCAGCAAATTATTTTAAAAATAAGAGGGAGAGTGAATTTTTGAAAATATGCACCATAGTATAGTTAAAAAGACGTTGGGAGTAATTTATGAAAGGACATCACTTCATGCTCAAAGAATACACAGGTGATTTTGAATTATATCTGTTTAGCAATAAACAGCTGGCCGAAGTGTTCCAATATTAATTGCCTTTCTCTTTTAACAATGAACCTCAATCATGAAATGCTTGCAGGACTAGAAATGGTCCTCAATTATGAATTGCTTGAAGAACTAGCAATAGGACTTAATTATGTACAGCTTGCAGGACTATCTATGGCCTCAATTGTCAACTGCCTGGAGAAATGGTAAAGAGGCTTAGTTGTAAATTGATTGCAGGATTAGCAATGGGCCTCAGTTGTCAAAGACTTGCAGGACACATTACAAACTCCCCCACTATAATCAGTTGTAAACTTGTGGCTTACTTAATAGCCACTGCTATCAAACCGTGCTTGAGACCCAAAAATGTTGTCATATTTATTTTTTGATAATATTATATTTCGAGTCAAAGTGATTTATTTGCCAGGTGGGCCTCTTGTGCGTGGCACACTTGACACATGCCTTAACCCGGGCCTGCAGCAGCAAATAAATTAGTCATAAGCAGTTTGAAAATGTTTATTTTTAAAGTACACAGGCCTACTGGCTGCTTTGGACATTCTTACAAATTTATTGTTGGATGAGTGAATTAGACATTATAGCTATAAATGGCATGTCTATTTAAATTAATAAGCTGTGTTAAAAGCTTTATATACAATCAAATTCTTGAAATTATTTATCATACTGTTGGGAATGTTATAGTTATAGAATTATTTAAAAATATTTTGCAAGATTTTTAGTGTAATGTTAAGCAACTGTTTTAAGTGTTAATGTTCCATTAGACAAAATTTAGTAGAGATCAATATATCATAGAAATATCTTTGAAAATTTAAATACAGCAAGGGAAAATTATATATACATTATAAATTTAGTTAAGATGTTATGAATGTACAATTTACCAATATTTACACTCACGTCGCAAGAGCAGGTCCACTCCCTGGGTGTTTGCGTTGCAGAACACCTATACCTGTGGCAGATGGAATCTGCCTTTTCTGTTCCATCCCTTGAGTGGGAGTGGGTTTGATGGCAGGAACTGAAGAATAAGAATAATTAAAATCACTTATTTTTTAATTAAGTTTAACCTAAAATCTCAAATTGATTTAACAAAATGGACTTATCTTGAGTTGACTACAAGAAAATGTATGCATGCATCTTGAGAGTTTTTGAAAGCAATGTGGTTGTAAATGCAACATCAAATTCAATACTTTTATTGCAGAAGGTATGACTTAATTGATTTACAACAGTATATAATTACTTCTTAATATACAGCCATCAAGCTCGGAGTTTCTTCGCCATATGAATACAAGCTTACCATGTTACGATTCTGAGCTAAGCCTGTCCAATTACTAATGAAACCCAATATACTTTAAATATGTTAATGGAGATATTATTTCCCCACATATGCCTTCTCTCCCAAGGAGTTTTTTGCTTCTTATTTAAAAAATGTTAGAATATAAATCCCAGAAAATCAATAAAGTTTTAGATCTAGGTACTTGGTTGTAGATTTTTTCGCAATTATTGAATATCTCTGTTTTTAAACATATTTTTTTTAACATGACAGTATATTTGTGATCACAAAAAAGGAGTGTATTTAAAGTTAAAAAAAAAGGGGGGTGGACCTAATGCAAATTCGTGGTTCCATAGTCTAACTCGCTACTCTCGTATTGGACTTAATTATCGGTGACGATTTGAGAAGATAAAAAACATAGTTTGCTTCCACCATCTTTAAAAAAAATAAAGTGTTAAAAAGGTGTTTGCATTGATTTAGAGGGAACAGCTTTTCCATCTGCTTCTAAGTTTTGCCTAGCTTTAGCCACTACAGGTGTATAGAACTGTTCCCAAAAATTGACGCAAACAAAACTAATCTAATAAGCTATTGCAGCGGTTCCTGAACTTTTTAAATGGTGTACCACCCCAACAATTTTCGTAATTTGTAGTACCACCAAGATGATGCAGAATATTTACTATTTTGGTACAATTTTAATGTTGCCCAGAGTTATAACACATACCGCACCACCCCACTGTACCATCTGTCTGAGCTTAAATAAATGTTTCCATCCTTCCCTCCAACCACTGTTTAAATCTGTTTAACTTTTTGATAGAATTGGTCTGAATATATTTATGAAATTTAATAAGGCCTTCAATTTGCTTGGTTTCTTTGGCTTCTCACGGTGTACCACCAGGAATAACTGTATGTACCACTGGTGGTACGTGTGCTACAGTTTGAGAACTGCTGCACAGTTCTTTTAAATTTAGCTCCATACCAAAAATAGATGTGTCTCCAAGTCTTTGTAAATATTTAATATATATAGACTACATGACTTTTGCAAGAATGGTGTCAGTGCTAGGTCTGATTCAACCAAGAATTTTTATGAATTTACTAGCTTTTGCCCGCGGCTTCGCTCGCGTTAATGAAGATTTTATCAATAAATTCAGGTTGTCGATTGACACGGGGAATATGACAATAAAAACGATGAACATATTGAGGTTGTTAGTCAATAGAGGTAGAGATAAAGAAAATAAATGGTACGGCGCACCGCACAGACTTTCTCTCTCTTTCTATAAACTCGTAAGATTTCTGAACGGAATAATGTACATTGTATCATCACCACTCCACATAAGAACACGCATAAAATAATATACAATGATATAGAAACAATGAGAAAAGAGGCGCATCTTTGTCCACCTAAGAGCATTTCAAACAGTTTAATGTCTTCCACAAGGGTCAACACTTCGTAATAAAATTTCGATTTCTGGTTAAAATTTTATCATTTTATAAGGTATTGCAGATCTTGAAGTCATCGCATTGATATTTAATTATTCATTTATACATTTTGACCAATAAAAAATGTAAATATTGACTATTGAGTCTAAAATGGAGATAGATCATTGCTGTGCAAACATTTCTCCTAAGAGCTTTAAGGAAAACATAACATACTTTTTTTAGATACTTACTTATATTTAATTACTCTATGGCATTGGAAAATTATTGCGTTAAGACTTAAGTAGTATATGTTTACAACTAAAGCTCACAAAATTGTATTAATATATTTGCAAATATCTCAGAAACTGTTGCTTTTATAAAAATATATATCAAATAAAAGTTTTTTAATTCTAATAGTCCTACAATTTTGAAATGATAAGTTGTTTAGTTTCTCAAATGGTTGTGGAGATACGGAAATTAACGCTTCTGTAAAGTACCCTAAAAATCATTTTCATAGGAAAATGAAAATAGCCAGTTTATTTATAATCTTAATCAACGCCTAGATACGAATTTTAATCAAAATCGTTTGAGCAGATTTTGAGAAAACCAATTTTTTCTCTTTTCGCCCTTCAGTAAACTACCCTTAATTTTAAGTTTTTATAGACACACAGACAGACGGCATTGCAAAGACTATTTTTTAGGGCTGTGGGGGTCATGAGACGTCGATATCCATCAACATTTTAGGTTTTTTTTTTTTACGGTCGCAATACTTAAACTTTAATGTCCAAAAAGTTAAAAAATTCATATAATTGCGTAAAGATTGAAAGTTATTGATTTTATAAAAATATGTTTCGAATAAAATATTTGTATTATGAATACATATACATATTTGTAATGCTAAGTAATTTCATATCTCAAATAGTTTCGGAGCTATTATAAAAAATGTTAATTTACGCATCAGACCGGAAGACTTAAAGCCATTTTGCCGAAATATTGAGAGTAGCCACTTTGTTTGGAATATTTATTAATGTTCATAAATGAAATTTAATCAAAATCATTAGAGCCGATTTTGATAAAATCGACCTTTTCTCTTTTTTCCCTTGAGTAAACTACCCTTAATTTTAGGGGTAGATATCCAATTCCAAAAACCCCTCGGGGCAACCCTATGAAAACCCTAGATATCAAGTTTTAGCTCAATCGGTAAAATAGTATAGGCTCTAGTTGTAGGTACAGACAGACAGACAGATAGACAGACAGACGGAAATTCAAAAACCACTTTTTCGGATTCAGGGAGTCATGAAACGTCAAAATTCATCAAAATCTCGAGTTCGATTTTTTTGACGATCACCATACTTTCTCTACCTGTAAGATAGAGAGAAAGTAAAAACAAACTACACAATATAAATCAGGATTAAGTGTAGGAGTAGAAAAGAAGTAGCGGAGTGTGTGTCAGTAGAGTCACAGGTTATGCCTTGCCACGAATTGGAAGATCCTACTCCATCTTAAATTTTACTTACAGTTAATTAAAATCCCTTATTTACTCCGCTTGTTCTTGACCGTTGCAATCATGGGCACAGAATAGATCATTATTTTAGGACGCTCCTATATACTATGTTGTATGTCCTTCCATTTGGTACAAATACATACAAATTCTAGGCATTGGACACACGCGAACAGGCTACATATGGGAAAAACATGGCATTTCCAAATGCACCCCTGCTACCTGCAATGTTTGTCCTTGCGCTTTGTTAATAGTAATAGCAAAACTAAGTTTGATTGGAAACTGGAGTCTTTTGAATTGAAATGGTAGGTCAGTGTGGATTATTGAGATTCGAGGTATGATTACAGTTTCCCCTTTTCCCACACCTGGTAAAATGGTGGCACAGATTATATTTTGCCCTAATTGTGTAATTGAAGCCTCGTCCCATTACATAAACGGGGTGCATCTAAATTTCGCATAAGCATAACTGGTACACCTAATGTCAATTGTAGTTTATGCAAGGGTACACCCGATAGCTCCAGAGAATTTAAAAACTCAGCGGGATATGAAGTGCACTGTTCTGTGTTCATGATTGTATCTATTGACAAATACTCCTTTATTTCTCCCTGCACCTCTTTCAAAATGTCAGTGTTGATTTTGTTAACGATTTCATATTTTGGTGCAAGAAATGCTCTTGCACACAACCAATGATCACAATTTAAATTTAGTTGTAAGTCTGGGTAAACTTTAGCAATGAGCTCCACATCATTTTCCACCAAATTACAGAATTCCCCTGTAAGTAAAATACAGCCTTCAGCATCCGTGTCCAAACGTCCATCGCCAATTTTCAATAGTGTCTCTGCGTAATGTCCTGAATATACGTCATTATAAAGGTGGACTCTCATATTCGTTGTTAGGCTGAATTTTTTCACTTTTGGCCACAATCTTGATGACTTGAGACAGGCTTTGATTTCATCTGCATGTGTGCCCCTCTGGATCACCGGTAGTTTGTCGGAAGTCACCAGCCAGTAAAACTACCATTCCTCCTCTCTCGCAAGTCCTGAAGATTTTGGTTTAATGCCTCTATAGCCTTTTTGTGGGACATCGTACTTTCGTCCCACACTAAAAGTGTACATTGTCGTCGCATCATACATCGAGAGCTATTTTTGCTGAAATGAATAATACCAAACTTTTTACGACAATTTTGTCATTTACCATAACGGGGTGAACAGACAGAGCTTAATTAGCTGAATATAATCATTTTTAATCATTTTAAGATAGATGTGCCTAAAATAACTCGGGAACAGATTTTTATTCGGGGTATCAGATTTTCTTCTGGGATACCACAGGTCCCTTTTTCTGTACTCCAGGAATCATGTTGCAATTAATTTATTCATATCAGTAGGCCAAGTTGTTAAGCTGGACGACCGTCTAACAGTTATTTTTTTCTATCCGTCAGGAACAGTACTTTTTTTCTGGATTAAAGGTACCCTATGTCCTTTTCTATATCCATGACAACGTGTATGCGAAATTTCATGATGAACGGACGGGTAGTTTAGGCGTGAAAGCGTAACAAACAATAAAAAACAAAGAAACAAAGAAACTCACATTCACATTTTTTCTGGATGAAAGGTACCCTATATCCTTTTCTGTACCCATGACAACGTGTATGCGAAATTTCATGATGATCGGTTGAATAGATTAGGCGTGAAAGCGTAACAAATAATAACAAACAAACCAACAAACAAACAAACTCACATTCACATTTTTTTGGATGAAAGGTACCCTATGTCCTTTTCTGTACCCATGACAACGTGTATGCGAAATTTCATGATGATCGGTCGAGTAGTTTAGGCGTGAAAGCGTAACAAACAATAACAAACAAACAAACAAACAAACTCACATTCACATTTTTTCTGGATGAAAGGTACCCTATGTCCTTTTCTGTACCCATGACAACGTGTATGCGAAATTTCATGATGATCGGTCGAGTAATTTAGGCGTGAAAGTGTAACAAACAATAACAAACATACAAACAAACAAACAAACTCACATTCTCATTTTTTCTGAATGAAAGTTACCCTATATTCTTTTCTGTACCCATGACAACGTGCATGCAAAATTTCATGATGATCGGTTGAGTAGTTTAGGCGTGAAAGCGTAACAAACAATAACAAACAAACAAACAAACAAACTCACATTCGCATTTTTTCTGGATGAAAGGTACCCTATGTCCTTTTCTGTACCCATGACAACGTGTATGTGAAATTTCATGATGATCGGTCGAGTAGTTTAGGCGTGAAAGCGTAACAAACAAACAAACAAACAAACAAACAAACTCACATTCGCATTTATAATAGTAAGGATTAGCACAATTCAAGTAAACCGTATCCATATCTCGTGTGGATTGTGAAAAATCCTTATGCTTCTACAAAAATATATATATAATTAAAACAATGACACAATATTGAAACTCCATTTTAGTAGAGATGTAAATTTTAAATAGCCCTTAATAGAATTTACTAAAAACAATTTATATGTCACTACTTGACAGGCGTTCATAGAAATCTGTTTATCATATATTCCATGAAAAAATAAATAAAGTATGTTGAGATGATTTGGCTTAAAACAGCTTGTTTTAGCAAAGATCAAAAACGGAGCATAAACATTTGACTCATATGTTTTTATAAATCACTATATCAATAATATAAAGCAACTACATACTGTTTTATACTTGTATAATTTAACTTCTTCTAGGAAATTTCATCTCAAATTTATATTTTAAGGAAAAAAATATAATCTTATGTAGCCCTACAGTTTCAAAAAGTATAGCATAATGATCATGATGAAATTATAGATACAGTTCCAACTTAACAGTGTTACCATTGGATTAGAAAACCAATTACTACTTATTCATCCATCACATTGGAATTTTCCAGGTAGGAGTTTGAAACAATTGTATTTTACACAACCTCTTAAAAAATAAAAAGAGATAAAACTACATTGAAATAGAATAATATGTATAAAAAAAGACAAAATGGCTAAAATAATATATGAGAATTATAATGGAGAGAATGTGAATATAACATCAGGGCTGTCCCCAGACTTTTTTTTTAGGGGAATAGGGCAAGGGATTGAGGCGAAGTCCAAACAGGGGATGGGATTTTTTTTTCAAACAATGAACATCTCATGAATTAATTTAAAGTTTTTTTTTATAAATTAAATTGTTGTAGGGCTATCAATTTTATTAGACTCCAATAAGTTACTAGCCTAAGCATATAAGAGGAATAAAACATAAAATACTAATTCTAGTTTCGGAGAATGTTTGGTCCCTCAAAACAGCATTCCTTGATACAAACGAATTCCATGAAATATATTTACTTTTCAGTCATTCCTAGACAAAACAAAGAGCTTGGAACAAAAAAATTTATAAAAATAGGTTTATAGTAAGCTACTCTTAAGTAACTATGACAGGCACAGCAGGCCGGTTTTGGAAAATATATGTCTTGAATAAAATTAAAACTGACCCAGGCCAAGGCTGGGAACAGTCATGGATGTAAAAAAAAAAAAGTTTTACTCAGAAAAACAAACATATCATCATGTTTATCACAATAAACTCTTTTCCTGTATACATTGTTTTAAAGCAAAATTGCTCAAATAATTCTGACAATTAAAAAAATATTTAAATCAGTTATTTGTAATCCACCCTCAAATTATTTGTATGGTGTAAAAATAAAAACAGATTATTATTTATTTATCGTGAAAAACAATTCACAGATATCCATTTTTAACTGAATCTTCAAGGCCATTTTTTAAAATTTCTAAATATCTTTTTAAAATTTGTCAAATGTAAGCTACCGGTAACTTTAAATTAATTTATTTAAGAAAAATAAAATACATAATTATTTATCATGTAAAATAGAACCCAGATAACAATTTTGAACAAAGTTGTAATAGCTATTTTTAAAAAATTTCAAATTTTTCAGAAATTGGTCATTAAAAACTAATGTAATTATTTTTATTTAAAGAACCCAAATATTTTGAATTAGATTATCGTAAGAAACTACCAGATAGGTATCCATTTTGAAACAACTTGCTAAAGCCATTTTAAAAATAGTTTAGATTAATAAATCAGTAAACTAACCTTGGATTAAAGTTTTCCTAAAAAATAAGTATAAACCATAATTTGGCATGTCACTCCCCAGATATACAATTTAAACAAAATCGTTATAGCCATTTTAGAAATAACTCAAATCTTACATTTTACTGAAAAATAAACGACCCTCAAACACATTTTTATCCAAAAACTAAGTAGCCTACATACAGTTATTTGGGAGATCAAACATTCCCTAGATACCCATTTCAAACAAAATATCCAGAAACATTTTTCAAAAATGTGAATGTAATAATCCCCCATCAGTAAACTAGCCTTAATCTAAGGGCTAGGATCAAAAACTAAAATAGTTCCACGGCATATCCATATAATATCTAATTATTAAGTTTGAGTAAAATCCATAAAACTGTTTCAACTTGTAGCCAGGGCAGACAGAGGGACATGAGTATGGACATGTGGACATTAATAGGTACAGACGTAAAAAATAGTTACTTGTATACAATTTGTATTTTTGGGTTTGAGGGCACATAAAACATAAATATTCATCAAAATCTTGAGGTACATTTTTTTTCAACATTATAATACTTTTTCTTTAGATGAAAAAGTAAAATTATTGATTTTAATCATTCAAATTAATTTTCAATCTTTAGAACTATGTGCTACTGTCCACACTTAATTTGCCTTGAATTATTAGGCTGCGACCTTAAATAACAGACTACATAGTGAAACAAACCAAGCATTTAAAGAATGTGTAGTAATTGAATTATATGTTGTAATAAAAACTTAACTTATCAGATTAGGATGTCTGTATGTTTAGTACTCAACCCAAAGGTTGTTTGGATACTCAACAGTTTCACTGTCAGCTATAAAACCTAAGCAGCAATGAAGAGAGGTACTATACTCTTACTTTTATACTCATCTAGAATGTAATATAGGATGCATTATGTTTAATATTTCTACTGAACATAATATATTTACAAAATTTTGATGAATATTTAAAATTTAAATTATTACATTTTCTTGTTATCAAATCAAAATTAGTCAATTTTGTTAAATCAATTCAAGATTTTAGGTAAAGCTTAGTTAAAAAATGGAGGACTTTTTATAATTCTTGCTCTTCAGATCTTGCCAAATTCACTGCCACTCACGAGATGGAACAGAAAAGGCAGTTTTTTCCTGCCACAGGTATAGGTGCTTCTGCAAAACAAACAGCTAGGGAGTGGACCTGCTCTGTCGATGTGAACAAAAAAAATCATTAAATACTACAGACATACTTTAGACAAACAGTGAAGACAATCGAGGTGCTTCTACCATTTCATATTTACTAGTTTATCTCCTAACTTGATTGTCATAGCCATGCTTATTTGATCTAAGGAGTTTGACTAATCCTTTATTGCTACTAATAAATGGCTTAGCCTCAAGCCCATGATCATAAATTCCTGTAAGCCGTTCATATACTGCAATTTTATTTTATTTAGTTCTTGAATTACAAACAATCTAATGATCCACACACTATCTTGATCATAAGAATCTTTTGAGATAAAACATTATGAAAAGTTAGACCCCCTCGAGACATACCACTCAAGCTCAATTTGTATGGTTTGGGTTTCAAATAGTTGGGGAATAGCAAATGGGAAACTCGAGGGGTTGAAGTACTCGAGATACCAAATAATATATTCAGGAATACACCTACTGGGGCAGTTTATTTGATTATTTAATATGTAATGTGCAATTTATAAATATACTGACAATACACCAGGCCAAGAGTAGAAACTCTACCGCACAGGTCAGAGCGAAGCACACTAACTCTGCTAGTCAAGTTTATTTTTTCAGTTTATCAGCTATATTTAGAAAAACACATTATATAAAAAGATATTAAAATTGTTTATTTATATTGAAAACAGTACTATACCATCTAGGCCTATGCCTCAAATTATTATTCGCTATTTTAAGAGTTTAGGTAACTTTATAATAAGTTTAGTTATTTTGTGGGGTTTTAACAAAAAGTTAGTATATATTATTTAAGAGAAGTATATTATTGTGAGGCATTTCTTAAATACAAGCCATGCCTCCCAAAAACAAAAAAATCTCCCTACAAATGCATAGGCTTTAGAGGATAAAGAATATCATAATTATGTACCCAAAAAGATAAGAATTTTTTTTGTGTGAACTCATCCCTGCAATGATGGGCGAGATCCCTAAAAATTAACCTGTATCTCCTTAGTAGCCTAAATATAGTATTGATGATTGATTAAACTGTAAGGCTTAGAATAACATGCAGATAGCAAACATTATTACCGTATCTTTCAGAAAGTAAACAATGTGGTATTGAATGTATCACCAATCACCACCACCCTTCAAAAACTATAATTATCATTTCTTTTACTCCTCGTCAACGTCTACTAGTATATATTTTTAGTGTTTTATAAAATTTCCCACAGTTACAAAGTAAAACTTATGAATATTAAATAATAGTTTGACAAGTTAATTAGCATTGGTATAATAAAGGTTACATATGTTTAACCAAAAAGTAAGCATTGATTGTTATTAATTCCTGAAACTTTTACACTCATTTACATTTTGACTAATGTATTTGATTGAGACTTAACATTAGTGTCGAAATAAAAAAAATTCAACTACAAAAAAACAAAAAAACAAATGCCTATTACAATCCCTATTAACATTGCAATCCTTATAAGATGAATAAAATTGTAGAGCAAAAAAAAAAAAGTATGTCTAGTATTTGATATCCCTGCATGGATGCATAACATCCTAAATCATTGGGGGTCTTCCAAAAAAGACTCGCCATAAACATATTTAAAAGAGGAACTATAGATAAATAATGGTTTATAATAAGTCCAGCCTTTTAGCTTTCATCAATAATATACATTACAAATGGTTAAATACATATCTCATTTAGAAGGGACCCCTTGATTAAAATGGCTGTGCTCATACAAATCGGCAAATCTCAGGCCTAGTTATCCGAAATAATAGTTGAGAGCTTTTTAACATGCCATCATGAGTAAATTAAAAATATGTATTTACACAAATGTGTAAATGGTGGGCTATATTATCCATAGTGATAGTAGTATTGGTACATGTGCCTTTATTATATTATCTATCTTCAACCCACGGGTAAAGAAAGGTTAGTACTCTCCTTAAAATGATTGGAACCCCTTGACCCCTCTCAAATGTGTGTGTGTGTGTGTGTGTGTGTGTGTGTGTGTGTGTGTGTGTGTGTGTGTGTGTGTGTGTGTGTTTGCGTGTGTGTGGTGGTGTGTGTGTGTGTATGTGTAATAAGGAAATGTATTTAAGGGAAGAGATCTCATTAAGAGGAAATGAGCTCATATTAGCAGAAAAGAATAATACAATCGCTTTTTAAAAACCAACCCCTAATGCACTTAGCTAGGATTTGTACTCAGACACCCTCTTCGCCCAAGAGAGCTTAACGCCTTAAAATATGAGACCACTATGTGTATTTTGGGTTGTTAAAAACTAAGAAATTTTAGTAGTATTCACATAAAATAAAATACTCAATAAGGTTTATGTAGTATGAACAACTCAGTCATATAGTTATATGAAAACTTGAATTAGCATATTAAATCAAATCTACTGATTTTCTAAAGTATTCCTGTCATCATAGGGGGTGCAAACTGATTTAAAATCCCAGTGAACAGGTGGAGAAATATTTTGTATTCAGGTTCTAGCATTTGCACCTTAGCCATGTTAATTGAATAAAGAGAAGAATAGCAATTTTAATTTGAGAAAATTTTAATCACTTATAATATTTGGATTATGGTGAGAGTACCTGCGCCAATGGGCACATGGTTAGTAATCGGACTTATCTAGTCTGCTTTACCTAAGACATGGTGAAAAATAGTTTCTACAGTAGCTCCATAGCTTCTTTGATGCTGACTGACAGTTCACAGCTGACTTCTGACAGTCAACATTTAGGTATATACCTAAATGTTGACTGTCAGAAGTGACAGCTGCTAAACACATGCTTTTTGCAGATCATATGGTTCGGCGTAGGGATACATAATTTGGTCTGGTAGCTTTTCAAAGCCATCAGCTGTCAGCTGTGAGCTGTCAGTCAGCACCAAAGAAGCCATGGGGCCACTGTAGGTACCATATTAATATTTTTTTGTTTATATCAGGAAATGTGTGTACTGCTACTGAAATATTATGCCCTGATTGTACAACGCCTGTGCCCCCGCTTCAGTTTAGTTTGCGTCCTTATTTCCATATGCATGACACATTTTTATTTTTGTGTTCAGTAGCTCCTTCATTAATATGAATTATTGCTGGGTAGCTCACTTTGTTCTGTATTTTATGATATTGCTTAAAGTAGTGTGTCTAATTTGTAGTAACATGCTTGATACTAAAGCACTCGGTGACTGAATTTATCAATATTATCTTGTGAATATGAACTATTAAGATGAGTTAAGGAAATTAATATTATTTCACGACCCCAATATATTGTGATACAGACATTGGATTTATAAAGATTTGACTGATAAGAATTGTGCTTTCAATTTAAAGTGTTACTGTTGATATTTGAATGAGTTAATTTTGTTTGATGAAGTAACCATAGAAATCTAAAGGCATTTTATTAAAAACTAAAGTTTTCACTCATATCTCAAGGATATAAAGCCTCCCCTTAAGCGAATCGAATAAAAGCACAATAGCCAGGAAAATATTTCCACATATCAAAATGGACCCACTCAAAACTAGATAGATCAAATTGAAGCAAACTGAAAACAATTATTTGTGGATAATATTTTCTTCTATTCGATAGCATTCCAGGCAAAGTTTTGTGTCATCAGTTATTTTGGGACATGTTTGAGGACATTCGGAAGATCAGTGTGATGTTATCATTGAGAAAATCTGTGAAAATATTTGATAAATCGAGATTAGGTGTTCAAGTTTGTTTTGTTTGTAACATGAAGCTGCAATGAAACTAGTTACTCCACAGCTACAGGTTTATTTACAGTAAAAATGAGAAAAACTTAAGCAATATTAACAAAAGATAAAATGCTTGGGAGGATATTTTTAAAAATATCTATAAAATAGCACATAAGTTTACTTGAATTTATTTGAATCTTACAGTTTATACACAAGCATTTACTTATATTTTGTTGCCTTGTGTCTACTATGTAATTTTTATTTATAAATGTGAAAGAAATACATAGCTTTTTGTTCTTTTATCATCAAAATTAGTGCATTTTGGCTTTACTCTTCACTCATGTTAGTCCAAATACTGTGTTTCGATACAATTAGCCTAGGTGTAACAGTATGTCATACTAGTAGCCAATAGGCCATATCAAATAGGATATATCTTAAAAACGTTTTTATTAAATTTGCTTTGAAATTTAAAATTGAGAGAAATATTCAATAATTAAAGCTAATATATATTGGCTCTTATTAGTTTAAACATTAATTCAGAATAATTAGAAGCCTAAAGTAATGAAATTTAAAGTATTAATTATTATTATTATTATTATATTATTTATTATTATTATATTATTATTATTATTATTATTACTACTAGCACCGCATCTTACTACCCGTTTGGGTTGTATGCACTTATGCTAATGGATAGGGTGATTGTGAGATGAAATGGAGAACCTACAGTTTAACGTGGAATCCGAACCACGGTGGAGGCCTGGCATTCCTCACATTCACAAGTTGTGATTAATACACGTCTTGTCAGAGGTGAATGAAGGGTTTGGCAATCATATACATCTGTGCCGGGACCGAGTATTGAACCCCGAATCACCAGCACAGAAGTATGACACCTTTTCCTAGACCACCAGGTCGCCCAAATTAAAGTAAATTATTATTTAATATGCTCTTAATATCATTTCCTGGCTCACAAGTTGAATAAGGAAAATTGTTTTTGGAGGAAAGAAACTAGCCAAGTTCCTTTTACTCTCGCTTTCTCTCTCTCCATATATATTATATATATATATATATATATATATAATATATATATATATATATATATATATATTTATATATATATATATATATATATATATATATATAGGTGATTCCTGTTAATTAGGACGCATCAAGAATAGATTTACTTGGCCCAAATAAGTAGCTACTTCAATTAAACGAAATTTTAACCAACGAGCTAAAAACATATTCTAGCAGAACAAAAAAGGTATGAATAAAATAAAAAGAATGTGACATTTAAAGAAGGCACACTGTCTTTATTTTTATATTGGTACAAACATTTATTTAAAAATAAATAAATCTAAGGACAAACAAAGATATTATAATGTAGGCTTCATGATGGAGAACGAAGATACAGTCAAAACAATGACTGTGTCAAGCAAAGGTTAAACATTAATAAGGCTTTTTACTTTGAAAAAAATTATAAAGTGTGAACTGATGTGTTCTCTTTACGGACTGCCACTGCACAAAGTTGGCACAGGTCTAATGGTGATAGAAGATTGTCTTCAATCAAGACCTTCAATGCACCAATTAAGTGGCAAGTTGGTTTAAATGAGCGGAAAAAATTCAGGGTAAATACTTGTTTTGTTTCCGTTCTTCAAATTTTGTCCCAAATAAACGGCTGCCCCAATTAACTGGTGCCACAAAATAACCGGACTCCACTATGTGTGTATATGTATAAACTAAAATTAAAGTCTTATTATACTATGATACATATGCTTTTTATTTCTAAGCTAAGAATACCTTTAAAACTTTCAAAATACATCTTTTCACACTACATATTCCATGAAAGAGAGCACACTTATATTGAATTTTTTTACCTTGGTGAAAATTATTTGTAGCCCATAGTGAGGTCCATAAAGGTAAGACTGTAAGCTTTCACCATAATGGATATATAAATTCCAGATACATACCCTTTTAATTAGCAAGCGTTACCTGATGGGATAAAATATGGCTATGTCGTAATCTGTCCAGATAAGACTTATTCCTTTCAAGATAAATGTTGTGTACCGTACATTAAAAAATTAGCTATGGCATTACATATTCCTTGACCAAAAGTTTAAATTGAAAACATGATTTCATATAATAGATTATGCAACTAGTAAAAGAAAAGGCAAACAAATCCTTAACATATCATTATTGTTAATATAACTTAAATTAAAAAGGATGAAAAAGAATTATATGAAATTATTAACACCCATTACAATAATAATACATGTTTTATTAAAAGATTAATTCAATACAGATAGGCTAGTAATAAATTGCTATAAAAATGAATAATTAGTATTCAACTAAAGATAAGAAAAGCTATTTAATGAGGGGTCCCACCTGAAAAAATGTTGATAGTAGGGCATGTATCAGATGGTTTGGCTTGGACATCTTTAGGTGGCCTCAGACGTTAGTGACCCTTCTATGGAATTAATCTATTTAAAAAAAACCAATATAAAACAATTTGATAATAATTGAAAATATGTTGGCTTTGTACAAATTGTATGAAACTAAGTCAATTATATACCTATTTAACAACATCTAAAGACAGGCTGCCTTTACGGTGTGTGCGAATGGTTCAGTCCCACATGGCCTCGGGATTTGGGTGGGCCTGTGCTTGCTTAGGTGACAAAGGGGAAAAAATAAAATAGGGTGTGAAACTTTTAACTGCTCGCCCATATAATAGGCTCCCTGTGTAGGCGATCTAGCAAACAGTGTCAAGAGTGTAAAAACAAATAAAAACAAAATCACATGGTGTGATTTATTTAACGAGTGAAGTGAGTTCACCATTTTAACTCCACCAATTTGCATTTGTCTGTTTGTGGAAGATATGTCTCACAGTAGATTTTGAATGCATAAACCGATTTATTTCAAACTTGACATGTTTGTTCTTTGACCTTTATACAGATCAAGTATGTTGGAGAAAGAAATTCAAAACAAGGGTTTGGAAGAAATCAACCCTTATATTTATAAAAAAAACATGGCTTCTAGCATTAATTATCACATGTATTTACCTTTTAGAGAATTTCCTGATACCTTATATGGCTGAACATTGTTCAAACAGGCTTTAAACTACTGTAATAAAATTATACAAAAATTAAGTTTCTGACTTTGGGGGAGGGGAATAAGGCAGGTAACTGGGGGGCCTGTATAGAAAGTTTGCCCAGAGCCCCATATTAGCTAAGGGCAGCCCTGTCTAGTGATAATTTTGACATGTTTAAACATGATCAATTTCTTGCAACATTAACAACTAAACAAAAGCTTACTAAACAAGGATGTTCCCAAAAGCTCTAAATTATAAACATATTCAAAGGGGGAATTTTAATTTTAGATTAAAATAAAAAGAGAAATATATGTGTTTTCTACCAATATTAACTGAATTTACAATAATCATTGCTAACATTTAAAGCCTACTGTTGAGTGCTGTCATTGCAAAATTAATGCATGATGTGTCAACAGGCCATATTGCTATAAACCAAATTGTTTTAAAATAATTAGAATAGTATTTGGACTATATTAAAGGGTGCTTCTTCTTGAGTAAGCTTTGGAATACCAACAATATTTAGTTTTACTCTGAATTGAGAAACCGAAGTTTAAATTTTGAATGGTTGCAAAAGTATTTTATTATTCATTTATATATTTTATCCATCTCCAGAAGAAATTCTTGTTAATAACTTTTTAAAGTGTTTTCTAATCAGTATGTGAGTACATAAGTTTAAAATTATGTCTTTAATACAAGTGATTGGAGATATTAAAAAAAAAATGTATACCATGTTTGTTTGATTTTATGATTTACCTATTAAATCTTCATCACTATATTAAAGTCAGTCAGTACATTTACAAAGAACTTATAGATTTAAAAAGTTAAAGCAAAATTTGTTGATGGTGAGACACTAGTCAAGATAAAAATAGTGTTTGTATATTTCACTAAATATGTTAATATATAACTAATATTTTATGTAGCATGGTTTTTATATGTTATTTTGCTCAACATAGAGCGAGTTGATTAGTGCAGTTTTCCTGCAGGAAGTAAAGGAAACCTATCCTGGGTGTTTAGATGGAGTTAGCATGTGCTACTGTAATTTTTTGTTTGTATATTATTAGTCAGTAACAAATGTGTATGTAAATATACAACAATATGCACCTATTTGAAAGTTTGGTACGTACTTTAATATATTAACCAATATTTCATCAAAAGAAAAATAGTTTGTATTTAAAGTTTCAATTTGGATGCAATTTAGTTTTAGTTCATATTTTCCTGCATTATCAAATAATTTATAGAACATTTAGTAGGAGCCTTTCTAACAATGTAGGGCTCTACCCATACATTAATTTGCTAAGATACCAAAAGAATGGGTTGATCAATGATATTCATACAGATTAATCATTCATAATTTCTTAAATATTTTATATTTCACCAACGCATTTGACCTAGGATACATTATTAATGTTCACTACATGCACATACAAAATATACGATAGCAGGGGCCACATATCCACTTCATATCAAATATTTTTTTTAAAAAAATGTCATCATTTGTTTAATCTAAAAAAAACACTACCCAACAGTTGCTCTTCAAGAGGTTGATTATATGAAAGCACTGAGGTACTCATGTTAAAATTATGAAAGTTACCTCAAAGATTATATTACAGTCCGACAAACCTTATGAAAGAACTCAAGTGACTGGTTTACGGAAACAATTGGAGAATTTCACGTTTGTTTTCAAAGTGGTCTTGCATACAAAAGTTCTTGAAACACTGAATTTTATTTCAAACCTTTTTCAGAGAAAGGAATTTGATCTTTTTGAGGCATCAAGTATTTTAGAAAGTGTAACTCTAAGATGATATGAAGTTAGACCTAGACATGGGAATCGAACCAGGACCTTTGGCTTAGTGCGCCAATATTCTAACCACGAGTTATCCAGAAGTTGTTCCATGCCCAGGATTATTCTTCACTCATAATTTAAGACAGAGTCAGTGATGGACGTGCGGAAATAATCAGCTACATGTGAATGATCAACTAATATCACAAGCTATTAGACAATCCACCTTCGACTCGATAGGGCCTATGCTGCCTATAGTACAATGATAACTGTATGAATGCCCATATTACGATGGATTAAATATATATGATATTATATTTGTTAGTTGCGGTTATAGCCGTATCTAAATATCTAATTCTGTACTAATGGCAGCATAAAACTAACACACATACACATAATTTCAGACATTTTCATGAAGTATACTCTCTTACAAATGGAACCACAAGAACTGCGAGCCTTTATAAATAGCATCATTATATCTTGTAACCAAAAAATTAATGCCTAACACCAGATAGTAAAAACGCTAGTGTACAGCACTTAATTACATATTTTTACTTTAAAATAAAATTAATACTTAAAATGTTAATAGCAGATTATAATTTTTGAATAACCTATAAAATATAATATATTATTTAGTGTAAAAGAGTATAGTAAGAAAATATAATAGTCTCCATCTTAAGTAGACTAATCTGATATCTTACCAATCTCAAACGAGAGGCGTATGTTCTCTAGTGCGGTGTTTTGCACATGCTCCATCTACAACAGAGGTGTGAACATTTGTAGTAATCGAATTAAATTTACTTTCCAAAAATTTTCCAACATTACTTGTAAATATTGTTTTAGTTAAAATAAATATTTGTCCAAAGTAATCAAATCATTATAAATAAATATAAACTAATGAAATTGCATGCGTATTCAAAATATAGTTAAAATTGAATAAATACCAAGTGGAAAAACACTAGTCCAGTTCAATGGCAAAACATTATATTGCGAGCTTGACACCTTTAACCATTTGACTATGGATTTGGGTATGGCCACTCATTAACGGGACTCTTTTCACTTTCCATATTCAAATGTCACTTATAGTTACTCAAACTTAGTAAACGAAATTTAAATGTACAACACAGATATGACCGCTTGCTAGTGGGACATTTCTTACCTCCTATGTTTGCCCAACTTTAATAGTCTAGTTAACCGTTTAGGTATCCTCATGGTCTAAGGCAGTGCTATTCAATTGGCAGCCCGGGGCCACATTCGGTCCACCAAGCTCCGCAGATTAGCCCACGGATTGAAAGTCCAATTACTCTATAACTGGAGATGCATCTTATAGTTCATATGATATGTAGAGGTGCCTTACCTTGAACGGCCAAATATATATTTAGTCTCTTATCAGTTGTGGGGGAGGCTGCATCCCAGTGTTACTTAGTCCTTAGCGCCACCAAAATCGTGTGTTTACAAGGGAGTGTGAGCTTACCCTCCAGCGGCCTGCGTCCCCCACTTTAGAACCGGTATCTCTCCCTTCAAGCGTCACCACATAACGGCTGAGCTATATAATAGTCTATATTCTTGCTTTTGACCTTAAACAATGCCGTTGGCTGGGCGAGAGGTTGGCTGAGAGTGACTCACACCTCTTTTCCCCTCCACCCAACAGCAGCCAATGTCTCGCCAGTTGATATTTGCCTGGCTTATTGTTCGTGTGTTATTTAAAGTAATAATAATACCCACCTCGATGGCGTAGTTGGCTAACGCGCTACTCGTGTTGAGCTCGACCGCCGAGGACGGGGAGATCGAGGTTCGAATCTCGGTCGGGTGAACTGCGGGTAGTTTTTCCTAAATTGTTTTCCACTCTCCCTCCACGCAAATGCGGGTTCACTTCCTCTAAATTCAACCCTCCCAATTCCAAATCCATTACGCGTAATTAGTACTTAAGCGTATAACCCAAACGGGTAGTAAGACGCGGTGCTAATATTATTATTATTATTTAAAGTAATAGTGTAGTACTTTGCTTGTAATTAGTCTTATTGTAAATTTTCTAGAATGGCACTTTTTACTTTGAGTAATAAGAAAAGGAAGCTTGATGACGAAAATTAATTTCACTGAAATATATCAATATTATCTATTATCTATATATATATCAAATTTCGTTTCACTTTCCCCTCACCCACTTTTAAACTACAGAAGTATAATATAATAACGTTCCAAATTACTGCCAGATTTAATTAAATATCTGGTCCAACCAAATATGTTTTTTTGGAGTGGCCCGCTTAGATAACACATTGAATAGCCCTGGTCTAAGGTGTCCCTCTCGCGATATACTGGAATGCCTATGACGGGGAAATTAGGCTTCAATCCCGGTCAGTTATAATGAAGGTGTTTTTCCTTAAATAATTTTCCTCTCTCTCTCTCCATGCAAATGCGGGTACACTCCCTCTAAAATCAAGCTTCTTTATCCATAACACATTAGCTTAATTAGTGCGTAGTACGCTTATAAACCTAACGGGCAGTAAAACACGGTAATAAAAACCATAAAAAAAGAAATTAAAAATAATACTCCAGTTAGTCAGTCGTTCATCACAGGGAAGGAACAGACGGCATGTTGAGTGGAATGTAGCAGGAGCAGCACGAAACAAGGACAAAGCAGTGGCGCTAGCACTGGGACACACAAACAAATACAAGTTAAATCTCTGGTTAAACCATACAAATTATTTGATAATTAGTTTAATGTACTGTCACATGTCAAATGTCACATGATCACAGGTATCAATCTATGTTATTACCTAATTAAGTGTCATTTATTCCATTTAATTTATTTGAGGTATTTAACATGCACGTTCTGAACCGACTGATTATATCAGCACTTGACCTTATAAACTTACCTAAACCCACAACAGACACAACATCCAGCCCTAAGGACGTTAATTCATCACTATGAAGAGATAAGCCCACATTTTACCAATTATAAATTTTCCTGCTATGCCAGAAATCGAACCCAGGACCCTTAGAACAGAAAATAGACACGCTACTTGCAACTGATTAAATAGCCTATTCCACTCGTAAATTATAGAACAGGTCTTATGAAGCGCTATGTTGAAAATATTATCTGTTTGAGACAAAATGACGATCTATATATTAAAAAATTATCAAGTTATACAAAGTTTGTACAATTTATTGTAAAACATTTATAGTTTATTTTAATGGCGATGATTGTATATTATTATGTTTATTATTAATAATATTAATATTCTATTTAAATACTCAATGGTGTAAGCCCGCAAGCGAGCTATACCGACTGAGCGGCCGCCACCATTAGCGATGATTGTGGCAAAATTTGCGGATAGAGGGTGTCATGTGATCAACACAATGTGGCCCCCATCCTCTGACCTCAATTTTATAAACAGGAGTTGCTACTTATTTATTCAAGTAAACCTCTTTTTTTCCTCAAGCGGCTGGGTTTGACCCCTTTCCAGACCCCCTGCTTCACATATACATTTCAAAGGCATTGGGAATCGAACCCGGAACCTCTGGTTCTTTAGCCAGGAACTCTGACCACTAAACCACAGAGGTGATTTTATTAATCAATTATCCAGTTTTAAATATACATTCTGATTTGTACGTCAGAGTTGAATTCTAGCATATTGAATCAAGGATTGTTTTCACAAGTCAATTAACACCAATTTTTTCCTCTCCTCAACCCATGCGAATGTAGGTACCTCTCCTCTACCCATGCGAATGTAAGTACACTTTCTTAAGCATGTACTTAGCTCCTTCATACTTTATTATATTTACAATAATATAATACGATGTTTATAACCTTAGTTTATGTTGTATTAATATACATAAATACACGTTAGAACTCACAATAACGACCTGTAAACATACTACTTAGGCGAGTTTCAAACAAGTGTCTTTTCCCTGGATTTCCCAGAGGACATTAGTTTACATTTATAACATTTATCACACATTTGGGGAGAATCATTGGTGATAAGCTCAGCAGGGCTATATTTATAATTACACGTATTTGTTTTGTCTATCAACAACTTAAACGATTTAAAATTTAAATCAAAAATATATCTTAAGGATGATTATAAAGTTTCTAAGGCTTGGTTTATATTCATGCATAATTCATAACTAATAGCGAATTAAGTGTATAGTGTATAGTGAAATAGTTCACAGTGCATAAAGTTGATTTAACTTTAACTTTTCTGATACGTTATGCACGAGCTGTGAAACGATATTCTCGCGAGAAAAATCTAGCCAATAGGATTTATGGAAAACATAATTCGATATTTTTCAAATATTATTTTATAAGTTAGAAGTTGGTCGCCATATTGGGCTTTAATTATCGTTAAATAGGTTTATATTGTGATTTTAACTTGAAAATGAGTGAAAATGAAAGTGACAATGAATATACGGTTGAATTTACAGAAGATGGTTTTGTTTCTGTTGCTTGGGGGAGGAACCCCCGCACCTCCTATTAATGTAGTTTTTGTACTTGCCTTGGTCACTTGGGAATTTTTATGGTTTAAAACACCAGGAGTTGGAAAATTCATTGTCTAAACCCACCACCCTCCAAAAAATACATTTCGTGCAACGCCCCTGTACTCTAGCCTCATTTCATTCAACCACTAAACTAGATTGTCCTCAAATGAAGATAAATAATTCAAACATACTATTAAATAAAGAAGGATGGGTTCTATAAAATTCATTTACCCGTGATGATAAAAAGCCAGAAATGCAATTCTAGATGGTCTGCCATTAAATGCTAAATATATAAATTCAGATTAACACTATTTAGTAAACAGTACCAATATTTATCTCTCAAATTATAATACAGCTAGTAAAATTGGCGCGTTAAAGGGAACATGGATATTATATTTGTAAGTATGTAAATTATTTTGAAGACCAATGATTGACATATCCATAGAGGTAGTATCCTTAAAATACCACGTGCGCAAGGAGATCACCTCTCAAACAAATGACAATCGTTATGAATGTCTTATTCACTACGTTGCATTATAAACCTTAGTAATTTTCTTATGAATTGTGCACTATACACTATGCGCTATTCACTATTAGTTATGAATTATGCATGAATATAAACTAAGCCTAAGAGTAAGAACACCGTTATTTGCCTGGAACTAAGGAAAAGTCATTTGATAAAACCAACTCTAGTTTTTTACTTTTTCATATCAAGAGAAAGTAGACCCTATAGTAATCTTGGGGGAAAAAATCGATCTCGAGATTATGATGATTCTTTGTGTGTTATGTGAGCTCGAACCCAAAAAAGTGGATTTTACAATTCTGTCCATCCCCATTTCTGTCTGTTCTTCTGTCCCTGACCACAGATCCGAAACGGTTGGAGAGATTTTTCAAACTTGCTATTTAGATTTTATAGGGCTTTAGCAGTGGGCATTTTATGATTTTGATCTTAGCCCTCATTTAAGGGTATCTTTCTGAAAAGTAGTTTTTTTTATGATTGAAAATGGCTCCCCCGATTTTGACTAAAATGCATAGCTAAGGTTTTTTTTAATGATCAATAGCGTTTTATCATTAGTTCTGGGGCACAAATTTATTGAAAAGTTGTTTATAATTGATGGAATATTGTTGAAAATTGAAATACTTCAAAAATGTATCTAATGGTTTTGTTTAAAATTTAAATCTGGAGATTGTGTAGTGTGAAAAATAGTACCGTATACCGATTTTTTGGATAAAAGCTCATTTATGGGTAGTTTACCCACGATTGATTTTTCAAAAACTACAAGTATTTTAAAAATGACTCAATCGATTTGATTAAAAATGGGTATCTGTTAAGTTTCTTACATAATAAATAGTTATATATATATATATATTTTTTCCGGGAATAGTTTTTTCCATGATAAATAAGAAAGCTTTTTTCATTCCTATTAAAAATAAATTTAGCTTGTTTTAAAACTTTAAAAATTATTAAAATATTTGAACAATTGGGCTTATAGTTCATAAATCAAGAGTTTTTTTAGTTAACACAAGGTTTATTCACTCTACCAGGATAAGAAAAGTTAGCACATGGTTTATTCACTTCACTCAGATAAAGATGGTCAACACAAGGTATATTTACTTCACTCCAATCAGGATGGTTACCACAAGATTTATACACTTCACTAAGATAAAGATGGTTAGAACTATGTTTATTCACTTCACCAAGATAAATATGGTCAACACACGGTTTATTCACTTCACTCCGATCAGGATGGTTAAAACAAGGTTTATACACTTCACTAAGATAAGGATGGTTAGCACAAAGTTTATTCACTTCACTCGGATCAGGATGGCTTGAATTGAATGGAAAACGTACATCTATAGGTTGTATAGACTGCGTATCTTGGGTATTAATTATTTTTATCTACATACCTACTATATTTAATATCCACACCCATCGCTTGGAAGCATATAGATTGATACGAGATGGTGTAGAGTAACGTTTGGATAGTATTGTGTGGACATTACTGATAATAATATAGGTGGATTCACCTTCATGATCATTTCAGGTGGAAAGAGGAGCCATAACGATAAAGAAATAGTTTTTTGATATTAATAGAAAATAAAATGAAATCTAATTTTTTCCTTGTTTGGCAAAATGTAAATTTGTTAATGCGTGTGAGAGAATCTAGAGCCCTATAATTACACCAAATTTATTAATTTGTGGTTTAAATGATTGTAATTAGTGCTTATAGTTATGTCTTTACAATACTCGCCCCTATAAGGAAAAATCTAAACTGTTATATTTATGTCATAACAGTTGAGTCGGAATTAACTTTATCAATAAATACCTATAGTTTTACAAACCTGGCTAAACTGATACAAATTAAAGTTTAAAAGTTAAGAATAGGAATAATTGCTATAGTTCTATGCATAGGGAAATAATTAAAGCTTATAAATATAAACATCATCTGTAGAAATCATAAATATAAAAGAACCTCAGGGTCAACGTTGAGCTTACAATATACTGTAAGATATAGCTGATTAAATCTTCTTAAAGCAGTATTGTGTGGGAGAAAATAATTTAATTAATTAATATTAGTCTTCAAATGTAGTCAATGTCCAACATTTGCTTTCTAAAGACCTATAAACTATGTCCAAAGTTTAGTCACCTTAGAATGACATCTATAACGCATGAAAAAGTTATAGACAAGCTATTTTGGAATAGATTGGTAAATGGTATATAGTTAGCTAGAGATGATTATTTCTTCAGTAAGTGATTAAATTATGTTCAATAAAAGCTATCATATAGCCTATACCTTTTTAATATATAAACATTATAATGCTGTGTGTGCGTATTGAATTAAAAAAATTACTAGCTATTACTTCTCTCAAACAAAGTGTTGCTAACAATAATCTACCTGAAACAAAAGCTGGTTAACATCTGCTAGCACGGTGTTTAGCATATGCTCAAGATTGAACCATAGAAATTGCCTCCATCCACATATATAATATATATATCAATATCAGAACATTAACTAATAAATTGCCCACTTGAATTTTTTCTATCATCACGTCTTAGAATCTGTTGAGGTTATACGCATGTATGATAATTACTCTGATGGGGTAGGGATTACGAAGGGAGCAGTTTAAAGATAATATGCCCACATTTTGGTGGAAGGAGAGTGTAAAACCATTCAGGAAAAAAAAAACCTCACTAGACCTGACCGGGAAACGAACCCTGGTCTCGATCTCCTCTTAATTAACAACCCAATCCAACATGACGCCTTAGACCATTCAGCTACTTGAAAGTTGTTTGGAGACATTTTATTTGAGCGTATAATGTATATGCAATTAATACAACTTACTCACCAAACGAATGTATTTTTATTCAGGGATCACGATCAACTAAAATTTCACGTACCGGTAACGTAACGTAAAGGTTTTTCACGTGTCCTTAAATGGAATCCATCACGATACAGTTAGTTTAGTGATCACTTAACTTTCAGTTAACTAAAAATTTGTCCAGGGAGTACTTTCACGTTACGTTAACATTAACTGAAAGGACTTGGTATTCTACATATCTAATCCTGTTGCGAGCATGCGATCAACAGTAGTAGTACTTAGTTACTTCATTTATTTTTTATGGTGTATTTCAATATAACTATTCCAAAATATGTTTTCAAACAGACCTAAAAGTGCGTTTAGACGGACCATATTTTACTGCAATGTGTTGCTGCAATTATGTAGCCGGTATGTGGCTGACAATATTGCAGCCATGTATCGAAATTTCACCGTATGGCCCGGCAATGTAGCCGGTGTTTGTTGACTATTGCAGTTAGTTGCTCGTGTGTTGCCGGTGTTGTCCACCTCCATTGGAAAACTTTTTGAATGGCTCAGCCATGTCTATGCCTGTATCCCTCTCTGACATGTACCTCTCTCTCTCACTCAGAGCTGCTGCTCGACCCTCCATTCTCTGAGCGGTTCACAGCTACTAAACGTGCTTTGGTTTGTGTCGTGATTTTACCGGTTATTGTTATTATAAAAATTATTTATGCCAATTATATTCATTAAAAGCTCAAAATCACTTTTAACATTTTGTAACATTTTTTAACAGATAATTAACTGTCCAGTATTAATTCCAGGGTTAAATAAATCGGGATCGCTTGAGATTTGGTAATGCCCAATTATCAATTATATCCAGGGTTAAATTATTTTTACTTTCTCTCTATCTTACAGGTAGAGAAAGTATTGTGATCGTCAAAAAAATCGAACTCGAGATTTTGATGAATTTTGACGTTTCATGACTTCCTGAATCCGAAAAAGTTGTTTTTGAATTTCCGTCTGTCTGTCTGTCTGTCTGTCTGTCTGTCTGTCTGTCTGTACCTCCAACTAGAGCCTAAACTATTTTACCGATTGAGCTGAAACTTGATATCTAGGGTTTTCATAAGGTTGCCCGAGGGGTTTTTGGAATTGGATATCTACCCCTAAAATTAAGGGTAGTTTACTGAAGGGCAAAAAGAGAAAAAGTCGATTTTCTCAAAATCGGCTCTAACGATTTTGATTAAATTTCATTTATGAACATAAATAAATATTCCAAACAAAATGGCTACTCTCAATATTTCGGCAAAATCGTTTTAAGGGCTCCGGTCTGATGCGTAAATTAACATTTTTTATAATAGCTCCGAAACTATTTGAGATATGAAATTACTTAGCATTACAAGTATATATATATATTTATAATACAAATATTTTATTCGAAACATATTTTTATAAAATCAATAACTTTCAATATATACGCAATTATATATATATTTTTAACTTTTTGGGCATTAAAGCTCAAGTATTGCGACCGTAAGAAAAACTAACCTGAAATGTTGATGGATGTCGACGTCTCATGACCCTCCGAACCCTTAAAAATAGTCTTTGCAATGCCGTCTGTCTGTGTGTCTATTAAAACTTAAAATTAAGGGTAGTTTACTGAAGGGCAAAAAGAGAAAAAGTCGATTTTCTCAAAATCGGCTTTAACGATTTTGATTAAATTTCATTTATGAACATAAATAAATATTCCAAACAAAATGGCTACTCTCAATATTTCGGCAAAATCGTTTTAAGGGCTCCGGTCTGATGCGTAAATTAACATTTTTTATAATAGCTCCGAAACTATTTGAGATATGAAATTACTTAGCATTACAAATATGTATATATATTTATAATACAAATATTTTATTCGAAACATATTTTTATAAAATCAATAACTTTCAATATATACGCAATTATATATATATTTTTAACTTTTTGGGCATTAAAGCTTAAGTATTGCGACCGTAAGAAAAACTAACCTGAAATGTTGATGGATGTCGACGTCTCATGACCCCCCGAACCCTTAAAAATAGTCTTTGCAATGCCGTCTGTCTGTGTGTCTATTAAAACTTAAAATTAAGGGTAGTTTACTAAAGGGCAAAAAGAGAAAAAGTCGATTTTCTCAAAATGGGCTTCAACGATTTTGATTAAATTTCATTTATAAACATTAATAAATATTCCAAACAAAATGGCTACTCTCAATATTTCGGCAAAATGGCTTTAAGGGCTCCGGTCTGATGCGTCAATTAACATTTTTTTAAATAGCTCCGAAACTATTTGAGATATGAAATTACTTAGCATTACAAATATGTATATATATTTATAATACAGATATTTTATCCGAAACATATTTTTTTTAAATCAATAACTTTCAATATATACGCAATTATATGAATTTTTTTAACTTTTTGGACATTTAAGTTTAAGTATTGCGACCGTAAAAAAAAAACTAACCTGAAATGTTGATGGATGTCGACGTTTCATGACCCCCCGAACCCTAAAAAATAGTCTTTGCAATGCCGTCTGTCTGTGTGTCTATAAAAACTTAAAATTAAGGGTAGTTTACTGAAGGACGAAAAGAAAAAAATTTGGTTTTCTCAAAATCTGCTTAAACGATTTTGATTAAAATTCGTATCTAGGCGTTGATTAAGATTATAAATAAACTGGCTATTTTCATTTTCCTATGAAAATGATTTTTAGGGTACATTACAGAAGCGTTAATTTCCGTATCTCCACAACTATTGGAGAAACTAAACAACTTATCATTGCAAAATTGTAGGACTATTAGAAATAAAAAACTTTTATTGACATATATTTTTATAAAAACAGCAGTTTCTGAGATATTTGCAAATATATTAATACAATTTTGTGAGCTTTAGTTGTAAACATATACTACTTAAGTCTTAACGCAATAATACTCCAATGCCATAGAGTAATTAAATATAAGTAAGTATCTAAAAAAAGTATGTTATTTTTCCTTAAATCTCTTAGGAGAAATGTTTGCATAGCAATGATCTATCTCCATTTTAGACTCAATAGTCAATATTTACATTTTTTATTGGTCAAAATGTATAAATGAATAATTAAATATCAATGCGATGACTTGAAGATCTGCAACGTCTTTTAAAATGTTAAAATTTTAACCAGAAATCGAAATTTTAATACGAAGTGTTGACCCTTTTGGAAGACATTAAACTGTTTGAAATTTTCTTAGGTGGACAAAGATGTGCCTCTTTTCTCATTGATTCTATATCATTGTATATTATTTTATGCGTGTTCTTATGTGGAGTGGTGATGATACAATGTACATTATTTCGTTCAGAAATCTTACGAGTTTATAGAAAGAGAGAGAAAGTCTGTGCGGTGTGCCGTACCATTTATTTGTTTCACGTTTGCCCAAAAAGAACGCATCCACATATCTCATGTTTTTTTAAAGTTTAATTTACGTGATTATGAAGCAGGATAAATGCTGCAGAAACACGTACAGATTCATCCATCTTGGCCAGTCTGTCATCGTGTAAAAATGCAATCATACGGCAATATGTAGCTGAAAATATTGCCCAGCCACAAGCTTGACTTGTATTGATGGAAATATTGCAGGTCCATATATATATATATATATATATATATATATGGGAAATATTTTCGGCAATGTGCAATTTTAATTGCCCATCTAAACACACCTTATTATATTATTTGTGTTTAGTTCGAGTTGAAGTTACGTTAAGTGAATCGTGATCACACACTAGTTTATTTACATTAAGTGATAGTTATGTTACGTTAAAGTTAAGTTGATCGGCATTATAGCATTAGAAAAAATAATATTTGAGAACATCTGATTTATTATATAATCTATGAGTGTAACATACGAGTCATTTGACGTATTATCTCCTCGACATTTAGTAATCTTTTCAAAAAGGTAAACGTCTGGATGTGATGTTTTTTTCAGATCTTTAAGGTATAAAAAGATAAATAACATTTAATTTTTCCCCAGTGAACTCTAATAAACCCAAGACTAAAAAGTCGTACGCTGCACTGAACGAAATGATTGGTAGTTAATATTTCAAGGCATGTTTTCTTTTTTTTTTTTTGTCATTGCAGGAGGTCAGGTTAAGTTACCAAACGCCATCACCAAACTAATTGCTCTGGCTAATGTACAGTCCGAAGAAAATTTATTAATGTTATCTCATCTCTATTAACATCTATATTGCCAATATAGTTCTCTTACCTACATTAAGATTAAACCCTCCCCCCCCTTACCAGTTATTCCATTCGTCTCTAAGTCCTTTTTCCTCTAATATGATGATTAAGGTCATTAGTGCTAGTAATTTATGCATCAGGGTCGATAGTATTGGTCATAAACAAAGGTTTTGATTTTTCGTAAATATTAATTAAATATGTATTATTTTATTTGTCTTAGTCCATTATTCCTCTAAGATGATGAATTGTCTTAGTCCATTATTCCTCTAAGATGATGAATTGTCTTAGTCCATTATTCCTCTAAGATGATGAATTGTCTTAGTCCATTATTCCTCTAAGATGATGAATAAAAGTAATTAGGGTTTATAATATATACATAAGGAGTAATGGAGCTGGTTGTCCTTAAACGATAATTGATTAGATATATTTAAAATATACATCGTAATATTGTTATTAATAAATAATTTCCGAGGAGAACATGATCCTATTGTTAAAAATATAACCTTATCTTTTAAAATGTGAAGATGAGAGAACATGGGTCTTGACAGTTGATGATAGTCTTCAACTATGGTACAAGGGGAGTTGGGAGGGGGTGGTAGAGGGGTTAGGTGGTCCCAACACAGGTCGGATAGAAGACTACTCTACAGGGGGTCGCCTGCCACACAGATTTTGGGGATTACAAAGGGAAGGAGGGGCTCAGAGGGTGGGACCTCCTCTCTAGGGAGCCATGTCTGCCTTCACCTTGGTGGAAAAGCTGCTCTTTTACCTATATCCCCATAACTGTAAGCCTTCATAAGGAGGAGATGCTCTGTCACTCTTCTTTTGTTATTTGACATGGTATCAATGGGTGTAATCAAATCCACTTTTTCCCATACGCATGCAAATGGCAAATATAAAGAAGAAGAAAACTACAACGATATCGTATGGGCTCCTTCAGGGAGAGAAACAGCGATAGTTTCGTTAGCTATGGTCTGACAGGACCAAATTTGTGAATGTACATTTTTATCACGTGTGTTCATGGAATCGGGAATATTATTTTTTAGTGAGGTGACAAATATGGCGCAACTAATTAAATCTCAAATAACAATGGGTACATTATGCAGCTATCTCTTTGACTGCTTTTTAGCACGGCCATAGTAGTATACTCCATTCACGGTAGGAATTACTCTCTGAAAGGTCTTTTTTCCTACCAAAATCCTACCATATAATAGTTTCCTGGTAGGGAAAAGGGCCTTTCAGAAAACAATTTCTACGCTGAACAGACTTTACAGTCCAGCTGGTTAGCAACCCACGTAACTAGAGTGACAACCTTGGTAGCTACAGCCGGTGAAACGGAGGTGTTTCTCTCCTCCGCGGCGAGACGATATATAGGAAACTAGAGCCGAGTAATGATAACAGCAACCATGAAGAGCATAATTAAAAGGAGGATGAAAGTCAGATAATAATAAGAAAAGCAATAGATGGGTAATTATTATTATTATTATATTTAGCACCGCGTCTTACTACCCGTTCGGGTTATACGCTTAAGTACTAATTACTCTAATGGATTAGGAATTGGGAGGGTTGAATTTAGAGGAAGTGAACCCGCATTTGCGTGGAGGGAGAGTGGAAAACCATTTTAGGAAAAACCACCCTCAGCTCACCCGACCGAGATTCGAACCTCGATCTCCCCGTCCTCGGCGGTCGAGCTCAACACGACTGGCGCGTTAGCCAACTACGCCACCGAGGCGGGTAGATGGGTAATTTAATTTGTTGCAAGTACTAAGGATCATGCTTACATATGCTAATTTTTGTTTATTATAAGGTAGTTTACCTACAGGAGAAGAAATGTACCCATCTTTAAAATGGTCTAGGCTCGAGGATAAAATTAGGTTTAGGTTCATTTGACGCTGACGTAAACTATCTCTCTATACGAATAACGTAAGGAAACACTTTTCATAACAGACCGGGCTGTATGACAAGTCTGAGCTTGACGAGAATATTTCCGAGTAATAACCATTTTGGGTATGCATTGCATATGTAAATTTGTAAATGTCTTTGTGATATGTCCAAACGAGTGCTCATTATTCCATTGCTGTCGTTGCGTGATAAATTTATTTTTTTAGTAACTCTGTTCTTTGTTTTAACTGCAAGAAGCAATTTAAAGGAAGGTCATAGGTGCCAGGAACCATTCACACTGCACCGGGATATATAGAGTTGCGAGTAATGCCAGATGTGATTTGAATTATAAGAATATTAGCCCATTAGCTATGTGAAAATTTAGTTTTCAAAATTGTACATCCATTAATGTTTCCAGCCTGTAGCTGGGCCAGTTTTTTATTCACGCAATATATTTTCCACTACCGGATTGGATTGCTAGGCTTGTCGTAGCTTCGTATGCCTTATAATTTAACTTAAGATTAGGACAGGCACAACATCCAGACCCCAGCGTTAATTCATCACTGTGAAAGAATATACAGACATTTCATCAATGATACATTTTTCGATCATGCCGGAACTCTAACCCAGAGCCTCTAGCTCAGTAGACAGACACGCTACCGACGGAGTTATAAGTTTTAAAAATATCTGGATGATTATATTAAACAAAAATATAAGTAGTTTACTTTGGACAAACTAAATATACCGTAATTACAGTTTTTTTTATTAGATCTTGAGCACGTGGGCGTGGCTATTTCATAATCTAAAATTAATGTTTCACCATGTGGCTATCAAAGGTTTCATAGAGATAATTGGGTTTAGCTACATTTATTTCTGTATAAATCATATTTTTTAATAGGCATACTATTACTAAAATTTTACCTTAGTTTTAGATAAAACATTTTAGTTTTTACAAACTGGTTGGCTTCAACACCTAATCCTCTAGTTATCTAATTAATATATGGTACAATTTCACTATTATTTCTCTATTAATATGAGCAGATTTTCATTTATTCAAAAACCTAGATCTCAGCAAATTAGCGATAAAGATTTTTAATAATATATTTTAAATAATTTATTTAGGGTAATGTTAATTTAGTAATTTTGATTTAATTTCAACGTTGAAGGGAATTTTGGGTTTGCGCCCCGGAGTGAAACCTTTTTGTGAAGCTACGCCAGACTTGTGGTGTGTGTGTGTGTGTGTGTGTGTGTGTGTGTGTGTGTGTGTGTGTGTGTGTGTGCGCGCGCGCGTGTGCGTGGTACCGACATAACGTTTAATTTCTACATACAGTGATATCAACACTTTTTGATTATTAATTTTGTCTTAAGCACGGTGGAATTGGATTGGAAACTTTTAAAATGAAGAAAAAAAACTATGTTCCAGGACACCCTTTAAAGATATACAGCAACTATTGAGGTCACCATGGGAAAAAAATTAAACGCTATGTTTCTACTGGAGAATTATTATTTTATATATATGACAAAATAAATGTTTTGATATAAAAAGCAGAAAAAAACACCGATCCTTTTAGCGTCCTCTACATCCCCACTTTAATAGCCTAATCAAATCATTATTATTTGCTTGGCGGATCAAATATTTTATTAAGTTTTGGTGTTCCTAGGGTGGTTATGAATGGATTAAGTTATTCATACTAAACCAATCGAATTTTAAAGAAGTAGTGCAGCATTTGGTTGTAGTCAATCTGTTAAATTAGAATGAGCGGAAATAATTTATTTTAACACTTGAGAGGGAATCAAATTTTGTTCTTCATTTTCCAAAATGAGAACTGATAACCCTTTTTGATTAATGCTCTATGTGCTTAAGGGGGGTATACGAAAGCGAGTTTGTTTTGTTTGAGTGTAGTGTAATGTTACTATAGTTTTAGGTGCGAGATTCGCTTAAGAGATATGATTGGTCATTTGAGCAAGAAATTACGCCAAAGCGTTAATGGAGCTGTATTGGTGAGCCAGGCTTGGAGGCGAAGCCACACTAACAAGACACTAACTAAAACTACACCTATTCTTGATTTTGGATTCTGTCCTTAATGCTTGTTTGGATTTAGCAAATATTTAAAAAAGTTAATCCTAGCACATAATAAGACAAATCATTTTAAGGAAATAAAATTAAATTTGTCAGGAGAGTTGACCTAAACACATTAATGTAAAGTTCATATTCTAGTGGGCCAACAAGGTTATTAGCCACAACATCCTGGATCAGAATTAAGGGCATTAACGTTTATCTTACACTAGTATGTATATATGGTTACTATCTTATTAAAATAGCCTGAACAATTCTTTGATGCATGAGATTTAATGACTTCACGCGCATTAAATAACCTATTTTATTCATAATTATTAAAACAAAGTAACAGAAATATGGAGGGGTGGAGGGGCTCTAGGAACTTGCCTGATCGTGAGCTTTGCATAAATCGAAATGATTGTCGATTCGTGGCAGCGTGATTGCAGAAAGCAGCAACTAGTCTGGCCAGGAGGTTTAATCTCAATTAGGTGGAACCAGAGTCAATGCTGCTTTGTCTCTGCAACACTTCACTGAGCATCTGATATGGCTATTTTCAGAAACCAAGCTAGGTTCCATTTGGTCGGTTTCACATGACAGCTCTGTCCATCTGTCTAACTGCTTGCTTTGCAGCGCTCACTAATTCAGTCTTTGAAAAGCGTTTCCTGTGAGTACTTACCAAGCGTTACAAACTTGTTGGGATAGTGGAACAGTCCTAGAATGGTTTGCTTGAAATAAAAGCTTCAAGTTACAGCTAAAATTAAACTATGTTTTCAAAGGTTTCTAACCTTTTGTTGGCTATAATAGAACATATATAATATGAACATATAAATCAAAGTCAAATAGTTTACATGTTATTTATCTAATGTATAGTACATTACATACGTCCTAGTGGTTTGAATACAATGCTGGTATTTTGGGTGGAAATATATCTGCTATATTTTAAATTCAAAAGTAAATATTCAAATGACGTCCAAAATTGGCCAATTTTTTATATACAATATACAATTATTAACGTGCTTAGGTGTTTTAGTTTTACCAAATGGTATGTGATATGACAAATATTTTGCTAAGCAGAGATATTAAAGTAGAGTGCAAAATACAATTTTTTAAATATAAATATTTTCATGGCAAAGGAGTTGAGAATTGGTTGAGATTAGTCCTCCTCACCAAAGTAGAAACAAGAAAAGTGATTATATTTAATGGTTTGTTTAGGGAAAACTTTGGTTTTTAAAATATATACTCTTGGTATTGAATGGCAGTTCAATATTTCCCATTCCAAACCATCCCCAATGTAGCTAAGTTGTCACTGTCTCTTTATATAGTTTTAACATATTAGGGATCATAAGGCAACAAACCGCATTAACGTAGTAACGATTCATACATTTGACGAATACCTATGTATATTTTCAACTATATAATTTATTGACATAGTTCTCGCCACTATCATTAAATCCATTTTACTAAACTGCTCATGAAAGAACTAAAGCAACGCTTTACACGTCAGGTATGGCTAAAAGCCCACAATGTGATCGTGGAGCTAACAAATTTAACTTGTGAATGACCCTTCAAGGGTACTGGAATCATCTCACTACAGCCACACCGGAAACAGTTCACCCGTTACTCTCATGGGACATTGATCTATGATCATTTTCTAACCTTTTGGTGTAATAATAATGCGGATATATTGTATTTTGTTGTACTCACTATTGTATCACATTGACCATATATAATATGTTTTGCTCTGTTATGTCATATTTTATCATTGTATACCCTCTGAAGATAAACCATACGCTAAATAAATTAATAAACTAAGTTTATTACAAAATGAAACATGTGTAATATACTTTGTTGACTTTTTTTCTTTTATACTTTATATCAATTATATATTTATACATTGCAAAAGCTACTCCTTATATTTTATGCATTCCAGAATTAATTATTTTTAGACCACTATTCCACTATATCCTCGTTTTCAATAAGTACATAAATTATTTATTTTTTACAACCTTTAACTAAATATTGATTAATTTATGAACATATTATCTAACTTTGTAAAATATTCCAAAAATAAATTAATTTGTGATTAGTCAATCTGAAATCACAAAAACATAAGTGTTTGGAGATGGTAAGTGATATATCTATTTTCCTCATAGCAGTAATGCATCAAAATCACTACTATGATGGTAAATTGAGGAATTTATTTAGATGCAAGCTTAGTAAGTGGGTAGCTGTTTATTATCAGACATACTTTCGTACCACTTGAAACATTTAAAACTACTGCTTTTACTATTAAATTTAAAATTTTGATTGAGGTAAGCTAAAACTGGATTTCAAATGGTCAACTATTGGCTAGCACTTCACAAAGACGGAAAAACAATAACTCTCCTAAGATACCAAAACTTCATTTTTCAATCCAAATATATATAATAACATTCCTTCAGAGTTCAATAATATAAAATATATTATAATTTCATATTTTTACATGTATTATATTCCTGTATTATCAAAAAAAAACACAAATATTGTGTTTAATGGTGTAAAGTTTTTAATATAAATGCTATAATATTAATGAAGGGCATACTTAGAAAATGGGATCGAGCTGTGTCCCAGGACACACCACTTGAGTGAGTTGTATCCTGAAGAGGGGACAGTTGAAGTTTTACTACCACCCGAGTTGTGTAGGATGACAAAGAAAATGATGGAAATGAAGTATTTAGGAAAAAGACTGCAAGGAGGGCCAAGAAAGAGATAGGTGGAGCAGATAAAAGCAAGTGTGCTAGGGAGAGGAGAAGAATGGAAGAAGTTAAAGGAGAAAGAATGTAGGAAAGACAGAGGAAGATGAATACATTTTACTAAGCTGACCCAGCTACAGGCTGGGAACAGTTGTAGATGATGTTGGGGGAGTAGGGAGGAGTAATAGATTTTATCCAATATAGTGTCTTCAATGTGGATTAGAAATCCAAAAATGTTGAGTATAACGAGATAATTGCAAAAAAGATAATTATTATATTATTATTAGCACCGCGTCTTACTACCGTTCGGGTTTACGCACTTACGCTAATGTGCAATGGTAGGGTGATTGTGAGATGAAATGGAGGACTACAGTTTAACGTGGAATCCGAACACGGTGAGGCCTGGCATTCCTCAAAAAAGATAATCTTCGCTTAAGCTAACAACATTATTCAATGTGTAATATGTATGGGATTCATTCCTGTTTGAATTATCTCGAATAACGTTATTTAGAGCGGTAAAAACATGCTAGTTAGTTTTATTTTACACCAAGTCTTAGTACCCGTTCTGGTTTAAATATATATAGCTAACCGGATAGGGATGAGGAAGGTACAACTTTATAGAAAACGTTCCCATTTGCCACCAGAATTCAAAGTCTAGCCTCCCAGTTACCAGAGAACCAGACTTATTATTTTTTTGGTAAATATTGATAGCAAAATATTAATAACAATATTTTTGACTTTATAAATGGTTTCCCTCTCTCTCTTTCTCTTCACGTAAATGTGTGTACACTTCTTCTAAATTAAACCTTCATCCTTAACCCATTAGCGTAATTAGTACATTAGCGTACAACCTGAATAGGCGTGGTGCTAAAAAATTATTGTTGACAAAAATGTTGCTAGTATGACACGAACAATTTTAAAAGAGAAATTAAGAGTTGCTAGCAAATTACTGAAACATGTATATCAACAAGTTGATAGCTGTTACAAGGATTTTCAGTTGTAACATATTATTGGCATCGCCTTCAATCCACGTTATGGCTTCAGAGGAGGAGGTAACTATTGATGCAAGATTGTGTAGTGATTATTGGTGCAGAAAGACTGAAAAATAAATAAAAGGAGAGGGTTCATTAATACCTTCAAACCCTAAGCCATTAGTGTAATTAGTATATGGATGTAAAGCCCGAACGTGTAGTAAGACGTGGTGCTAAAAAAAACTTAAAAGTATGGTCAAGAAAAGTGAACATTATATTATCATAAGTGACTTAAAAAAGAGACGAAAGAAAACTAAAAAAGTAGTGATTTAAAAACTATTGACAGTTTGTCCTTGTAATTCACGATCTTTTGTTTCCATGAACATGTATGTTTCTAGTACTATTCATTTAGGTTTAATGGTTTGGTATTCTTCATTTAGGTTTAATGGGTTTTTTTTTCTGGACCATTCTATTTTCCACTTCGAAAGAAATTGATAGTAAGCTATTGCACAACAATACGACAAAGACTTACACCGAACGGAAGCCGGCCGGAAATTGATCTACGAGTATAATGTTATTAACAGTGTTGCCGACAGAAATAACTTGCTAGTAAAATGTTGTTATCAACATCCTTTGAACAGGAATGCCTCCAAAGCGGTTGCAAAATTTCTGCTACTAAAAAAGTTAGCAACAATATTATTGACTTGATGGAAAAAATAACAAATGCTTAAGGTGAATATTATTGATAAAAGTTAATAGCAATTTTTTTTAAATATTTATAATGACTTTTACAATGTTAAATGCAATTAATATCAACAAAATTATTGTGATAGCAAAGTTAATAACATTTTATGGGTAGATTTTTAAAATTTGTTTAAAACATTGCAGATAACACTTGTTTTCAACAATGTTACATTCGGTGTGAAGTGATCTACTTTTAAGGATGAATATATATATTGGTGGAAAAAACAAAGATCCTTAGCACCAAAAATTAAATCAAGTTGAAAGTTAAAATTGGTAGTATTTAGTTATACCATACAGGAATTATTTATAGCTTATTTTAAATGAACTAAGTTTTACTAGGTTTTTGTTTAATTTAATTTTTTGTTTCAGGAACTAGGATTTTACTTTAGGAATAGCAATGTTTAAAAACCATTGATTGAACATATTCTTAATTTACCTTTGTAATATTAAGTTTTTTGATTAAATAATGTAAGTAGATTTGGTTGTTTTAAAAAGGTTTTAACCTCACTCTGGCAGTGTACCTTCCGGCATGTAGTCCTGCCTTGTTATTTGAAGTCTTACCCTGCAAAACCTTTTTCAATAAGAAATATGGTATGTATCATGAGAAAAACTTTGGCAAACCTCACTAAGATTGTAAGTTCAATGAAACTGTAAATAATTCATAATGTTTAAACAGTTAATCAATACTTGTCTAAGCATGTTAAATAAATTAAGATAATAATATTTATTCAATTATTTCTTAAATCCATGAAAAACATAAGTAACAAAAATATTCATTAAATAAAAAAATCAATGATACAATAAAATAATTAAAATCATAATTTACATGAGACAAATATGGCTAAACATAATGAAGATTCAGAAGGATCAGATGTGGAGCTTACCTAGTTTCAAGAATCAGTGATAAAGTGTTTTGGTTTTTCCACTTTTACATAATATATCCAGTTTTATAGAGTGCTTGACCTAGATCCATCATTTCCTTCTTTCTGAATAGCGCTCAGAATATATGTAGGAGCACTTATTGATTTTATGAAAGAGAATTTATCATATTCTATAAAATTGACGATTCCAGCAGAACACGTAAGTGTGTACAGCAAAGCAAAAATCACATCATAGACCAGTTCTTCTTCCCAGTAAGCATGAAGATTAGCTTTTATACATAGTTATTGAAACGCAGGGATAAGATCTTCTAAAGGGTGAGCCGGTTTGAAAGTGCTCATCATTGTTCAGAATGTTAAAAGTCCTTCAAAATCTAGGAATATTTTGAAGGAGTTATAGTGATGAATATGATCGTTTCTTCAGAGAGGTATACTTACATTTAAGTAGTATCAGGCTCATCTTTAGCCTTAAGTTTAGGTTTGAAAATTGGTTCAGGAGCAAAGGCTAAAGTATCTAGCTTGTTTTGGCTATATATAAAAGAAAAATCAATGTATATACTCAGAGCAAAGATTTAAAGCGGGGAATGTACGAAATAACCTGTATCTTTTGAATAGCGCTCTTAACCAAATCTCAAACATTTTGGCTGATCAATCTTTGCACTTATAATCCATTCCGAGTATAGTCTGACATTTTCTGCTGCACTTATAGACGGTACTGGAATTATTGGCACACCTTCCTAAACTGAGTAAACCTTTAAGCGTTCTCCAAGGAGTACAACCAAGATCACCCAATTCGGAAAAGTAATATTATTCACTGTTGCCAATGATACTTCGAAGCCAAGTGAACTTTTCTATGTCCTTAATATACATCGTAGATGTCATATCAATATCTCTCTCTCTCTCTCTACAGATGAGAATTAATGACGAAACTGTTTCGTTTTAGGGTATATTCCCACTCTCCCAAGACAATCCATGGTGATGAGGAGCTACCCAATCCATTACTCTAATCCATGGTGAGAGTAGACCCATGTGTAAGGGATGTAGGAATTTATACTTGGAAAATTTAGGAGATACATATGTATGATGGCTATTTCCTTAATGAGGAAGATATCCACAACACTTGCATGTCGAGCAGCATACTTTATGATGATAGGTCTTTCTCGTCCATTTAAGATGACATATTACTAACATCACTGCTAGATGGGTTGTATTTATGTAACGGACCACATTGTCGTGTATAATGAAAAAATAAAGATTTAGTGTTTGCAGGAATATAATTTTCTGACTCTAACCTTATACGACGTGTTATCATACTGTCCTTAACTAGTGTAAAACACGATGATGGGAACAACAGGTTTGTAAAGTTCTCGATCAAACATTGGCAGAGGGGAATGCGTTCCGTAGTATGAAGTCTGAAAATTGGCAAAGTTTTCGAGCAATTTAGAGAAGGAATCTTGGAATAAGTCCAAGGTTATATCGTCGTAGGATTACATGAGAGAATTTAATTAGGAGTTTAGCCAGGCGTAGATAACAATGATCAAACTTGCGTCCATACGTAGTCGTCGTTTTGTTACGTCCTGTCTAAAGAGCGAAAATGGCGTATCGAGGTTTTTCTAACAAGTTTGAGGTTTTCACAGTCCAGTGGTATTGTGTAGAGGTTGGTACGTTCGTATGCTCATAGAGTTACCATGTACGAGAGGAAAGATAAATGGTGCCTCCATTCAGACAAAGTTAAGCAGATTATATCGACTCAGATCGTCCGTCTTGATATGAGGGATTCATCATTAGATTTTATTTAGTTTGATTTTTGAAGGTGTCTCAGATCTAGCTTGTAGTAAGGCATGACCGTCAGCTATCGATCGGATGATTGCCAGTTCTGGCTTGGATCTGATCATTATGCGAAAGCAGTCTTCTGTGAATCCAAGTATGAAACGTAAAGGGATGTACACGTCAAAGATACCTGTCGTATAATGTACTTGTACAATATCAAGTTTACATGAAAAACCTGGTGACAAGAGGTATTCTATCTGTAAAGAAGAAAGAGAAGGAATGGTTTTACGATGCTAACATTGAATTTCCTTCATAACCTGTAGATACAGCACCTGCATACTCTGTTATACATGGGGTGAGTGTGATATAATTGCCAGGGAAACCTTTAAGCCTGTCGCAGAACCATTAAACGAAATAGTGAATATGACGATGACAATGTCAGAGCTTGAACCTGAGGAAGAAACCACACCTGAGAGAACGCATAGCAAACGATTATTAGATTCCTATTGTTATACAGCTTAAGATGCTGATAGAACGTACGGTGTTATTTAAGATGGTAGCACACGCATGCTTGGAGATACGCCTATCATATTCGATGAGAGTTAAGGAACTGTATGTATCAATAATATCTCAGTACCGTATACCGTGTACGTTTACATTATAATCATATCTGTAGCCAAGGGAGATATTGCACGCGAACATCATCGTGCTCTAAGGTGACGTTATGCTAGAAGACTTGTCAGTGTGCGGGGGTTGAACTAGTTGCTAAGTAATACTGGTGGAGATGATAGCTTATTCTAGAGTGAATAAGTAACGGTACAGATACCTATTTACACTCCTCGACACGTTTTTTAAATATGCTTGGGCTATATCTATTAAGATAAAGACGGGAAATAAAGTTACCGATGACATGATAAACGTTATTCAGATGACTCTTAAAGCTGACGTTCAGGATTCACACTTCTCAGACCATCCCACCCTTAGCAGCAAAGTGTTAAACTACTCCGCTCACTGAGCTACCATGGTCGGCCTTTATACCTTACTTGGGAAATAAAATGTATGCGTGACGATAAGAATTCAAGGTAGAAGAGTACATATATTCAATATCAAAAGTAACACCACTGTTTGTAAATTCTCCCAACCATGAAAATATGTTATGTAAATTATATACTATGTATTACATATGTTAGAGGAAAGATGAACTAGATGTAATTAGATATATTAAGTTTGTAAATATTAACACACACTAACTGTTAAACTTAACTTTGGTATATTACTATTTCAGTATCGGAAGGTGAAAAGATAGCTCATGAGACCAAATAAAAAACACTAACACACTCATCATGGAGTTCCTTCTGTCACACTAGGTTACGTGCCAAGCCCGGTTTCTCCCTTATAGATCATCAGGTGGATCTTCAGTACACTTCCTTCACATTACAGGGTATGTGTCATTCTCGGCTGCTCCCCTGCCTACCTCAATTGGACACTCGGGCCCACTCTTGCCTATCCCAGGGTACGCGCCTGACTGGTGGTTCCCCTGAACCATAAGGGACATTACAGCGCTTACTTACCAAGACCTTACTTATAACCCTTACGTCTTATCCAACAAGACCATTACGTATCAGAATAGCGCATACTCATAACGTAAATCACCTTTAGCACCAACAGCTGAGGTAAGAATTTCAAATCGCTGTATTATCCCTATCAGTAGAAAAAGTCCTCAAGAACCTTAACAGAGAGCACAAGCAAATCAAAATGACTATTATGGTTTACCTCCTCTACGTCGTATGTGGAGAGATAATAGTATAGAGTCTTACCACGTAGATCTTAAAGCTCTCATGGCAAAGAATAGGATCAATTTATATTCTACGTACAGTAATAATAGAGCTTGTGTTGTTGAACGATGTGGACAATATTTATGATTGGAACGTATTGATGGATCAATAAGAACAATTCTCTACTTGACGAGTATAATATAACAGTACCCTCAACTATAAAGATGAGACATATCAACAATTAGATGACATTCTTTTACATTCAGTTTATCGACGTTATAAAATGGTAAATCCTACACCGAACATGTTTGTGTGTTTGTGATAGCGTTCGTATTGGTAGGCATAAGAATGTTTTCGTAAAGGGTTACGCAGAACACTGGTCTGTGGAACTGTTTTCTAGGGATATCATGCAACAAATTGAAAAGGATATGAATGTATTGCTTCATAAAGGCAATTATTTCTCGATGGCCTTGATTCACTATAGTTTTACTATAATTTTTGACCAAGGTTTTAAGTAAACACATTGAATGAAAAGTTTTACTTGCAAATATATTTGCGTGTGTGTTATTCCTCCATTAAATTTGCTTCTAAAGGAAGTATGTTTGATGGACAACCGAGGGGATGAATGAATATTAATGGTTTACTAAAATGCATGAAGGATTATGCTAAATGAGATAATCCAAATGAAGTGAACCTAGTGCTAGTTATTGTCGATACTGTTCAAGTAACAAAGACTAGGAAGTAATTATTATCATGCGCTCAAACAACATTCAAAAGAAGAGTATGTCACCTCACACTACCCGCAAACTGCAGCGCCTTTATAAAAACCATTCAAAAATTCTGGAGATTGTGTGAAACTACCCTTAAATATTAGGAATTCTGAATCAACCACTATCAATTTCCATGTATCAAAGTTCATGGAAGCTGATCTAGTGGTCTAGGGGTAAGGTGTCAGACTTCTGTGCTGAGGGTCCGGGGTTCAATCCTGGGTCACGGCACAGATTTATCTGATTGCTAAACCCTTCCTTCACCTCTGAAAAAACGTGTATTAATCACAACTTGTGAATGTGAGGAATGCCAGGCCTCCACCGTGGCTTGGATTCCTCGTTAAACTGTAGGTCCTCCATTTCATCTCACAATCACCCTACCATTGCACATTAGCGTAAGTGCGTATAACCCGAACGGGTAGTAAGACGCGGTGCTAATAATAATAATAATAATAATAAAAGTTCATGGATGCAGGATGTATTTTGATTTACTCTTAAATTGTACATTATATTGAAACGATTATCATGTCCCAGTGTTTCTAAATGTGTGGTTGTCCATATCGACAACAAATTTGAACAACTATTTGTAAACAATATAAGGTTTTAAAAGTTAAGAATAATAAAATACCACTACTTACTATTTAAATAAAATTATATAATATTTCCAATATTTCATCCAATACATTAATTTGTGTCTTGTATTTATAGTCCCAAAATGGACGTGTCTAAGAATTATGTTTTTCCTGCATAACTTTCAAACAAATTTCCCCTCCCCCATCACTCTTTTTTCAGGGATTTGGTGGTCCCCTAGTGCGCACAGCTTCCATTTTGTGGTCTTCCATCAAACGATGTATGTTGTTGAGGCACCGGGCAATCTACCTAACGACCACGATTTCTTTAAAACTATGACGTACCTTACACTAGATACAGTTTCTTCATATCTACCTTTTAAGTCTATATTGACAACATATTTTTATTCATAGATGGTTTGATTTAGTTAGTAACCAAGAAACTCCATTTATTAGAAATAACATCTGCTGTCAGTGGTTGAGAGTACGCATGGACCACGTTTCACAGGATAGTCGACTGAAGGTGTAGATGTTCTCGTACATTTGATTCCTTCTATACTGTGGAGCATTACGTTTTTATTATAAAATCATATTTTTCATTTATCATATTGTCTTAATAATTAAATGTGTCTGATAGTGAATGATATGTTATCTCCCGACCATTTTTATATTACTAAGAGTCTTGTACGATCAATATTTCTCAAATAGTAATCTGATGTAGAAGAGACCCCAAGACATTCTCGCACAAAGAAAATAAATGGTACGGCGCACCACACAGACTTTCTCTCTCTTTCTATAAACTCGTAAGATTTCTGAACACGCATAAAATAATATACAATGATATATAATCAATGAGAAAAGAGGCGCATCTTTGTCCACCTAAGAGCATTTCAAACAGTTTAATGTCTTCCACAAGGGTCAACACTTCGTATTAAAATTTCGATTTCTGGTTAAAATTTTAACATTTTATAAAGTGTTGCAGATCTTCAAGTCATCGCATTGATATTTAATTATTCATTCATACATTTTGACCAATAAAAAATGTAAATATTGACTATTGAGTCTAAAATGGAGATAGATTATTGCTATGCAAACATTTCTCCTAAGAGATTTAAGGAAAAATAACATACTATTTTAGATACTTATATTTAATTACTCTATGGCATTGGAGAATTATTGCGTTAAGACTTAAGTAGTATAGGTTTACAACTAAAGCTCACAAAATTGTATTAATATACTTGCAAATATCTCAGAAACTGTTGCTTTTATAAAAATATATGTCAAATAAAAGTTTTTTATTTCTAATAGTCCTACAATTTTGCAATGATAAGTTGTTTAGTTTCTCCAATAGTTGTGGAGATACGGAAATTAACGCTTCTGTAAAGTACCCTAAAAATCATTTTCATAGGAAAATGAAAATAGCCAGTTTATTTATAATCTTAATCAACGCTTAGATAAGAATTTTAATCAAAATTGTTTAAGCAGATTTTGAGAAAACAATTTTTTCTCTTTTCGGCCTTCAGTAAACTACCCTTAATTTTAAGTTTTTATAGACACACAGACAGACGGCATTGCAAAGACTATTTTTTAGGGTTGTGGGGGTCATGAGACGTTGACATCCATCAACATTTCAGGTTAGTTTTTTTTTTTTACGGTCGCAATACTTAAACTTTAATGTCCAAAAAGTTAAAAAATTCATATAATTGCGTATAGATTGAAAGTTATTGATTTTATAAAAATAGCTTTCAGATAAAATATTTGTATTATAAATATATATACATATTTGTAATGCTAAGTAATTTCATATCTCAAATATTTTCGGAGCTATTATAAAAAAATGTTAATTTACGCATCAGAACGGAGCCCTTAAAGCCATTTTGCCGAAATATTGAGAGTAGCCATTTTGTTTGGAATATTTATTAATGTTCATAAATGAAATTTAATCAAAATCGTTAGAGCCGATTTTGAGAAAATCGACTTTTTTTTCTTTTTTCCCTTCAATAAACTACCCTTAATTTTAGGGGTGGATATCCAATTCCAAAAATCCCTTGGGGCAACCCTATGAAAACCTTAGATATCAAGTTTTAGCTCAATCGGTAAAATAGTTTAGGCTCTAGTTGGAGGTACAGACAGACAGACGGAAATTCAAAAACAACTTTTTCGGATTTAGGGAGTCATGAAACGTCAAGATTCATCATAATCTCGAGTTAGATTTTTTTGACGATCACCATACTTTCTCTACCTGTAAGATAGAGAGAGAGTAAAAAGTAGATAGGCAAACCTAAGGGATTTTTTGTATGGTGTTCAAGGAATTTGAGTATTGATGATTTAAAACAACTCAACTTTAAGATTTTGACCAATTACTATACCAAAGTCCTACTACTGTTACAGCTATGTTTAATTAATTATTGTGTGATCGTAGTGCTTGGTCAGAGTTCAATATACATATTACGATCAAAGGGGAATGAGAAATTTTACTGGAATACCTGGTTGTGTGATTATTTTGTTTTAAATCAAACCCTAAATACAGACCATGTGGATTGAGAAGTGTTACTGGAAGGCATAGTTACAATGTCTATTCTATAAGTAGGAAGCCTGTTATGAGTTCAATAAACAATTATCATAATGACTAATCAATGTAAGAGAAAGTTAAATGGTTATTGTATTTGGCACTTACCTGAGAGCTATTAGTTAATGCTTTATAAAAATACATGGAGAGGGTAGTGTGATTGGTTAGAATAGTTGCCGTGTTATTGTGGTTGATTTTGATCTTTAGTCAGGTTAAAATATAATACAGATCCCATAATTGATTAGTGATACTGGTAGAGATGATTGAATGTTTTTTTTAAGCCCCACTTTTATCAACCTTTGGTGAGAATATCACACCAAGCACTATACCTCCCATTTCATACTGAGAATGTAAATATAAAATCTGAGGAAAATGAATGTATGTATGTATGTATGTATGTATGTATGTATGTATGTAAGTACGTATCTATGTATGTATTTATAATATTATATAATATATAATTTTATATTTCTTATCACTGCGTATTACTACTGTACCTGTTAAGGTTATACTCATAAATGATAATTAATCTAATTGGGTAGGGATAAGGAAGGAAGCATCTCAAAGGTATTCTACCCACATTTAGGTGAGAGGAGAGTGTGAAATAATTTAGGAAAAAATATTCCTCAGTAGACCCTACCAGGATTCGAATCCCAATCACTCCATCATCAAAAGGTCAGTCTAACACGATAGTGAAGCTTTAGACTGCTCCACCACTGAAAATGGTCATTAATTATCCTCAGAATATTTTTAAAGTAAAAAAAAAATCGATACAGAAGGCCCCATCAAGGAAGTCAGGCAACCAACAATAAAGTCTGGTAATATTCACCACAAGACATGTTAGTAACCAACTATATGCTGCTACTAGTATCACGGAAATAGCTTAAAGATAAATTACAATCGTGTAAACATTCAAGCCCCACATATCAACAGTCGTAAAACTCCTCAGACTAGAGATTCGACTTAAATATGACAACGACGCAAGTCTCTTTAAACAAGCTACATACCCCCTATTTAACAAGTCTTCTTGGGCTTTTCCCAAAAATTTATTGTCAGATGATTTAAAATAAGTAGGTGTTACCCTCTTAAAATGTCGTAGATTTATATAAATTAATTTTTGAAACAGCAGTCAACAAATAGACAATATATAAAAAGTCGAATGTCTTAATGAGTGAATGAATTAACAGGATACTTTTAATACTGTTATAAAGGTTACATAATTTTTATAACAGGATACTTTTAATACTGTTATAAAGGTTACATAATTTTTATAACAGGATACTTTTAATACTGTTATAAAGGTTACATAATTTTTATAACAGGATACTTTTAATACTGTTATAAAGGTTACATAATTTTTATGTGGACCGGCAATTGTTGTTTGTCACCAAGAAGTTAAAGAAGGCAGCATGACATCACGAACGTGTTGAGACCAAGTATTGAAAGATGATGGCCGCCAAGAACATATGGGCGATGACTTAACACAATAGATCTCGTCTACATCAGCATTAGTTTGTGTACTATGAAACTGGACATGGTATTTCTAAATGGGTGATAATCTAATCTTAGTGCATATAATACGACCATAGACAACTAATATCATGATACATACTATTATATCTCAAAGGATATAGTAAATATGATTAATAGATAGGCCGTACATTTGAATTTATGTGAAGCAGTTAAATAATTTCTTATTATTATTTAGCACCACGTCTTACTACCCGTTCGGGATATACGCTTAAGTACTAATTACGCTAATGGATTAGGAATTGGTAAGGTTGAATAGTGGAAGTGAACCCGCATTTGCGTGGAGGAAGATTGGAAAACCATTTAGGAAAAACCACCACCAGTTCACCCAACCGAGATTCGAACCTCGATCTCCCCGTCCTCGGCAGTCGGGCTCAACACGACTATCGCGTTAGCCAACTACGCCACCGAGGCGGGTGTTAAATAATTTAACTTTGCCTTTTGTCTTATTGTTTGGTGTTATTGACTACATTTTATGAGTTTGTAAGTTGATCACCTTGAGTGACTAAAATCAAAATTATATATATAATTTGGTAAATATTTCCTGAACACCATTTCCTTTACTATGAGATGCTTGATTTTACAAAATGACCTTTTTGATAAACATTCAACAAATCAAAATAAAAACCGCATATTTCCCGCACCTCCAGTTCAACAAATAACATTCAATTATTTATCAAATAGCACAATTGTTGCTGATTGACTGACTGGAAATTACTTACATCTATTATCTAAATTTCTAATAACTATTAGTCTAAGGTATGTAATACAAATCATGCTCCACAACACTGTCAAGCATGCTTCATGATCCTCATGGGGAAAAAAATTGAAAGGTGGATTTAAATTTAAACATAGTGATTTAATACATAAATACATTTAGGGAAGGTTTCTGTTATCAATGTCTAGCTGTTCCTTCCAAGTTAAATTTTCAAATTATTCGGACTTCTGAAGAGAAATTGCTCAATTGCTATTGGTACCTAGCCTACAATTACTGTTGTAATGCCTAGTGTCAAGAGTTAAACTAGGAGTATACCAGATGTTCCCCAAGCTGCGAAAAGAAACGTGGCGTTGTAAAAGCAAACACGTATTTTCTCCCTACAGCCAAGTCAGAGCAATTTCCTGCACGTTATTAATAGTCACCCAGTCCCGGACGAGATAAGACGATCAATAGGGGTACACGACCTTATATGCCAAAAGGAGTTGATTTCAAATGTTTGAATTTTGTTAGATTGATGAGAAGTTAAAACAGACAGGCAAAGTCTGTTATATTTAAATATAACTAAGAACAAGATGTGAAGAATTAAAATTGTAGTTTCTCTTTATCTATACATTGTCCTACCACCCTTACCCCCACTTCCTGACTTCGGGCTTGCTTCCGCTGATTATGCTTATTTTTAAGATATACTGGATACATGCATGAGCTTCTTTTTCAGTTCAAAATGGTAAACCAAGAGGAAAATAATAAAAAAAACTTAGAGTTCTACTCATATTTAACCAATTTTTATTTTAACCGTTATTGGACTTAAAAAAGAGAAAATGCAGGTACCTTTAATAATTCTATAAGCGTTTGCTTTCTTCCATGTTATTCGCTTTCATGTAAAATTGTTATTGTACAAAATACAGCATAAAGTCACTTCCAAGTCACCGGTGGCTATGGTATTTATTAATGATAGCTCATTGTTGGCCTATGATTTCCACACGTACATCACAAGCCCTGCCTTAAATTATAATTGAATAATAACCCTGAGCAAAGTAGGAATCCTGAACATCTAAGTGGTAGAGCAGTGGAAAGGTAAGCCAAGGATCCAGGGTTAGATTCACACGCGTAGGTGAGTAGAGAGCATAATCGATTAAAACAGTTACGTCATTTCTCATACAGCTAAATTATTGTGAGGCCAGATGGTTTGACGAAATCGTGTTTTCCTTTATCGTGTTCAAACCCACATAGTTATTGCTAAGGTTTTGTCACCCTGAGGTCATTGACCCTATGTTTAAATCCTTCCCATTTGAATTTTTATGGGGAGTGTGCCCCATTGGTTCTAACCCCTGGGAGAATGCTAATGTGGGCTTTTATTGGGAGTGTATCCCATTGGTTCGACTTCCTGGGAGGACATTTGTGTTTTTGTTTCAAATCTACCACTGTCCCATTTGATCGGTTGGTGGTGAGAGCCCCTGGAAATATTACCCGGAATCCTCTCGTGATGGAAGTTACACATAGACAGAGATAGATCTGGTCATTCCCCCTATCAAGAATGCTCAATCCTGATGACGTCAACATTTATTTTGGAAATCAAACTCGACATGTCGATATAGGTACAGGCCAAGGGTTATGTCACAATATCAGTGACGTAAGAATCAATTTCTGAACTCACACGTGGAGCCAGATTGACTGCTTAAAATGTCAATACAGGAATAAGTCAAGGGTGATGACTCATAGTTTGTGCCAGTTTGACGGCTTGACACGTTGAGACCAGAATAGAGCATGGGTTGTGTCATAACCCTAATGAGGTCAAAATAAAGGCTGTATCCGAATAGTCTACTTCACGCGCCGTCGACCCTTGACGCTCACTCGATAATTGCATTGGCAATCACGTGATCGAGTGAACAACCGTCCGAATAGTCACGAAGTGAGCCGCTGCACCCTGCACAAGCCCTTGAGACCAAGTGTGACGGCAAGTTACCCTTGACACGCCGTCGATGCGGAGTTTGACTGGCAACTGTTTAATTTTTCGTCTGCTAGAGTAATGTGATCTGTGATGTGTAATCTGCTATCTATGATAAAGTATTTTAACTATACCGGTACTGCTCATGTTGTAGTGTTTTTTGTGTTGTGTTGGAAATGTATAGTGAAAAGAAGTGGGTTTGGATATTAAAACGTTGTATTCGTTTTCATTCCCTGATTATAGATGGCGTTTAAAATAGTTTCTAAGATCACGGGTAGGAAGCAGCACTGCAGACTCAAGGGCGTGTAAAAGGTAATTGCCGTTCGAAAAGTCTGTTGCAGTTTTCGATCTCAAGTGGGTGTAAAGTGTAATTTTATCGAGTCTGCATGAAGTCTGCGTCAAGTCAAGTGTACTTGACTATTCGGATACGGCCATAGTTAGGGACTCGCAAATGATGCCAGATTTGTGGCTCGACAAGTCGAGACAGGTATAGACCAAGGGTAATGACTCATACCTGGCGTAGGATTGTTGGACCAATGTGTTGAGATAAAAATAGACCATTGGGGGATGATGAGACAAGAAGTGTGTTTTGAGAGAATAAAACACGTTATGATTATATATATATATATATATATATATATATATATATATATATATATAATCTGATTACAAGAATGGCCCAAATATTCGTTAATACGTTTTTCTACCATATTTTTTAGATGTGTTAGTAAAATCGTTTATGGCTCACAATCCAACATGTAGCAGTCCAAACCGATGACTTAACGTTTGTAATAGGTAGCGCCTATTCGATACAGGTTTCTGATGCGTGTTCCCACCATCGGCTGCTCGAGATCAATGATAACCGTGGTCTTTTTTGTTGTGCCAAATAAATCCACGAGGAGTGTGTTTATCAAATCGTTGCTATATCTGACGATGGGTGTCGACTACATATCCCTTCGGTCGACATCGAGGTTGACAATGTTCCACACCTCCCAGATACGCGCCTAACTTGGTGCAAGATAGGTGACCCAATTGAGTCTGGTGTCATGTTTCTCGCTGATGACGGTCACCGCACATTCATCTCAAAGAGATTTCTTGATTGATCAGGCTTATCTTCTTCGGAGGCAATATGTTGTTGAAAAACGTTGATATGACATACTTGTAGTTGCCCAGTTCTGGGCACTGTGTAGGTTAAACACCGCAGAACATTCTCCACATATTTATAGTTAGAAAAGGGATTAAAGTTGTTCTTGATACTCATGCTGACGATAACTCGTTTGATGTCGACGTCGTCCAACAGAAACAGCATGTTGAAATTACTGGATTTGGCGAGTGTTTAACCAGCTTTGCTTTGCGGGCGCAATCGTCTTTGAATTATCTTTGCCTTTCCATGGCGTGTGATCGCTTTGATGACTGTCAAGATTATAGGTGGCATGGCGTTGGGACACCCTTTTATAACCACCGGGGCATGAACGAGGCCATACTGATTGGACGATGACTCTTGATGGGTGGCAGTATGCAGACGTATTTAAACATGTGTTATAATATCTCAACACGTGGGCACCGTTGTCTATAGGATTGGTGGGCAAGAGTAGGGCCAAGAAAACCTTCATCGGAATGTTATGTGTTCGGTAGAGAAGGTACATGAGACAATAAAAACCGCAAGCATTTGATACCATTCCTTGAGGTTGTACCATCTTATGAGACCAGCGGGAAACAATTTGGTGTATAAATATCAAATGTAATATTACACGTGGGGAAAAACCCATTGTGGTAATAAAAATATATATTTTAATTTATTAGGTATGAATAAATGAATTTTATTATATATATATAGATTATATATATATATATATATTGGGTGCCAACTACCAGCCCCTTTTATTTTCTGAGGTAGGTAGATTTTTTTATTAAATAAATTTACCCCCAGAAACTGCTCAGTGGTAAGACGAAGAACCCCTTTTCTCAAGACCCCTGGACTTGACCTTTAAGTTTTAACTTAAGTTGGACACTTACAATAAAGGACTGCATATTTTCCTGGAGAGGAATATTATTCTTGACATAGACATCCAACCTACTGAAACTATTTATAAATGGAATGTAATTTTCAGAATACAATGTACATTAATATTATAAATAAATAAATTACACAATGAAATTTATAGGGTTTTTAAATATTTTTAAAGAGAAAAAAAATTAACACCTTTAAATTAACCCTACCTAATAAGGCATGTCTCCCATGTTACAAAATTTATAAAAGTATTGTTGGGGCAGTAATTAAAAAATGTAAGATTCTCACTGGATTTGTGATGAGAAAATAATTGTTACTAATTATGATACTTTGGGCCATTTTCATAGTCAGATTTAGTACGCCTCAAGTGCGGCGCTATACTAAATACAAGACGTCACCTACCTGAAATTGAATGGAATGGGCCAGTTTCATATGCGAAACTGGCCCATTCCATTTTGGTCTAGGTGGGTGTCGTCCTGTATTTAGTATCGACTCGCACTTAAGGCGTACTAAATCTGACTATGAAACTGGCCCATAGTCTTTTGGATGAAATAACACAAGTTTTGGAATATTTGTATAGCATGTAAAAATAATGAATTATTCAAAAATGTAATTTAAACTCCTAGGAACAGGCTGATGATATATGATGAATTTAGTCTCACCCAATAATGTAGATTGATGATCTCTGGTAGCAATTCTATTTTTATTTTCATTTAAGTGGCTTATATTTTATAATATATTCATGAAAACTCACGTTAATCCTTCCTTGAAGGTCAGCCCTTACTTTTGACACAATTTTTACTGCTGAAAATGATAATTCACTATAAAAAAAATTCAATATTAAAGGACGGCCCAAATTGGGTCCTTCCTTATCTTTTTTTTTTACAATTTTTTTTCCAGTCAACAAAACAAAAACATTAACAATCCACAAATATGTTCTTTCTTTTATTTTAAATAATTTTTGGCCTAGGAGAACACTAATTGCCGAGATTTATAACAATAAAAAAAAACCGCCTCGGTGGCGTAGTTGGCAAACGCGCTAGTCGTGTTGAGCTCGACCGCCGAGGACGGGGAGATCGAGGTTCGAATTTCGGTCGGGTGAACTGGGGGTGGTTTTTCCTAAATGGTTTTCCACTCTCCCTCCACGCAAATGCGGGTTCACTTCATCTAAAATTCAACCCTCCCAATTCCTAATCCATTAGAGTAATTAGTACTTAAGCGTATAACCCGAACGGGTAGTAAGACACGGTGCTAAATATTATAACAATAAAAATATTAACTCTTTAAACAGTGAAAGTATTATTATAAAAATAGCTTAATATTATAATTTGACAAATAAACATAAATCATCTTTAAAATTAATTTAAATTACGCACCAAAATCCAAACTATAATAATAATCTCTTCCGCTAGGGGAAATTAGTTCTTCAAATGACTGCCAGATATTATAAGTATTCAAGAACATAAAATAAATTAAGATCATAACAGTTCCGAAATAAACCACTCTCTAAAGCAGATAGCGTTAAAATCACCTAACAAAGAAATAAATATCGTGGGTTGGCAGTTTATGAATCAAAATAAAGAAATAAAATGTAATATAGTAAAATAAAGGTAAGTAGATTATAATATATATAATATAAAGTTTAATTGTAACTAAATTATTAATATTCAAAACTTTAGGAGTTGTGATTGAAATAAAAAAAAAACGTAAAGTTATCAACGTAATTTCATATTTGAAAAACTTAGTCAACCGATTATTAGATTTATTTTATAAGTAATTCTTTTAGCAAAAATAACAACACACCATAGCTGTCAAAACAATATTTTAAGCCGTTCCTGTCAAAAAATATGGCGACCTAATGTGCCACAGGCTTGGTGTGTGGATCAGTGTTGATGAAAAAGGCTGTAGGGCACCATATTATTGGCGGCAGTTGATCAGCAGGAAAAAGAGAACGGAAAAGGAGCTGGTTTTCAGAACTTGTCTTATGGCATGGGTATCAATTTTAAATAAACCAGCATAAAGTCCTCAAATGGTGTCGTCCAAATAGAAATTGCATACAGAACCATGTTCCATGCATGTGATGCGACCCAATTTAAGGGTACTCAAAGACGCACATCCTGTGTCGTACAGATCGACGATCGGGGTAGGCGTGTATTTGGCCAGATTTTTTTTCTTTTCTACCCCTACCCACTTATTGAACTGTAAAGTGTTGATGAGATCACATGCCGGTCAATGGATTCTTTTACCCCGAACTAAGCTTTCGCCTTCTGATTTACATTTTCCTTTTTCCTTTTCAAGGAAACAATTTTCTGTTATTCTTGCTTTTGTGATGACTAAAAATAAAAGTCTAGAATAAACTTTCGAATCAACTTCCAAAACCTGTGATTAGCCACGGATAGATAGCTGTATGTATCTTTGTCACGTGCGAGAAGACTGGAGTACGTCAGGATACAGACCAATCCAGATCCAGATGTTAAGTACGTCAGAGCCCAAGCGGGGAAGATATTTACCTTAAACGTGGTCCATCCAGAGGTTCTTTGAGCTGTTTCTAAATTCCTTTTTAGTTAAAGATTCAACTCATTTTATATTTCACTTTGTTTCTTTCATTTACAGTGCCGTGCGTATAACCCGAATGGGTAGTAAGACGCGGTGCTAATAATAATAATAATAATAATAATAATAATAATAATAATAATAATAATAATAATAATAATAATAATAATAATAATAATAATAATAACAATAATAATAATTTACAATGCCGTATATTGGTTTCATGATAACTTAAGCTTATTTTTCAAAATGATTTGTGAGTTGATAAATCTTTCGGTTAAAATTTGCACATGAAACACTTGTAATTAGGTAATAGCCAACTAAAAGTCCGGTGTAGAATTAGAGGAGTGGAGTATATCATTTTATATAAAATAATAAACACAGACCAAAAGTAAAGGACTTTGAAATATCATTATTTCAAGTCCTGCCACATAGGAAAAGATTACCGAGTGGGCGTATTGTGTGCAACGACTAAAAGTGCGGGACTTTGACATTTTTGTCTCAAGTCCTGCCGCACCGGCAAGCCTGTCTTGTCAGCGTCGAGGCCCACGAAGTTTCCTGAGCGCACCATCTGCTACTTTCTCTATTCGAGTTGAAGTTCTGATTTTGACTATTGCTAATGGCTTTAGCCATGTTGCTGCTCTATTTCCAGCCCAGTAAAAGATAAACAGACGCCACTGTAAAAAAAAAATCTCTTTCGGATTCATGGAGCTATGAAACGTCGACATCCACCCAAATATCGAGCTAGATAATTTCGACGATCACAATACATTCTACACCCGAGGTGTCACGAGAAAATAAAAATTGTGAAAAATTATACCACATGAAATATTTAAAGTAAAACATGAAAAATATTGTCTTGCAAGAAACATTTTTTCTTTTTATTTTACATGGGTATATTACGTAAAACATCTTAAAATATAAGTTCATATTTATTTCATATTTAAATATTGTTATTATTATTTATATATTATATATTTCATTTTATTTCATATTTATTCACATCTCATTTGTGTGTTGATAAATATTTTAATTCAAAGAGTGTAGCTCGCTTTACAATCCGAGATCTTAGATCAGTCGGTAGCATGTCTGTCTACTGAGATAAGGGTCCCATACTCGATTAACATCATGGCCGAAAAAATGTATCATTGGTGAAATGCGAGTTTACCCTTCCACAGTATTAAGCTGCGACAGGCCTAGCAAGCTGGTAATGGAAAATATATGACTTGAGAAAAAACTGACCTAGGCCACAGGCTGGAAACAATAATGGATGCAAAAGCTCGATCTACACTCTGCCCGGGTTGAAGATCACAGCAATGTTAGACAGTTGTGACAATGAAAACTGAAGAGCTTTATCAGCTCATCCCATCCATATAAAAATTGATAATATTTGTTAAACGCACATCCTTTAGTCAATTTTACATTCAAATAGAAAAAGAATATTACTTCGTTTGTGTAGTTAAATAGAATAGATTTTGCTATACATTCCGTTTTATATATATATATATATATATATATATATATTTATGCGCAATTTTTTTTTAGCACGGTGTCTTACTAAACGTTTGGGTTGTACACTTATGTACTAGTTACGCTAGTAGTTTTTGATATAGGTAAGGTTATATTTTAGAGGAAGTGTACCCACGTTTGCATGAAGGAAGCTTGCTAAATCATTTGGAATAAACCAACCTCAATACACCTGACCAGGATTCAAACATCATCATCGGCAGTCTAGTCTACTGCGAGAGTGACGCCTCAGATAATGCGGTAACAAGGAGGTAACAATTTACTAAACAACAATATACTTACGGATGGAGAGACCAGCTATCCGCAGTGGAGTCTAGCGGTCTAAGACGTTATACTCGTGTTACACTTTGTTTCCGTTTAAATCAAGTTTGCGTATAACCCGAACGGGTAGTAAGACGCGGTGCTAATAATAATAATAATAATAATAAATCAAGTTAGGGTTCAAATCCTGTTTGCATTCAATGAAATGAGTCCAACACCTTAGCACAGTAATTATTAGTGCTTGTGCCAAATGAGCTAGTATTCCCGGGTCACATTTTCGACACTATCAAAGGTTTGCCATTGTTAAATCGTCGGGTGGGGGACACGACATTCAGTTTTTCTTCTTATAAGTGTAGTTTGTAAGTCGTGTTTATATAATAAGTATATTAGAAATTTGCACTTAAAATACACCCAATAAGAATATCTCTGGAATTTGTTTCATCAAGTGATATTTCTACATCTCCAGGAAAATAAGGATTTACCTACTCTTAGCAACTTTCTTAATTCTAACGCCATTATATTATTCATCTAAATTAGTCTAAGTTACTGATAGCCAAAACACAGTTGCTATGAAAAGCGCTCACTTTTACTTTAAATCCATTAACGTTTCCAGCCTGTGGCCTGGGTCAGTTTTTTATTCAATCCATATATTTTTCACTAGCTTCATATGACTTATAACCTAACTTAAGACTATGACAGGCACAACAACCAGTCCCTGGCCGTTAATTTATCAATGTGAGAGGGTAAACCCACATTTCACAAATGATAAATCTTCGGCCATGCCAGATATCAAACCCGGGACCCTTAGCTCTGTAGAAATACATGCTACCGACTGAGCTAAAATGACGGATAGTAGCACTCACTACACGTATGTATAGACCTAGTGAGCTTATCATCAATGAATACCTTATTGATTATTGATCGCGGTCTGAAATGTGAACGAATGTCCTTGTGGAAAGGCAAAGCAAAACTGTTTGAAACTTACCTAAGACTTCTGACCCCCAGTTATGTTATGGCTCTGTCATTATTTAAGTGCGGACATACATGGTATTTTGTGATTTAATCGTAATTGTTACTGAACACAAAACTAATGGTATAAACGACTTCTTACACTATATTCAATCTAATAGACATGGATAAGTATTATTATTAGCACCGCGTCTTACTACCCGTTCGGTTTATACGTACTTACGCTAATGTGTAATGGTAGGGTGATTGTGAGATGAAATGGAGGACCTACAGTTTAACGTGGAATCCGAACCACGGTGGAGGCCTGGCATTCCTCACATTCACAAGTTGTGATTAATACACATCTTGTCAGAGGTGAAGGAAGGGTTTGGTAATCAGATAAATCTGTGCCGGGACCGAGGATTGAACCCCGGACCCTCAGCACAGAAGTTTGACACCTTACCCCTAGACCACCAGGTCACCCTGACATGGATAAGTAAGTTAATAGTTTAAGAAAGTGTACACATATTCAAATGGATAGTGTAGGAGAAATCAATTTGTAAACTAATTTGGGAAAACCAATTTCATGTCGACGTGCCATAATTCAAACGCCAACATTTTCATCTCAGGTCAAGTGACTATTTAGAGCGGGTTTGATTTATTAATATTTAACATATTAACACACCATTATAAGCCAAACTTCAAGTGTATGACCAAAAAGTGAGTAAACATTGTGTAACTAGATAAGTTTCGAATATTAGAATTGTAAATCTATCTCAAGCGGACAAAATCTGGCAACTGCACGCTCAATGAGACCTGTAATGCAATATAAGATTTGAACGGCCTATAGGAAGGTCTATTAGTGATTACAGATCAATCCAGCTCGTAATCATAGCTGAGTGGTGCGGGAAGTATACCTCACATCTAAGAGACCAAGTCCAAGCCTTTCCCGTCCTTGTGGATATAATTATGATCAGAATGTATAATTACATTTCTAGCAGACTGCAGAGTCTGGTTTAATTCCACCCTTCTCGCGGCGAATTTATAGGGAATTTGAATTAAGGCCCTACATTAATCAGCGTATTATTAAGCCTTTCAATTGGTCTTAAAAGGTCTTAAAAGTGAAGTTAATTGGGGATAACCAGTCAAAATAACCCTACATCTGTTCATGATTCATTCCGAAGGTCTTGTTACAATACATACTATATTTTTTAATAATTTAAAATGAACTATACTAGGGTTTGGTACTAATATATATCGTAAAAGAGCACTAATTGAGTTACTAATATTAATAGGATTCCGGTAAATATTATTTGTAATATTTTTAATTTTTCACCATCTATTGAAAAAAAGAACTAAAAGAAACATCTTAGTATATTACAGTAAGATTATTGTTAAACATGTAGGAAATAAATATGAAAAAATCTAAGTATATTTAAATAACCTAGGCATCTTATTTCAAGAATTTCTATCAGCTACGTGTAAATATTAATATAATGTGTCCAAAAATTCACCATGCACTGAATATACTAATTGTATTGATGTAATAATAAAAAAAATAAATTTTAATGAAATTGAATAGATGTGTCACGTGGAAGTCTCTGTATGTACTATACATCATGTTTCCCTCTCCCAAAGCTGAAAGCACTATAGTGTAACTGTATTATTACATTACTACAATTAGTACATTCAGTATACATATACTTTTCGGACACATCTGTATAAGGCTCGTTGACTAATTTTTGGATCGTTTGTTTTGTTATAAAAATCCATGTTGACGATAGCTATAGGACCTGAAATTGCTGTTTAAAATGGTTTTAATAATAATAATAATAATAATTAATAATAATAATAATAATAATAATATAATAATATTTAACACCACATCTTAATACCCGTTCGGGTTATACGCTTAAGTACTAATTACGCTAATGGATTAGAAATTGGGAGGGTTGAATTTAGAGGAAGTGAACCCGCATTTGCGTGGAGGCAGAATGGAAAACCATTTAGAAAGGCCACCCCAGTTCACCGACCGAGATTCGAACCTCAGCTCCCCGTCCTCGGCAGTCGAGCTCAACACGACTAACCGTTAGCCAACTACGCCACCGAGGTGGGTTAAAATAGTTTTAAATTAGTAAAATGGACGTATCGGAACCACGTTGACATAATTTCATAACACTAATTTTTTTTTACTAACCGTTAATGTTGCTAAACATATGTGCTAAATTACGCTGTGTTAGGGATGAGAAGGTAGTATTTGGAGGAAGTATAACTGTATTACATGGAGGGAGAATTGATAACTATTAAGGAAAAAACACCCCAATTAGCCTACATCCAACCAGATTCGAACCCTGATCCCCCCCCCCATTCTATTATGAGCCTAACACCTTAGACCATTCGACCACCGAAGTGGATAAAACTTATCCTAATATGTTAAATTTTACATCTAAAAATATAAAACGTGGAATTTGCGTACATGACAATAGATCTAATATTTGTTACTTATGTCAAATAAGCGTCAATAAATGGTGGGTAGTCTGCCCCCAGGTTGTGCGTTTTATTTGTTATCTAATCTGGTGTTTAGAAAGTATTCGTTAACTACAACCAAGTGTATGTAATGCAGCCAGAATCAAATGGGACAGTCCATGCTGGCTTTCACAGGCCAAACTAACAGTTCCGTAAGCCAACACTGTCCCGGATGGAAATCTGGCATTTTTATTTGTTTTTGTGTTCATAATGTCTTACTAGCTGTCCAGACCATCAGTTTACTTACACTAAGGAAACAAATACGAGGAAGGTAAAATGTAGAGGTTATGTACCGGCATTTGTGTGTTGGGGAGCGGGAAACATGTTACGAAAAAGCACCTCATTACCTACTTTCGAGATTATAACCCTACCTTTCTATTGATGGAAAACCAAACTAAACGAGGCTGATACCTTTGTATAATTGGCTCACTAGTATGTGCTACCTGTAAGCTAATTTACATTTACACACATGTATCTTTGGGCAACTTCAGGCAAGTTTGGTTTGCCGTTAAAGGGAGGTCAGGTTTCGAATCCTGGCAGAATTTACTGAGGTTGAAATTTTATAAATGGTTTTCCATTATATCTCATGCAAATGCAAGTACATTCCCACAAAATTCTACCTTCCTCATCCTTATCCAATTATTAATTTTTTTTCATAATTGCAGGCTGTATGGAATATTAAGTCACGACGTAATAAAATAGTATATTTTCTATATAATATAAACAGCAATTTAATCAACAGTTATTCAAATGACCTGCTTTGATGACTGCATGGTCTAAGGAATCACTCTCACACTATAAAATGTACGTATCGGATTACAGGGAGATCGGGGTTCTAATCTCGGTTGGGTTTTCCTAAATAGTTTCCACTCTACATCCAAGGAAATTTGGGTACAATTCCTCTAAATTAAACCTTACAGATCCCTAAAACATTAGCGTAATTAGTAAATAGGCGTATAACCAGAAAGGGTTGTAAGACAAGGTGCTAAAAAAAGTTAAATCAAGTAGATTCTACCAACAACTTACAATACATGGTAGTACTAAGTGATTGCTTCATTCTCATTGTTTACGTAGTTAGCATGGAGCGGGCAAAAACAGAACCCAAAAAGTTCGGTTGAAAGTGAAATAATCAACTTTAGATTATTGATTATTTACAAGAGATTAAATGAACCATGAACATTTTAAAAAGACAAACCTTTGACTACAAAACTTTAATGAGAAACTTTTAAAACCTTCTAAAAAAAAAATTATTTAATGAAAAAATAACAATGAAACAAAAAACCTCTAATAACAAAACAATAAATAATGCCAAGAATCAGTTACAATCTCTTTCTTTTATAAAAAAATATTCACCTGCTTCGGTGGTCGCATGGTCTAAGGCGTCACTCATGCTAAACTAAACTGCAGATTAAAAGGGGGTTCGGGGTTCAAATCCCGATCGGGTGTACTGAGTGTGGTTTTTCCACCTTCTCTTCACGCAAACCCGGGTACAATTCCTCTAAATTCAACCCCTCATCCTTAACTCCCCAGCGTAATTAGTGCATATGCGTATAGCCTGAACAATAAGTAAGACGGGTTGCTAATATATATACATTTTTAGATATTTTACATAGATGCCATATTGAATAAGAGTGATTCACGTGGAGTACGTTTGGACAAAAATTTGTTTGGATCAAAAATGTGTTGAAATGTAACCAATTTTTTTTCACTGCACTTTACTACCCAATTTTACTTACGTTAATACTTAGAAAAGAGGACAGAAGAAGGGTGAATAAAGATAAAAATTTACCAATATTTTCATGGAGTGGAAACTAGGCCTATTTAGGGAAAACTAATCTCAGCACATTCAACGGGAATTTAAACCCAACCTTTCATTTACTGACAAATCCAGACTAGATGCGCTTGACATTTAGTCCGCGCTCACAACGATGTAAGTTTTAGACAAACAAACATCGTGTGATTTTTTTTTAAACTGGCGAGAGACGTCTGAGCTTGTAAAACAATCAAAATAACACTAGTACCTAGAACAAATTAGTACTTCTTAACTTCTCTCGACCACTCAGAGTGAGAAGTATTGTGATTGTAAAAGAACTCGAACTAAAGATTTTGATAAATGTTGAAGTTTCATGACCAATAAAACTTTAAAAAGTTGTTTTTGTGATGATCATCTTTCTATCTCTGATTCTGTATCTTGGTCTAGAGATGAAATCATTTTACCAATCAGGCTAAAACTTAGTATCTAAGGTTTCCATAAGGTCCCCCGAAGGTTTTTAGGAATTAGAAATACTCTATAACAATTTTAATTACATTTTGTATGTAGACTTTGTTTAACATTACAAACCAAAATGCCTACTCTGTTTGCCCATAGAAATGATTTTAAGCAAAATTTGAATTCACGAAAATCCAATTTAATTATTACTCCACAACTATTGCAGATACGAAATAACTTATAATTGTAAAGATGTAGTACTATTAATAGTGAAATTATTTTATTAGAAATATATTTTTATAAAACCAATAGTATCTGAGCTTTAAGCAAACATAATTATATATTTTTTACGGAACACTTTGAAAATCAAGTTGAGTTTTATGCTCTTTGATAGACAGAAATATTCCTAAGTTCTTAATATTTCTGTAACATTGTATATGATTTTGTTTCTGCTCTTTGATAGTAAGTTGCTGCAACAATGATTATTATTTCCTTTCACAAATCTCACTAGTTTTTAGTAAATGTATTTATTTTAAGATAAAAAGAAAATCTGTGTGGTGCACCGTATCACCTATTTACAAATAAATTGACCGAGGAAAGGACTGAGATTCTATAACGCAACTTTAACAATGATAGTATAATTAGTTTCAAACATACAGTAAACATTTTGAAAATAATTGTTTCGTCATCAATAAATTATAAGCTTTATTTAATAAATTATACTATGTTACATACCTGTTTGAGGACCAATGTTGATCATCTCAATTGTTTCTAAACAGATAAGTTCTCTTCCTGCCTCCAGCTTTTTTTTCTTCTCTTCACTGTCACAGTTAAACGAGTTAACAAATAATTTTAGGCTTCCATTGGTTTTTTTCACCAAGACCATAAAGATGGGGTGAGAAGGAATTATCTTCTTCCATGGAAACAGGTTCTAAAGTTGAACGACTTCTTTACGTCTCAACAAGCAAAAAAAACAAAATAGGACAAAGGAGAACAAAGGAGGCGTAGGTGTGAGACTAGTCTGTCTGTTGAAGGAACTAAAAACTAGTTCCTTGAAAAGTATTTTAAAAAATTGATGTTGAACGAAGCACAAAATATATTTTATTTTTATAAAATGGGATTTGTTACAATACGATCTCAAAATGAAAAATGCCATTATACCCGCTATTATAAATTAAATTAAACAATTTGAGTTTTTAAAAGTTAAACCTTCGTGCCGTTTTAAAAAGTATGTACATATCGTGCTTCGAACCGTACTCGACTGACTTTAGACACTTAAAACCGAACAGCACGAAACTGGACAACAGCAAAAACGTTCCGACTGGATTTCGGGTACGCTCGTCAACCCTCGGGTCAACGTCAATACACCACACGATCATAAACTGTGCTAGCTAGCACTTGGTTCTTTCATTTAGCCGGCCAACTTGAGATTGTTTCGTGGCGAACATAAAAGTAGACTGTATTATTGGAAATGTAGGACGCTAAAAACACCCAACTAAATCTAGATTGGTGGGAAGTGGATTAGTGATTGACCTGATTGATAGATTGATTAGGTTAAGCTTCCCAGAACTAAGGCCGTAGCCAGCCGAACTTCTCAGGGGGGCTTTTAGGGGCACAGCCCCCCTACTTCTGGAATATAGAAAAAATCAACAAACACTTATATAAACTGTTCGGAGTGTTTAAACACTGTAAATGCTATACATGTTTTTTTATTATTTAGAAAGTTAAATAGTACTATCTCCTTAAAGTACGGTAATTTGGATTAACCACTTCTTAGGTTAGGATATATCTAGTTTTTGTGATTAAGAGTTGATTTAGTATTTCCACAGTATAACCGGAGGCTTAAAATTTATTATTCGAAAAAAAGTATGGCAACCCCAGCCTACATAGCCAAAAATTAATATACAGAGATTGTATATTGGAAAGGGAGGTCAATGGCCTTTAGGGGGTGAGCAGGGGTTGTCTGTACCCACAGTAGTTAGCCAGCTCTTCTGAAGACTATGTAGATTTTCAGATTCAGATAGGAAGAATCTCCTCTTACAGATACAAAAGCTAATAGAACTATTTTCAAATATCTATACGTAAAGTCATATTATCTGTGGGTGTCACTCTTGATAGATACTATCAATATCAATAAAATAATAATAATAGAGTAATAATGATCCAATGTGGCCATAATAAAATATGTGTGTGTTTGCTAAAAAGGCCTTTTCTTCCAAAAATAAATGTAGACTAGATGGTTTTGTTCAGCTACTGGAATTCATATTAATAGCTTGGCAATCAAAGTTTAGCATTTGGGATGAGTATACAAATTTTAACTAACCATCACTAGTCTACACTACACATTAAACTAACCAAACTTTAAATTTACCTTTCACATTATTTATAACACACATCTCTAACTGTCTATGTTTAGATTTTATCAAACTGCAAGTTGGGGGTAGGTAGCTAGAAACCTTCCCCTTCCCTTTCTTAGTTGGATCCACCCTTTAATTTATATTTATTTGCAGACTCATTTGCCATGCGTATTCGGAAACTCGATTCAAATAGTTTCAATTGATATAAATAGAAAATTTTGTCAATATTTTGGCTTATTTTACCTAGCTTTGTTGTCTGTTCAATGTAAATAATAACGACATATTTGTAAAAATGTATGTTAACACAAGAATGGTGGCAAAGACTAGTTTTACATCTTTTCTTATTCCTTTATTTTGATATTGTTTGAACCATACATGATAAACAAAAATGTCTACTTTCGGGGGAAGGGGGAGTTGAACTTCCCCCCCCAATTCCTCAGCTACGGCCTTGCACAAACCATATACAATTTGTAGGAATGCTAACTGTGCGATTTCTAAATGTGAGATTAGCTAGAGCTGAACTGTTTATTATAGAATTACCACAAAGGTCATATTTCTTTTTTTATGTTATTTAATCAAATAAATATGATGTAACTTCTACGATTCATCAAATATATTCAATAAACTTAAATTTTACAAATCAATATAAAAGATCTTACAGTATAGATCATGCAAGGCCGTAGTCAGGGGGGTTTGGGGTTCAACCCCTCCCCCCGAAATTTTATGAACAAAATATATATGGCTTTACTTATGGTTCAAACAATATCAAAATTAATGTACAAGTACAAATTAGGGTACTGTGTTACCATTAAAAGCACTTCAGAGAGCTTCTAGAGGTGTTAATTATTTATAATTTTTTCTAGCTTCGGCAGTTATGATATTATGTTGCCATAAAAAAATTTCAGATATCTTCTAGAGGTGTTTAATATTTAGAATTGTTCCTAGTTTTCGGTGGTTAGGGGGTTATGTTGCCATAAAAACACTTTAGAGAACTTCTAGAGCTGTTTAATATCTGGAATTTGTCATAGCCTTCGGCAGTTAGGGGTTATGTTACCATAAAAAACACTTTAGAGAGCTTCTAGAGCCATTTAATATTTAGAATTTGTCCTAGCCTCGAGCAGTTAGGGGGATTATGTTGCCATAAAGAACACTTCAGATAGTGTCTAGAGGTGTTTAATATATAGAATTTTTCTAGCCTCTGGCAGTTAGGGGGTCATGTTACCATAAAAAACACTTCAAAGAGCTTCTAGAGTTGTTTAAATATATAGATTTTTCCTAGCCTCCGGCAGTTAGGGGCTTATGCTACCATACAAAGCACCTTAGAGAGTTTCTAGAGTTGTTTAATAACTAGAATTTGTCCTATCCTCCGGCATTATGGGGTTGTGTTGCCATAAAAGACACTTCAGATAGCTTCTAGAACTGTTTTTTATTTCGAATTTTTTTTGCCTCCGTCAATTGGGGGATGGGCTCACCACCCCTGAAATTATTGGCTGGCTACGGCCTTGAGATTATGCACTAGTGTTTATAAAATAAAAATGGCAAATTGTAAAGTTTGACCTTGACATTAGAAGAAAATAAAAATTGGACTTAGAATATAAAAATATTTTTTATGAGACAAGCTCCAGACTTAGACTATAGCATAAGTGTGTTTATCCTTTTAATTATTAGAAAAGCTGTGATGACCAAACTTTTAAATGTATCATGGTACATGTATACATATTTTGACACGATTTTATTCCGATTTGTTAGTTACATATAGTTTACAATTTTTTTAATATTATGTATTTTATAAAATATTTATGAGATTATAATACAACCCTTAGACAACCGCACTAAGCACGCAACTGTAGTGTTAGAAATTCTAATATAATATATTCATGAACTCCATAATAGTAGTGGTGGCTCGTGGCTTTGTCAGATGGGGGGGGGGGGGGGGGGGGGGGTGCTATTGATTTTAATGAAAGGGGAGAGTTGGCTGTATTGATGGTATCTTTAGGCGTTAACAGTTTTTTTAAATTTACTTAACCTATCCCACAACGATGACCATGCATTCTAGAACGTATATCTCACATCATGCTTAGTCCTCATTGACAAAGAGTTTGTGGTTTGAGTCCCGGCAGGATGTATTATTTCCTCTATCCAAGCGAATGAGAGTGAAATACCAATAATTGTCCCTCTTTGATAGTAGCCGGTGTTGAATATCGAAAAGACTAGCAACATAGCCTCAGACAAATTTAAGGGTATTAATATAGTGGAATATAGGAATATTACCCCTAGATGCTAGACAATATGAACGCACTGAAATCAAGTTACTGTGGTATATTACCCCTAGATGGCAGACTAGATGAACGCACTGCAATAAAGATACTGTGGGATATTACCCCTAGATGGCAGACTAGATGAACGCACGAAATAAAGATACTGTGGAATATTACCCCTAGATGGCAGACTAGATGAACGCACTGAAATAAAGATACTGTGGGATATTACCCCTAGATGGCAGACTAGATTAACGCACTGCAATAAAGATACTGTGGAATATTACCCCTAGATGGCAGACTAGATTAACGCACCGAAATAAACATACTGTGGGATATTACCCCTAGATGGCAGACTAGATGAACGCACTGAATAAAGATACTGTGGGATATTACCCCTAGATGGCAGACTAGATGAACGCACTGAAATAAAGTTACTGTGGAATATTACCCCTAGATGGCAGACTAGATGAACGCACTGAAATAAAGATACTGTGGATATTACCCCTAGATGGCAGACTAGATTAACGCACTGCAATAAAGATACTGTGGGATATTACCCCTAGATGGCAGACTAGATGAACGCACTGAAAATAAGATACTGTGGAATATTACCCCTAGATGGCAGACTAGATGAACGCACTGAAATAAAGATACTGTGGGATATTACCCCTAGATGGCAGACTAGATGAACGCATGAAATAAAGATACTGTGGGATATTACCCCTAGATGGCAGACTAGATGAACGCACTGAATAAGATTACTGTGGAATATTACCATAGATGCAGAACTATATGAACGCACTGCAATAAAGATACTGTGGATATTACCCCTAGATGGCAGACTAGATGGACGCACTGCAATAAGGATACTGTGGAATATTACCCCTAGATGCCAACTAAATGAACGCACTGAAATCAAGAACTGTGGATATTAACCCTAGATGGCAGACTAGATGAACACTGAAATAAAGATAACTGTGGGATATTACCCCTAGATGGCAGACTAGATGAACGCACTGAAATCAAGTTACTGTGGAATATTACCCCTAGATGGCAGACTAGATGAATGCACTGCAATAAAGATACTGTGGGATATTACCCCTAGATGGCAGACTAAATGAACGCACTGAAATAAAGATACTGTGGAATATTACCAGTAACTGCTAAACTATATGAACGCACTGTAATAAAGATACTGTGGAATATTACCCCTAGATGGCAGACTAAATGAACGCACCGCAATGATTACTTATATAAAGATTTTGTTGGCAGAGTGTTTTAAAGCAATGAAATTTTATTCTCTTGGTTATGAGTACATCATTTAATGGCAGGAGACATGTTAGTCATATGGAGATGAACCTTGAGGCACGACACTTACTATTAAACATCCTTTATTTTTTACGTGGTGCTAGTTCATACAGGATAAGCTTGATATAGATTCCAATATTAGTGCCATTTTAGACGCTTAAAATACTCAGGGAATAGAGCAAAGTCTTAAACACATTGCGGGCATTAACTTGATTCATTTTGTTCAAACGATTATATTGATCAATGGAAAAATACCTTAACCATAAAGAATAAACCAAAATATAATTATTATATTTTATAAATGTATTCATCATCAACGTACTTCATCTATTTCGCCTCAATGCTAATCATGCTTTGACCTTCGCCTTGTCTGTAAAGTGTACAAATGATCTGGCTCTACAACATGTTGACTATATAAGAATATTATTTTATTTTGTGCCTTAACGAAAATTACCACATTTGGGGAAATTTATATTTAACCTAATTTATTTACTAGTTTATCTCCATATCTCCACGTTGTGGGTGTAAACAATATATATATATATTATAAAATAATATTAGAACTGCGTCTTACAACCCATTTGGGCTATATGCTTTGTACTAATTACGTTAGTGGTTTTAGGAATAAGGAAGGTTTTATATATATGGGGAAGTGTACCTGCATTAGCGTGAAGAGAGAGTGTACAACCATTTTGGAAAAAATTACCGTCAGTACATCCAGCTGAAATTCGAATCAATATCTCCCCGTCATCGGCAGTCTAGTCTACTGAAAGAGTAGCACGTTAGACCACGCAGCCACCGAAGCGGGTAACAATATAATCAGAAGCAAATAGATTATATAGATATTTGCATTGGTGTACAATTGGGTTAAACGCCTAGCTCATCTTATCCGGTTTTACAGTTATGGAGAGATAATTATTCAAATTCTGGCCAGATGTACTGAGGGTGATTTTCCCCAAATAGTATCCTACTCTTCTTCCACACAAATGTCTGTAAATTTTCTCTAAATTCTACTTTACTCATTCTCACCCCATTATATCACAGACATCAGTGTAGTTAAATACGTACAGCCCAGATTTGTTTTACATCCATTACTGTTTCCAGCCTGTGGCTTGGGTCAAATTTTTATTCAAGACATGTTTTCCGCTACCGGCTTGATAGGTCTCTCCTAGCTTCATATGCATTATAGATTATAATCTAACTTAAGACTAGGACAGGCACAGCATCCAGTCCCCGTCTGTTAACTCCATCACTGTGAAAGAGAAACTCACATTTCATCAATGATAAGTTTTTCAACCATGCCAGAAATCGAACCAGGAACCCTTTGCTCAGTAGACAGACACGCTACCGACTGAGCTAAGGTGTCGAACTGTATAGACCAGATGGAGAGTAATAATAATTTCAATTCCTTTATTTACTAAGAATAATAAATAATAATATAATAATTTTATATATAATAATAATAATAATAATAATAATAAATGGCGTGTCTGATCTACATCAATATGTATCTCAGTTTGAGGATAGATTAGTCCAGTACTAGTGTGCCTTTGTCAAGGGGATGCCCGAATGTACGGTATAAAACAATCGTACAATCTCTTTGTTGAGGCTCTTTCCATGTTCCTGATAAGATGAGTGGATGATAGTCCTGGTCATGACGGGGTGGAGCAAATTAATATATTAACCTAACTTAAGCCTAGTTAACCAATCTCGGCTGATCATGGGAACTATTCCCTCTCCAAGAATATCTCCCAGTACTAGATGGGAATTGAGCCTAGGACCTCTAAATTAGCAGCCAGGGGCTCTGACCACTATACCAAGAGGCCAGTGCCCAAATGGATACTAAGACGCAGTTTAAAAGTTATACATATTTATTAAATCTGTTATTACATATTTTTAAAATGTAATATGCTCACCAAAGTCCAAATTGCAACTAGATTGGTGCGAATAAACAAAACAAATAGTGAATCAGAGATAAAATGCTGAAAGAAACGCCACCCTCACGAAGCAAAACAACGCTGCCTGTGCCAGTATTAATGGTGCCACAGTGGTAACTTGAAAATATCGTTACCGATTATATATCTAAAATTACGGCACGAACACATACTATTACTGGATACTTGTAAATAAATGCATGCATTACAAAATACGTGGGACAGTATTAATATTACGGTGAAGTCACGGACAGCCCAGATGTGGAACGGACACCACGGAACAGACTTGTGTAAATCAGCCTTTAGTCTGCCCTCTTTTTACCTCCCCTCAAACCCTCCCAACCACACGCAGCAACGCGTGAAAAAAACAATGAGGGGCGATGTGAGACATAATTAAAAAGTCCCACTAGCTTTATTAAGGGTGTGTAGGACATGGGGGTTATTAATGCAAATTAAGTGCTAGTAGCCGTGTTAAAACTTGCAGAGTCTATGGAGATGGGGACGAGCTTGATGCTAGACAAAACAAGGTTCTTTTTTAGCATTGTTCAAATTGCTGTGTTGGCTGGAAATATTCATGGAGTAACAATGAGAGGGGGTAGATTATAGAGAGATAAAAACTAAAATATATATTTTAAGCCTCACTACATTTGACCATCGTTGATTTGATTATTACAATATTTGGGGAAAATAATTTAATTAGTTAAGAAAAGTGATTTGATATTCAAATAAGAGACGATTGATAATGTATCAAGACAAATGGACAATTTATAGTATGTCTTCTAAAATATTAACTAAATAAAATACGTTTATGAGGTATCTTAATATATGATTTTACAATAATTTACAATAAATATATATAATATACATTAACAAATAATATGATAGCAGGTGACCTGGTGGTCTAGGGTAAGGTGTCGTACTTCTGTGCTTGGGGGCCCGGGGCTCAATCCTCGATCCCGGCACAGATTTATCTGATTGCCAAACCCTTCCTTCACCTCTGAAAATACGTGTATTAATCACAACTTGTGAATGTGTGGAATTTCAGGCCTCCACCATGGTTCGGATCCCACATTAAACTGTAGGTCCTGTAGGTTCCATCTCACAATCACCCTACCATTACACATTAGCGTAAATTCGTATAACCCGAACGGGTAGTGAGACGCGATGCAAATAATAATAATAGTATGAAAGCTCTGTGATCAGTGTTCCTTAACTAAATCTGATTTTAATCATCTCAAAAATTATTATTTCTAAGCTTGTGGGTGACAGGTATAATAAGTAGTTAACTAACATACATTGTTTTGGTATTTGTGTTCGATTTGTGGAAATATTTAACTGTAGCTTGTTTATTAGCGTACAAACCGAACGGTAATAAGACGCAGTGCTAAAGAAACACTTGTTTATTAAAAAAGGTTTTCCTAGGCTATTGTTGTCAAAGTTTCTGAATCTGTTGGTCTTGTAGAAGATTAACACAATCATATTAATAATATTGTACAGAATGTTCTATCTAAATATCTTACTTCATGGTATACACACATTGAAAGTTCATTGCCGCACTTACAAAATTACGCAACCTATCCCTATCCTGATCTACTTCTACCCAGTCCATCTCATTACACACTATCCTTATCTTAATTGAGTTGTATCCAGTCCAATTCATTACAGCCTATCCATATCTTTATCTAGCTTATTCCAGTCCACCTAATTACAGCCTATCCCTATATTTATCTAGTTCTATCTGGTCCACCTAATTACACCTTATCCCTAGCTTGATCTAATTCTATTGAGTCTACCTCATTACACCTTATCCCTATCTTTATCTAGTTTATTCCAGTCTATCTTATTACACCTTATCCCTATTTTTAGCTAGTTTTATCCATTCCACCTCGTTAAACCCTATCTCTAGGCTAAGGCCACATGGACGATTTTTTCCCGCTGCGTTCAAGCTGTTTTGTCGCGCGAAAAATGGACATTATGAGTTCAAATTGTAGTATGCTATAAAAGCGATAAATATCCCGCCTATCTACCTGCCAAACGTGTAAAAAAGACCGAGGGACTCTCCTCCAGGGGCGGATCCAGATCATTTTCATAGGGGGTCATAGTTATAAATAACATAGCTACTTAAAATGTTAGATTTCTGTTTAGAGCCATTTGATAATTTTTCATTCATATTAATTTTGATCTTATGCATGTTTTAAACTGTGGTCATCCTCTCCAATTGTTTAAAATCAGATAGTTTTTATAAACTATTTGGAGTGGCCCTCCTTCAACAATTTTTTGAAAAAAGGTTCACTCTAGAAGCTAGGAGTAGTCTTCGCCTTGATTTAAAAAAAAATTAGATTCTTTCATAAATTATAAGCCATTTAAAGTGTTCCTCACCTAGAAATTTTTGAAATTTGGATGCCCTTCGAAGCTATTTAGAGTGATTCTCACATTAATTTTGTAGGAAGGTTAGATACCTTTAGAAAATAATATTTGATGTGGTCTTCCACCAACAAAATCATGAACATCTAATTATTTAAGAAACAAGTCTATTTGGGGTGGTCCTCGCCTAAAAATTCTTCAAAATGACATGCATCTAGGAGCTATTTGGAGTTGTCCTCCTCTAGACATTTTTGAAACTTGGATGACATTGGAAGCTATTTAGAACTTTCTTCCCCTTATTTTCTATGCCAGTTAGATGATTCTAGTCTAGTAGTTATTTAAAGTGGTCTTCTCCAGCAAATTTTTGACAATATAATTCATCTAGAAGTCATTTGGAGTTTGATTCAAGGCCATATTTCAGCTTAATATTCGATAACATCAGATAATTTGAAATATATCTAGGGGGGAATATATTCCAGGGAGGGGCAAATTATTTCCAGGGGGCAGAATCCCCATAGTTCCACCGCTCTTGCTATCCACACATACTCTATATTCAGTATTCGTGGATGAACTGCTCTCAGGCGATTATTAGTCTTCTGTGATGTGTGGTAGTATACCATCTCTATGCGGAACAATGTTCGTTACTCTCTATGCACGACAAATATTTGTACATGAAAACCAATATTTTTTTCACAGTAACGTGAGTCATATCGAAAATTGAATAAATGTGGATGGAAAATTTAATAAACATGGATGAATAACGCACGTATGGACCCGGCTTTAGAGGTGTCTGCGCGTAGAAAGACAAAAAAATGTAAACGTTTATCCCTGTTGTATTTTCTTTCTAAAGTTTGAACTTTCATTTTGTTTTTTGTATTAATTTTCTAACTTTCACAGGGGGTCAACTGACCCCTTGACCTCCCCTGAATCCGCGCCTGCACTCCTCCACCAGGGTTATGCCTCCACGTTCCTCCAATTGTCATTCAAGTGCAACCCAAAGCCACGTTTACTTGTTCTGTGCTAAGTGTGTTATATTTTTATTATTAGTTTTAATATTCGATGCTCAAAACGAACGAAAATATCATCGATTGTATTGATAGTGAAGCGATTATCATACGCTCTGAAACGTTCTCGTCGATGGACTACAATCAATGTTACCGCCATGGGTGCCCATAAATGAGCGATAAGGGGAGCCGTGGAAAATATTTTTTCTTGGTATAGGCTTATAATTTTATCCTCCCTTCTGCGTGTAGGTTCTCCTACTGGTTTCTTCCCATTATATATATATATTTGCCTGTCAATAACATGAACGCACTCTAGTTTATTACATTCGCCCACCATGATCTGAGAGATTTGATTACTCTAACAATGTGTGGTGATGAGTACATGGCATTTAATTCACCCTTATGTAACTTTCTCCAACCTCCATCATCTTCATACCTATTTGGAATAAATATTTTCCTAAGTACTTAGTTTTCTAACAGTTAATATGATTAGATTTTAGAGTTGAATTTCATTTATCCTGAAAGGTAGCAAGATTGCCGCGCTTGGTTCTCTTATGGGGTAGATCTATATTTTTACTGAAGGAAAAGACAATAAAATTTACCATTAGTTGTTAACAGTGTATATGTGGCTAATGAACGCTTCAATCATAAGACGGTGACCTGATGGTCTAGGGTAAGGTTGTCAGACTTCTGTGCTGAGGTCCGGAGTTCAATCCTAGGGCCCAGCACAGACTTATCTGATTGCCGAACCCTTCCTTCACCTCTGCCAAGACGTGTATTAATCACAACTTGTGAATGTGAGGAATGCCAGGCCTCCACCGTAGTTCGGATTCCACGTTAGGCTGTAGGCCCTCCATTTAATCTCACAATCACCCTACCATTTCACATTAGCAAGTGCGTATAACCCGAACGGGTAGTAAGACACGATGCTAATAATATATAATAATAATAATAATAATATAATAATAATATAATAATATAATAATAATAATAATATATAATAATAATCATAATCATCATCATAAGACAAATCAGCTGCTTTTACAGTATTTTCCTGGATGTAATTTTTTTTTCTAGCAAAAATTTACACATTACCAACTACTCGTATACTTGGCAGGACATTTACAAAAAATTGTTTATTTGTTTATACTTTATAAGCCTAAAACTTACTTTAAGATGTGCAATACATTTGAGGGCAAACTTTGTGAAATACACATTATCTTATTTTACTGTTAATAAATACCTAGCGTGTATACATTAATTACTTTAACAACTTGGTACTTACTACCTAGTATAATATGGGCTTTAATAATTTTAGTTAAATAACAGTTCACTATATTACTTTGTATTATATACTTGTTCTTTAATCAAATAACCAATCATTATTTACAACCTTTTGTGATAAAATATATTTTTCTAACAAATAACTACATATTACCGTTTAAAATACACATTATCTTGATTAAGTAACATATTGTTACTTAATTTATTGAATATAATACTTTATTTAGCTAAAAAAAACACTATATACGGTAAACAGAGCATTATAGTATTTATAATTGTTAAATATCTACTCATTATCTACTACCTTGTGTTATATATTTTATTTTAAATAAAAAATTGTACAATATTTGGTATTTATAAAACCATGTAGTAGACACTGATTATATAGAATATATATATATATATCGTTTTATATATATATATATTATTATATACAAATCATTTTTATGTGCTGATTAACCACTCTAAACAAAATACATTATTATAAATTTCACTTTATTTCAAATATAGAAACAGTCGATACTTACTGAGAGGTTAAGTAGGTACTCTAGGGCCTGGATTCACTAACGGGAACAAATAATTGCGCCGGCGCAAGTTTGAAAGATGTGCCCAAATCCCTATTCACTAAAAGAAACAGAGGCAAATTTGAGAGAAAAGTTGCACCTTTTATTTGCCACTACTCAAGAATAGGCGCAACTATTAAAATCATGATTGTCACTCCAATAAATTTAAATGGTGGCATATTATCGTTATGGCTTAGAATACACTAATTAGTTAACTGTACTCCAATTAATAATAAAAATTAAAATAATATTACGTCTGTCAAGCACAAAATTTTTTCAATTTATATAGTGGTAACAAAGAAATTACTTACCTTTTATTGTTGAAATTTTACATTCAAATAAAGCAATGGCATTTATTGCACTATTACAAACAAAACCACGAACTTTGTAATCTTTGTCTAGATCAAAGAGGTTTGTATTCCTCAAATCCAAATATATCTATCTCGTCACTAAATATGGCGTTTAGTATAACTTTAAAATAAGTTTTAAAGTTTCTATAAATGTTTTATTAATGGAACTTAAGCTTTAAATTATTAATATTAACAAAACTAAATAATGTACTAATTATTTATAAATCTTTGTATTTGCTGTCATTTTCATTAGTAAAGTAAAGTAGCCTTGACTTTGAAAGTAAATTTTCTCAAGGATTGCTCGAAAAGAGTGCAATTGATGACGTTGATGGTGACGTCACCATAACCTTGCCACCAGTTTGCGCCTTTGTTTAGGAATACAGAAATGGAGCAATAATAAGGCGCATCTTTGGGAGTATCTTGTGTGCAAAGTTGCCCATTTCTAGACCTTGCACTGGAGCAGAATTGCACTCGTTGGTGAATCCAGGACCTGAGATTCATCTAACTATCTCCCTAGTATAAATTAGCACTGTTTACAGATCTGATGTATTATGATTTAGAGGTAGTAAGCTTACAATTACTGTTGCTAGTTGGGGAATATTTTATGGTCTAGTGTTGCTGAAAATCCCGTTTCAATATATTAAACACAAATGGGGGTTTAACCCAATATTTTTCCTAATTAATTATTCATAATAAATTTATGTAAAAAATTTTGAACATTTAAAATCAATATATAATTTTATTTTAGTATAAATCAATATATTTTATTTTATTAAATATGTAAACTGTAATAATATCAAATATTCGCTCCAGTACCGTTATTATCAGAGATAAAAGTCGTGTCGTTCCCGAGGGGAATAATTAATTTATGCGTGACTTAGATACTATAGGTTATAAAGAATAAGACAGTTTTAAATTAGTTTGGGTTTATTTTAAAACAAAATTTTCACCACGTCTTACAAACCTTCGGTTTATACGCTATTTATTTAATTGATAAACATGAATCATCAAGAGATGATTTAATCTTAAGTTATGTACACATTAACGAAAGCTATTGATAGTGTTAATTTTAGTGGCTTGGGGATAAGTGTATTTAGTTAAGTACGACAAGCAATCTTACTTGAGTATGTTTAAGGTTATCATATTTTTGTTTGGTTAGTTAGATTAGATATTAAAATAGAGTCATATTACAACTACTTTTATATTACTCACCAATAATTACTTTTAATTAGTAAAAGCACAACTTTTAGCTTTGTAATATTATAGATTCTAGCTATGGAATCAATTAAAACACTTATTTTTCAGGATAGTAAGCAGCGTAGAGTAGCCTAATTAAAAACCAAACCAGACTAAATGAAAAATAGATATTTTAAATTCAGTTAAAGACCATTAAAATGACAGAATACATTTACTAACCGATTATAAATATTAATAGATATCCTTAGATAGGATTGCGTTCATAAGTTTTTTCGATTGAACCAGCAGTTTGGTAAGGAAAATCCCTTTAAAATTTTTACAGTTCTTTTGGGGATAAATATGTATTTTCTTCTTGCTATAAAACTGTTAGGCTGGCTGTCATTTTGATATTCTTAGAAGTAACTGCTTTATAATAACCTCAAACGTGTTGAGCGATGGAAAGAAATAGTGAATAGAAAACATGTATTAAATTAGTATTCTAAATATTTATGTTTCAACTTAACTTATGTGCGAATAGTTTAGCAAATGGATGCCGTGGAATCGACCTCAAGAAACACTATGTTATGTTTTGTTTGGAGTGAACGAGATTGAACTCGCTCTGCTACCAACGAACAAATTCAGCGTTTATTTGGAGACTAAAATAACCTCTCGCGAGATTGTGCCGTCTATTCACACTCCACTGAACATTGCACAGACCCTAGGTTAAAAGCGTCACTTGCCTCAACATAGTCTGAGTGAGCTAGGATCAAATTATGATGGACATTTCTTTCTAGCCACTAGACCATTCTGATGTGGCCCTAGGCTATGTCAGGTACCCAACAATACTAGAGTCAACTAAGAAACAACTATCATACAGTTACTCAAATAACTAGATCAGACCCGCTCCGGTTGCTGCGTGGTCAAACGCGCAACATTTGCAGTAGACTAGACTGCCGATGACGGGGGGATCGAGGTTTGAATATTAGTCGGGTGTACTGATCGTAGGTTTTCCAAAATGGTCTTCTACTATCCCTCCACAAAAATGCGGGTACACTTACGATAGATATAACCAGATATACAAATAAGTCTCAAAATTTGAAATGTTGGATTGGAAGTTAAATAAATGTTATGGGGTGAATGGGGAAGAAGGGGGATGAAGGAGAGCAGGTAGGATTTGAAATTTATAAAGCAATTATAAGGACCACTTCTATATAAACTTAATAGTATGAACTTTTATATTTTAAATTGGAGCTCATGATGATAGGGGTGGGGGTGTGGTGGAGTGGGGTCAGATATACATCTTTTAGGGAGGTAGACAATTTGAATACGCTATGAATAAAAAGGGATCACTCCAAATAACAAATTAAGTTTCAGAAATTTTATCTTTCTAAATGGAAAGCTGGTGAAATGGGGGTGTTTTAAATTTCCAAAAATAAAATACAAGTTACAGACCTGCTTCAGTGGCCGCATGGTCTAAGGTGCTACTCTTGTAGTAAACTAGACTACCAATGACGGATATATCAAAGTTCGAATCTTGGTTGGGTTTACTGAGGGTGTTTATTTACAACATGGTTTTCCACTCTACCTCCACGCTAATGTGGGTACACCTACTCTAAATATAGCCTTTCTAATCACTAAAACCACTAGCGTGATTATTACATAAGCGTATAACCCGAAGACGTGGTGTTAAAAAAAACTAAAATTATCAACAACTTCTGTGTAAAAAGTTGAAATTTGGTGAGAGGGTAGAAGGACCACCCAAAAATCCCTAAAAAAAATTACATTTGAAATCTCGTTGTGGGAGTATTATAATTTCAAAATGGAAATTTGATAAACAAGAGTTACTGGAGGAGAGAATTTAAAATCTATCTAAAATGATTAAAATTCTAGCATTTAGTGTGGTGGGGGGAGAAATTATATATATAAAGCAGATATGTAAAAGAGATATTCCAGATAATATAAAAGATAAAAAGTTTTAATTTCAAAATAGGGGTCCAAGAAGTTAGCGAAAAGTTTGGGTTGGTGGGGGGTGAAGGGGGTGAAGGGTTGGTTTCTAAGTTTCTGAGCAAATAGGACAACTTTCTCAATGTGGTATACAGTTTTAATTTTGTATAAGCTGACGGAAAAAACCCAAAAATAAATGAACACAAATCCAAAGATTATCATCCGTATATTTATCTAAGGATTTTACAGGGAGGAACTATAAAAAAAAGTAGGTAGCCGGAAGTTAAACGTTCTAATTTGATATAGTTTTAATTCAGCCTACACACAGATCACTTGATCATCAGTATGTGATTTCAACTATGTTATTTACATGGTTCAATGTTATTAGACTCTATCTACGGTAAGAGAGGTGCTAATTGACAGCTATCAGAAGGTTCTTTATTGCAAATGTTTGCTGAAAGTTACTAATATTATTCTTTTTTTTATATCCATTAGTGTTTTAAGCCCGTGGCCTGTGTCAGTTTTTTTATTCAAGCCATATAGTTTTGACTACCGGCTTGCTAGGCCTGTCGTAGCTTCATATGCCTTATAATCAAATTTAAGGCTAGAACAGACACAGCATCCAGTCCCCAGCCGTTAATTCATCGCTGTGAACGGGTAAACCCACATTTCATTAATGATACATTTTTCGAATATGCCGAGAATTGAACCCGGGACCCTTTGCTCAGTACGCAGACACGCTACCGACTGAGATAAGATGTTGGATCATTAATGTTAATCTATTCAGTAATAATTGTTATTTGCTTAGTTATACTATATTATCAATAAAAGTGTTATTAAACTAGTATAATAATATTTCCCTAGGGATTACTATATTATTGACGTTTTCGTACTCATTGATAGAACAAAATATATTAATAAACTTTATCATTTTCGTTTTGCGGTTGTGGGCACATGATATATTATATTATATAAAATAATAAATTAAAAAAAAATATATTCACACTTGTATAGGGCTTGCTGTTGTAAGTCATCACCAAAATAAATACATATTTTTTAATAACGTAAAGAAAGAGCTAAACAAAATATTGGCTGGAATTAAAAGTTTTTATTTTGTAAACACCACTTGAACAAAACCGAAGATGGTGTGTATGACATCATTAAAAACCCTTGTTTCGCTTGGTTCACCATATTGATTTATAAAGATAGTTCAGGATTTTATAAGCTCTCGTTTGAAAAGCATTTTTAAATGAATCACATGTGTCGCTTTCACAAAAAAAAAAAAAAAAAAAGAAACGTCAAAACGGTTATTTTCCTAAGTTTGTGTTTTAATAATGTAAAAATAGTTAAAAGAAAAAAATAATAATAAAAAGAATTGTTTGATGTGAAATTTTTAACTGCCAAAATTAACAACAAATTCAATGGTTTAGCAATAGATGCATGGTAACCTTTCCTAGCTATCACTTATCACCTCTCCTACACTCAATATCATTGCTGAGGGAACGTCAGGTTTGATGGAGAAAAACTTTATCTTCGCTCTCTCTCAGTTAACTGTTGCCAAATCTCCACGCTTTCAGTTATGTTTGAAGGTGGTGTGCTGGGGTTAGAAGGAGGTACTGTTAACCTTGACTAACCAACGTTGCGAAACTTGTCTTATATCTGAGGGGACATTGACCACACAAAAGTTTGAAAATTACAACGCTGTTTCCCAATACTAACCATACAGTTTCCTCCACGATGATATCCAGTGTACCTTAGGTAGGGTGTATGCGTATGTGTTAGTGATCGGTTTTCTACCCATGAAACGTCAGGAACTTTTAATTTGTATTTAATAATATTATTATTATTATTATTAGCACCGCGTCTTACTACCCGTTCGGGTTATACGCACTTACGCTAATGTGTAATGGTAGGGTGATTGTGAGATGAAATGGAGGACCTACAGTTTAACGTGGAATCCGAACCACGGTAGAGGCCTGGCATTCCTCACATTCACAAGTTGTGATTAATACACATCTTGTCAGAGGTGAAGGAAGGGTTTGGCAATCAGATAAATCTTTGCCGGGACCGAGGATTGAACCCGGACCTCAGCACAGAAGTCTGACACCTTACCCTAGACCACCAGGTCACCCTATTTAATAATAAGATAAACTTATTTTTGTGTCATTTTGTTTTTTATTTTCAAACTTAAGAATTATTTTAAAAGTATTTCTTCATCTTCATGTGACAACATAGGCTGTTGTAGCACTCTTCAAGCTAAGGTGCACGCAAGTCAATGATATTTATAACATCTGTACTGTAAAATACATGGACTGATTCTCATAACTTTTGAGCTCTTTTTAGAGATTTTAATGCCAAAATATTACGCCTCTATCAGTGATCGCTTCGTTATTGAGAAATCACGTTATTGGAAAAGTGTTTTGTCGTAAGATATCATGTCATTTTCCCCTAGAAATTTAGACTGTCCTTTTTAAATATGCATATGTTTACGAGCGGTGATGTTTTACTGTATTATATCCTGTTGACTAATAAATATCACAGATTGAAGGTTGTTGTTTGTATGATTATAATACCGATATGAGAGAGATTCAAGCTATAGCCAGCGTTTTCTTATTTATTGATTGCCTTAAGATTAGGGAAATGTATTAACCTAAGTTAAATAGAGGCCATGCTATTGCTAAATGTCACATGGAACTGGAAATTACAGGAAAAACTATCAAAGAATACATTAAACAGGACAAAAAATCTACCATGGCTTCATCCATAGGAGGTCCAACTAGACCTTCTGCGTGTAGGTATGATATTTTAATCTAACAAAATGTGTATGTATTAGTTATAATATTGAACATCACCTTCTGATTGAACTCTACCAACATATCTCATCCTGTGTCATCACAGCCCGTTAACACTTAGGGTCCATCCAGATCCTGTAACGACCCGCGCTGCCACGGTAGTGATGTATCTTGAGGGCCAAAAACTGATGATGTAAATAGGCCGTAATGCATCACTAGTTGGGTTGGAAATAATGAAGCTGGACTAAGAATGGCTATCTCCACCTAACAGTGGTCCGCTCTAACAAGCTCCCTAACAAGCTTTAAAAATCACACGCCATCAAGTGTCGACTCTCAGACGAACACTTTGTTAACGGTGGCCATCAGTCGCTCCTAACAAGGCGAGGTACGCCCAAAATTGTTTCCGCTAGTAAATAGATTCTTTCAAATGAAAATGGCAGTTTTTTAATATTTTTTTTTTCAAATCTGATTGATATAATAATTTGAAAACGTTATGGTTCCATATAATACAACTTTAATGAATTAAAATTGACCTATTATTGGGTATAGCTTTAGGTTGTGGATGAATCCATTGTAATTTTTTTTGTAAATATAAACAAAATTTAAAACTACACTGATTAATTAAATTATTTAATCTATAAATATATATAATTATATTTAGAGAAAGAGCTGTGTAGATTTGATACAGCAGTTAAAAAGGTATTGATTATTATTTGGTTTTCATAGGTTTTCAAAATTTTATTCAAATAATAAAAACTATTTTTGGAAAACATACATTATTTAAATCAAACAGAATTTCTAGACTAGATGATAAAATTATTACTTTTAATTTCATATAATAAGGATCATGGTTCATTTATGAATGTGTTAACTGTAACTTAAACTCCTCATATAAACTCCATGTCAAAACAGTGTACGTAATTAAATTTAAATCGATTCATTCGGTTATATAATTTAGGAAGCGAATACTCAACAATTAGAAAAAAAAAAAGTAATTCTATATGTTATTATAGATTTATAATTCAATGACCAAAGTCCCCAATGCAATTGTTAAGTATGGTCCTCCTGTATTACAGGGATACATTATCTTGTCCCTTCTAGCTTAGGTTTAGACCGTTTATGTGGCACGTGTTGTCTCATATCCCCTGGACAGTTACTTACCCCTCCCTCTTCGGAAGTATTTTTGCAGGAGGCCCCCCTGCAGAGTAGTCTTCAAACGGACCCGCGTTAGAAACACCCTCACCCCATAACACCCCTTTGCCAGCCCCTTCACCCTACATAGTTAAAGATGATCTTTTGCTTTTACCATTCGTCCTCTCTATCCTAAACACACATTGTTAAAGATGTATAATTTTCCTGTCCAAGTTGCCCTTGTTAAATGCGGAAAGTATTTATTCATTTGAGATATAAAGATGTATATGTTACATTTATTTAGTCAATAATCGCTTTAAGTCAACAAGTTTTTCTAAAAGACTCCATCACTTCCCATGTATATCAAGGTGCACGATAGTGCAACAGCCAAGTTCTTGAGGTCACATGTACCTCCCTCCAACTCGGCTTCAAAGAATGATGGAAACGTAAGAATTTAACACCACGCTACCAGTTTTTTTGCAAGGTTGAACATTATAGGCTAAGCCTTTTGTGAGATACCGGACTTAAAATAACCCTGATTTCCGGACTCACTGAGTGACTGTCTGACTCACTCACTCACTGATAGTCAAAATCTTTAAGGTTGTTTCAGTCTACATAAAAACTTTAAAATTGCATAGAGGTAGTACATTGTATATACAACAACAATAAAATACGAGATCCAACCTTTTCTATATGGTACCCTTAAATGGGTGGGGGAAGTTTGTAGTAGATCTAAGTGTCGTATAATTCTAAATGCCTTCGTAAGTAGATTTAACAACCGTTGGTACCTACCTACTTAAATAAACGTCTACCTATACATCAATTTTCATAAAAAAATATGTATATCCCACCAAATACATATATCTAAAAACGTGCCAAATATACAGCACAAAAATCCTTAGTTTATTCAGCCTCGGAAAGGAGTGAAATCTAAAAGTGTTCCAAGTTCAACATACAATGTCTTTCCAAATAAATTATCACTTCTCTTAAGTCAATACAAATAAGCAAATCTAATCTTAGGTCTCTGCACATATAAACAGGCATAATAAAAGTGACAAGCTATTTGGAAGGCCATTGCAAGTTGAACTTGGCACTCTATGAGATTCCACTCCTTTTAGAGCTTGAATTATTTAAAGATTTTTGTACTATGGAAATTGGCACTTTTTTACATTAATATATTATGTGGGTCTTATAAACACTAGTTAGGTTATTTCATAATCTAATAGGAATAATGGGCTAAGGAGAAAAAATGTATGGATATTTTACATATATTTAATCAACTATCGTTTGTGAAACAACTTATTTAACTAACTTCAATAAACCTCAAGCATCTTTTATAAACACTTATTAAGCACCTTTACTCGTCATCTTAGTGGACTCAGATGAAAAAATACTAAAAACGTATTAAGTTTTGCTCAAAGAGAATAACTTTGTGATAAGCACTATCAATTCTTATACATACATTATAGCTAGTTACTCATCATCTTAGAGAAATAATTAACTAAGACGAATGAAAATATTTATTTAAAAAAGATTTGATAGATGCTTTAAGCTGAAAACTTTTTTAACTGGCTTCATTGATTCTTACGCATGATTTATAAACTCAACTACCTTTTACCCATTATTTTATAGTAAAACGGATCCAAGGCAAATATAAAATATACAATTTAAATATATAGTAAAGGCCTATTACATACATTCTTGGTTTCAGGAAAATTAAGTGTAGCCATACACACCTTCCCCATCCTAAACCATCTTCCTAACACACCCTCCTCTCCCTGACATGTAACAACCAACCTGAAGCGTATAACCCGATTGGGTGGTAAGACGTGGCCTTAAAAACAGTCTGCTGGCGTTGAGACGGTAAAAAACTTGAGCACATTTTGCTAGATTATCAACCTCTTAAACACTACAAAGCTCAAACTTATTCTCTAATACTGCATTGAGTTAGAAGTGTTCATCCTGAAGATAATTCTATATCATAATGTATAAACCTTCTCATCCTCGTGCATACTTTACCATCGCTATCACACCTCATCACTGGAGAAAATACCTTTCCCATACCTTGAATCAGGTTCTGAAAGTTTTGCAAGCCTTACTTTCTTCTGTTGTCTATCTACAAAACATGAATGTTTAAGAGATATGCTCACACATAAAGACTCTTGTAAGCCTTTGAAATGTACACCCTCTCTCTGAAAAGACCATTACTCTTGAAACTATATACCCCTTCCCCACTCTACATCTCTACATTTAATCACATTATTTTTTATCAGAGCTATGAAACATACATATTAAACGTTGAATCAAAGTTCAATGACCATACCATGCATAGTATTTAAACGACTTTTAATCAGTGCTTAGAATATATAAAGTGTCCTGAACTAACATAGACGTCAGGAGAACAGGTACTCTCAAATACGGTGATCTCAGGAAACTTATCCCAGTCAACAGGTTTAAGCATCCTTTGGGGCACCCGTGCTACACTGTGAGTATTCTGAAATAGTAAATCAGAATAGCAAAATGTTCGCAGCCACATCGGTCTAGGTGAACTCCCCAACGGAAGTGAGCAGCAATGCCGGTGCTACAATAGGCTAGGTCATTGGTAGAAGATACATCTTCAAAGGTGGAGAAGAGTGTCTGGGTCAGTGGTGTCGCGTCAAGGCAAGCAAGGCAAGCACCGATTGACTTTGATTGAAGATGTGTTATTATTTTGTTTAATGTTTGCAAAAATATTCTCCTGGTAGTCATTTAAATGTAATTCAAGCATCAGTGGGTTTGAAAAAAAATCCCATACACGGCAGTGACCGTAAAATGCATGCAAGACCTGCACTAGTCCATCTAATGGTGGTTGAAAGTCGGTATTTGCCCGACTTTCATCCCATTGCTCTAGCTAGTGTAGCTCTTATTTGTGACGTCATAGATTTTGGAGGGGAGAAAAGGGGAAGAGCTGCGGATGTCAGGTAAAAATATAAGCAGCTGAGCTACGACTTTTTCTCAAGTTACTGACCCCATGCCTACACATCTACACACAAACACAACTTCTTGTACATATAGTTGTACAAGAAGTTGCAGCCTGAATATGGCGTCGTGTGAACACCAACATTTTTACAAGATCTGGTTTGCACAACTTATTGTATACAGTTTCAGGAAATAGAACGCGTCCTATATAAGCCATTTTGCTTGTACAACTTTTGAGTTGTAAATATGAAAAATATTTAGAAATAATTAAGAAATTATTTATATTAGATACCAATATTTTCCAAATAATTCAATAATTATTCTTCCATAAAAAGAGCAAAAACACCATGTTTTTTCAAATATTGTATGCAATCACAAATTCCGTGTGAACAGTCACTGGCTAAAATTTGTATGCAATCCACGTGACCAAGATATTGTACCATTTCTTGCACAACTTTTTGTCCAAGTTGTGTCGTGTTAGAGTTCTGTGGAGTTTATTGTAGCAGGTGCTTTTGTTTTGATGTGTGTATCAGTGAAAGCTATCAAACGAAAGTTTATAAGTATATCTCTATAATAAGTAAAAACACAATAATGTAAATGACAGAACAGAAGGACGCACAAAGCCACAACTATCATAAAAAAAACTTCCAAATACCTTCTTGAAGCATAACAATTTTTTAAAAATTCCAGGATCTCCCCTTATAAGTTTGGGGGCCCCTTCCAAGCTTGCCTAAGAATTTTGGTCTTGAGACGTTACTGGTCTAGATGCCGGTGTTCAGTAACACCAGGTCATCCGAGACAAAGATATCCTCTTCCACTCTTCCAAGGACATCTGCAAAATTGGACCCAAACGCCAGGTTATAAGCATTAAAATCCCCTAAGATTATATAGGGGGCGGGAAGTTGTGCCGAGAGGGTCTCTAAGCTTTTCTTGTTAGCCCATTCCTCTGGTGGGAGGTATATGCAGAGTACTGTCTCATCCATTACAAGGGAGATTTGGACAGTGATCACTTAGAGATCAGAAATAATATTTATATATTTATGGCATACATTACTACTCAAGTATATAGCTACTTAAGAGCATATCTCCACTAGCCCGATCAAATAATGGCTTGTCAGTACGAAATGCATCGTGCCCATGAATAATAGGGCTATGATCAGGACGGAAGTGGGTCTACCGCAAGCATAATATGAAAGGATGACGGGCTTATACAAGTAATTTAATTTCCTCTACACGAGCATAGAAATTCCTACAATTTCATTATAGTGGTGACATTATTTATTGGTATAAAATAGATTTATTCATCTACGCAATCTATAACACTATCTTTTAAAAAGTAAAACTAATTTTAAACAATTTTTGGTCCCCTAGACTTTCCAAGTTTTTCCTGGAACTCTATATGTAGGAGAGGCTTTCGCTTCTCAAGCAGAGACTTGGGTGTTGCGGCCTTGTAATAAGGCTTTGTTATCACCTTCAATGTGTTTTAATTTAAATGTGTATGTCGTCCCTGACTGGGTTTTTTTTAAAGCCCCAGTGGGACTCACCTTTAGCCTCATCCCTTCCACCACCCAATTATACCTTTGGGATAACAGAGGGGTGAGTGGACGGCTCAACAATGGCCGCAGGTAATTTAGCTCCCCGGGCTCATCTCTGGGGTATTCCCCAGGGAGTAATTGAGCGCATCTCCAAGGAAGGCTTGGGGGAGGGCCCCAAGGATGGCTCGGGTGAGGTTTCCTCAGGAATACTGGTGGTCTGAAGTGTCGTCACCCATGAAAAATGTGTCGTCAATATATTTTGGGTGATATGACAATTTATGTCACAAGCAAATACCAGTGGCATAGGTCGTGACGATATCTTTGAACCATTAACCACGCAATGGCAGTTTGGACAGTTGATTATCTGGTTAACAATTTGGCTAAAAGAGGTCTGAAATACTGGAGCTTGACTGGATAAGTATTCTTTGCGTGACTGGAAATACGGAATCTTCTTTTCAGTTTAAATTTCCAGGACTTTTCCTCTTTCTTTCCTCTCGGAAAGGCCCGAGATCAGGCGTAGTGCAGATCATTGAAGTGAACGCAGAACTTATGAATGAGAACCACACGTTGTATCATTAGTTTCCTGTCCGGAATATTTCAAGGTTATCTTACCACGGCTTCACAGCTTCATATTCCCAAATTCCTGGCACTGAAAAAAATACTGAGGTTTGAGCACATATTTACTAGTTCTGAGCACGTGGAAACCTCCTTGTACCTTCTTTGGAAGAGTAGAATCCACAATAGTAAAAATATTCCCAACCATATTTTTCTCATTTCCATTCCTTTTTATGACTATTCAGAAGAATTCGGTAACACGCATAGGGTAAGCTACTTAGAGAATTTCGTATTGCTCAGACAGTCAATATCATAGCATGTGACCCCTGCCTTGCAAGAATTGTGAAATCTGTATGGCTCCAGCTTTACCTGTAACTGAGCCGAACTACTTAATGGTATTTCATTGATAGAATTATAATATTTGTTTGAACTTTAGTCAGGTTCTGAATCATAATCGTGCCATCACGCAGTTTTCTTATAAACATATTATTTCGCTACTCTATTTATAATTATTTAGACGATAAATGTGCTGACACGCTTAAGGTTCTTATCGTGCTCCACTTGAGACATAATGAGGAAGTGGGACTGAGGCCTCACCACATCCTGAATATTCAAACTCGGGCTAGACAACTTTCCCCTTTTCACCTCTTTTCTGAATTTGGGCCATGTGAATAGCCGGGCAATGAGTTGACGGCAGGGTTTAGCAGAATAGTGCTAACGATCAGTAAGGTATCGGCTTTAATAAAAACGTTGCTCAGGCTATTTGGGGACAAAGTACACAGTACTCGGATGGTAGAACCAGGGCGATCCAAGTTGGTTATATCACTCAAGCCCCTCTTAGCTCTCCCGACTTGGAGCCCCATACAACGCTAGACATGACACCCTTCGCATGGGGCATCGCCATGAAAGAGGTCATTGCAACACGTGGGTGCAGGAAAAAGCCTATTTTATGCCCGGGTCATGAATGTAACCGATCTTTTCTTGAAGTAGGTTAAATGGTTATTTTCAGACTCAGATCCCTTCTACTAAAATATCGAAACCGGCGCACTTCCATGAAGGAGCTTAAGTGCAATGGTATACAAAATTGTCTGAGGGAGGCCATGTATTTTGCCAAAGTCATCAACAGGGGGCCTGAAATCTTCTACACAAGACAGAATGGCAGGGAAAGAGCATAAAGAATGGGAGAGAAGGGGAAGGAATAGGAAGGAAGGAGGTCCAACCTGCGCAGAAGCCTCCCTTTTAAGTCACTTCTTACGACAAGCAGGGAATACTGCAGGATTATTCTAAGCCACATCTAGCAGGGGAAGACATCTGTTCATATAAGATAGATATATTAATAAAATTAAGAGTTGGTGCTGTCTGTTATTTTTATTGTATTATATTGAACCGCAAGCAGAGGTCTGAAATTTAAATATTATTAGCCCCTATGAACGAACATATCCACCTCAACGCCAGGATTTTAAAATTTTGATCAAAATTCTTTAATTAGTCAAAAACCAAAAAAATAAATAAATATTAACACCACAAGAAAACTTCACTACTAAACAATTAAACAATTGTGAAATTCGGGTTATTGTAGCCCCTGTGCAAAAACATGTTGCTCTGGAAGCCAGCATTTTAAATTTAGATTTGCCCCTTTTGCCCCTTTTTACACATTTTAATATTTTACTCATTTTCCCCTTTTTACTGTATCACTATACTTATCCTAGATATACGTTTGATACTTTTTAATATTTTTACCCCTTTTACTAATCAGTCTTATCAATTGTTTAAACATGGTGAACTAATGGTAAAAAGAGTAAAAAGTAAATATATTTTTTAAAAGTGTTAAATATTTGTAAAATGTGTAAAAATTGCAAATATAGCAAAATGGATAACATGGGTAAAAAGGATAAATAGGGTGAAAAAAAGCTAAACAGAATAAAAAGGCTAAACGTAACAAAAGAGTTAAAAATGTTAACATTATTATATTTGATTTAATTACAACACTTTAACAATTAATTATTTATGCTGTGACACTCTTCTTTATTTTTTATCAGTAGCAACAGACTAGAGTTCAAAGTTTTTTGTATAGAGAAGTTATAACTTAATCTTCAAAAGAAATGTCACCTTTATAAACATATTCAGATCATATTTCTATTTAGACACTCTGTATTAGTCAGCCTAGCTTTGCGTTTTGTATTACAAATTTGCACTTCACCCAATAAAGGATTAATATTTAAATATAATTTATGATTTGGTTATAATTTCCTGTGGTTAATTTTATATACTAAGAATAACAATGCTACTTTATATAATTCCTGATGCGAAGAACCAGTATACCAGCTAGTGTATAATATATTTATGAGATTTGATCATAATTCACTGACTCATAAGAATTTAAATTAAGGTCAAATCACATAGAAAAATATTAACATGTTAAATTCTAATAAACCTTCTAAATTTTAATTTATTCCACTTTTTTTATGATTGTGTTGTATAGAATAATAATATTAAATGGCTCAAGCCCACAAGAGTTGAATGAATAAGGTATATTTTAAATTTTGTAAAATGCTTACTGATCTCATTCATTATAAATTGAACCAATTTTATCAATAAATGATGTTTGTAAATATTTTAATGACACTAAGCCTTCTGTATGCTGTCATTGGTTTATTTATATCTCAATTTTGATTCCATATTTGATTTTAACGAGCTATTTTTTATAGTTAAGAATTTTGCATTTTTATAGAATTAGTCTTACAACTTTTTAGATTACTACTATCTATGGGTAGCTTGAACTTAACCCGAAACCCGAAGTAGAAAGTTCATACATAACTCGTCTACTAGCAATTCTGCTGACATTTATTTAATCAGAACAGCGGAAAATAGAAAGGGAGGCAAAATGCCAGCGTACCTCGAGAAATGACACCCTGACATTTAAACAAATACTCTACATTTTCATTTCTGCTCAGATTTTCTGAATATTAAATAATTTGATATTATTGATTAAACACCTACCTTATTTTACCTACTTATTACTAACAATATTGTGATAGGAACAGAAAACCTAATATTTCTCTGATTTCCAATACCGTTATAGAAAATTATGAACCAAATAATTTGCATTATAAACTAGAATAAATGTAATGAAAGCTTATTAGAAATGTTTTGGATACCAAATAAATAATCGACATATTTTAAATGGATGTATAAATAAGACAGGGGGGTAGCAATGACTGACAGACTGAGCTGGAGAATGATACTGGTACCGTTGACAGGTAAAACCTAACTGGGAGATGAACAAGAAATCAATAAGACACATGCATTATATTTAAAGACTAGCTTGTAAAACCATTCTTCGAACGGATAATCTGTATCATAAATGTGTTACGTTTAGATGATAAAATTAACCAAAGATTAAATTATTATTAAATTCTAATCTTTTAATAGTTTAAACTCTGTGACAACATGTGAAATTTGGGCTTACTAATACATAAGGTCAAAATATTATGTAATATTAAAATGTGTTAAAATATTATTTATCTTCTGAAGATTAAATTTTAACTTCCCTATACACCATATTTGATGGTACATCGATAAAGCGCATTAAATCTATATCAAATTGGTATGTTTAATTCCTCTTCAAACAATATCGAGATAAGAAATATAAAGCGATCAGCGTGAAACCCGAATGGGTAGTAAGATGTAGTGCTAAAAATAAGGGTCCTAAACTAACCATGTATATTGTAAATTAAAATAAACGAAAAAATGGCAACTATTACCCAATCAACAAACAGAGGGCATGAACGAGTTCAGATAAGTAAAATAAAATAATACACACCGTTTAAAAGCTATACTAGTAAAGAGAGGGGATAATCAAAATAGATTTAGACTAAGTAGATCAATAACGAATAGGTTTTTACTACTCGACGAATATTAGAAAAAAAAATGGTAATACAACATAAGGGTTCATCAATTATACATTGATTTTAAAAAGAACTACGCTACAGCTCAAAGAAATAAATTATTAAAAATTTTATTTAAGTTTGAATAGCCCCTAAACTTGTCAAGCTAAGTGAGGTTTGTTTGACTGAAATTCATAATGGGTTTGTACAAGTAGATGCACTTTCCCAATTAATTTTAAATCTTGCCTTAGAATATGCTATTAGGTTAATGCAAGAGAGTAGAGAAGGGTTGACAATAAAACAGTACAATGCAGTTACTAGGGTACGCAGATAATTTATCTTTGTTAGGAAATAGTAAGGAAGCAGTTGTAATAAGTACAGAAGTTTTATAAGAGGCTAGTAAGGAAAAAGGTTTAGAAGTGAACACTGAAAAGACAAAGAGCCAGTTTCATAGTCAGATTTAATACGCCTAAAGTGCGAGTCGATACTAAATACAGGACGACACCTACCTAGACCAAAATGGAATGGGCCAGTTTCGCATATGAAACTGGCCCATTCCATTCATTTTCAGGTAGGTGACGTCTTGTATTTAGTATAGCGCCGCACTTGAGGCTCACTAAATCTGACTATGAAACTGGCCCTTGGTATGCATTAACTGCGGTGCTACACTAAATACAAGACAACACCTACCGAGGCCAGAATGGAATGGGCCAGTTTCATTTGCAAAACCAGCCACTTCCATTCGAGTTTAAGTAGGTGTGGCCTTGTATTTATTATAGCGCCACATTTGAGGCGTACTCAATCTGTCCATGAAACTGGTCCTAAGTATATGATGAAACAGAACAATGATTAGAGATGATAATTTAGAGATTATTCGAACTGCATTTCATTTGACCGGATTAATGATTTTAAATAATTATGAACAGTATTAATTAGCAATAACAATATTAAATTGAAAATTAGAAAAAGAGCTCTATTAGTATTTTGTTGACATCTCAACTGCTGTCCAGTAATGTAAACTGAGGATATACAAAACAATAATTATACCAGTTGTTCTTTATAAGTGTGAAACGTGCTTTCTTACCTTACATGATGAAAACAAATTTAGGGTGTTCGAAAACCTAGTGATTAGGAATATGTTTGATCCCAAAAGGGATGAGGCTACTAGGGAGTGGAGGAGTTTATATAATGATGAGGTACATGCCCTGTACTGATCACAGTACATTGTTAGGTTACGGTGGGCAGGACATGCAACGGGAATGAGAAATTTTAGAATCTTGTTCAGGGTAATGATTGCAAAACTCAATGGAAAGAGGTTTTTGGGAAGTCCTAGATGCAGATAGGATTTTAACGTTAGAATGGACTTGAAAGATATAGAGTTCTGGATGGACTTTGCTAATGATAGGGATAGGTGGCATAATTTTATAAGTGTATAAGTGAACTTAAGAGTTACTAATGCCATAGAGTAAGTAAAATCTTAAAACAAAACCTCATGTTAGGTAATTTCCGAAGCTTGAACTTATCTTATTCTTTACTGCTTTGTGGCATAGTACACCACCGCTGCTTTGACATCCTTAGCCCCCTGGAGATAGCTCCCAAAACCCTGAACCCTATTAACCCCCACCGTTTATCTTTGCTCGAAAGATTCAGTGGTTAGAGCATTGCCGTATAAATTCAAAGGTTTAGGGTTCGATTACAAAGTCCAGGTGTCATTTTTCAATTAAAATAATATGAGATCTAGATGCGGCTATAATAGTAATAAAAAAAATAATAACTTTGTCATTTAATCCATACGTTTGAATATACTATATTCAACTAAACACAACTTATTAAATAGATGATAGTTTGTGTTGACATCCGCCTTTTGTTAACTAAGGAATAAACTAACATTAACAGATCGCCAACTAATTCATGATTTCAACTTGGCCTATTAAAAATATATTGCTCCAAAGATCACTTTCCAAAATAATAACATACAGACACGTCAGTGCTTTAATAAAGAGTTTCTTCTAGTATTTTTCTTTATTTCTTTCTATTATTTGGGGGGTTTGGGGTGCTTGAGCCCCTTTAACCTAATCCTCCTCCTACACCACCCCTCCGTGGATGCGGCACTGTTATCTTATATGATTAACTGTTGTAGTTATTTTTATATTCATATCTAAAATTTGTATTTATTTTAAATGCAAATTCGTTACCGTTATTCCGTTAGCTCAAATGGCTCCTAATTAAGTTACTCCTGTATTTTTAATATTGATAATAGTTGTTTTCAATTCCTCACGTCCTTTTTAAGATCAAAACTTAAATTAATTTAATTCATATTAACATAGAGGTACTCTACCGCTATCAAATATTTTCATATTGGTCCTTATTGATAGCCTGTAATTTTCAACAAATTGAAACTATTTTCCTGTATCTGGTTTGTAAATGGGTGGATATAACTAATTTTCGGGTGCTGAATTCAGTGGAAAAATAAAATTCTTTCTATTAAGTCACATTTACAAGATACACAACACTGATGCAAAGACAATAATACGACATTAGCAACGATTTACCATTTTAAATACAAACAAAACATATCCCTAAGAACTCACCTATGTTTTCTTAATTACGTAAAAAAACTAATTTAAACCAACAAAAGCACTAAAATAATCCACATTAAGCCATGATATTAATATTTACAAAGTTTAATTTAATTTTTCTTAGACAAACTAACTAAAACCAACAAAAAGCACTAAAATAATCCACATTAAGCCATGATATTAATATTTAAAAAGTTGATTGTCAATTTTTTTTTCACAAACTAATTAAAACCAACAAAAAGCACAAAAATAATCCACATTAAGACATTATATTAATATTTTCAAAGTTTAATGTCATTTTATTTACAACATGGGATGACGATGCTTTTATTTTGTAAGGTGTTCCATCAGTCTCCCTAAAAAAAGCCAACAGTAATCGCCCATCATCGAAGGGTTCCAGTGTCCTTAGTAACGATGTTCCATGGTCAGGGTATCTTGGTGAAAGCGTTCACCCTGTTCATCACTAAAAGCACCACAATTTTTTGAGAAAAAGTCAAGATGCGAGTGTAAAAAGTTAATTTCTAGTGACATTCTTCACCCAATGTTCTTGTAGTTGTCCAATAGACCACTCACTATGGAAACATATTTATTGTATCTTCTGTTGCCCAAAAAACCGTAAACAATGGTCTTGAAAGAGGACTAGGAATCTAACTTGATATTTGTAAGCTTGGCATCAAAGGTTGGATCTTTCAACAATGCCCTAATTTGTGGCCCAATAAATATACCTTCTTTTTGCTTTGCTTCACTCAACTTGGGAAACATATTTTTCAAATGATTAAAGACCTGGCTTTCTTTATCAATAGCTTCAAAAAAGTTCTTCATCAAGCCTAACTTTTATGAAGTGGTGGACAAATAACTTAACTCGGCTCAACCAATTGAGTAAATTTCACATTTTCCTTTCCAGTAATGTATAATTTCCTCATAGTTCATTCCTTGACTTTGTAGTGATTCTTGGCGTCTCGGCTGTCCCACAAGCACAAAAAGCACAGTATTTTGTGAATCTAACCTGTAAACCTGTAAGCAGTGTGACAACTTTTAAATCACAGCATATCTGCCCTTCATAATTTTTATATTTGATTCCCTCTATCAGCAAAGCCATACTTTCGTAAGTTTACATTATGTCCACCGCATGAACCAAAGGCACTGATGGAGGTTTGTTGTCATTATGCAATAGAAATGCTTTTAAACTTGCTTTAGATGAATCAATAAATATTCTTCACTCATGTAGATTATGGTGAACACCCAACTCCATCATCAAACCATTCATGTCTGTGAACACGATCAATGAATTCTTCATTTCAAATTATCCAGACAAACAGCTATGTCTTGTTCTAGAACTTGAAATCTTTATACCTTGCTCTAGAAGGCTCCATTGTTGCAGCCTAGAAGCCAACAGTTCAGCTTACTGTTCATAAAGTTTCAAATCACGGACCAAATCATTCAATTCCTTCTGTTCTATGAGGTGAGGCGATCTGTCATGATTTTCAGGACTGTACTATTCCAAAGGTCGTGCATCTTCTGATTTACTTTCCTCTTATGATTCTGATGCAGTTATTTGCAAGTGACAAGCACGAACAGGTAAAACTTCCCCATGACGCACAGGCATATGAACTGAAGAAACATTAGGATATTTAACTGTATGTTTAGTTTTACTTGAATGTCCTGCAATGTTTGTAAGGCAAAAATAACAGTCCATATGATCTTTTGTCTCGCACCAAACCATTGGAACAGCAAACGGCATAGCTTGGTAGTTTCCTTTCATCAATTCTATAAGTGTAGTTGTGCAGTTTATGGAAGTAATATGAGGTGCAAAGGGTTTATCCTTTCCTCCAAAAGCACAGTCAAAGTACAGTTTATAAGCCTTCTTAACAAAGTCAGTGATTGGCTTTATTTGGGTTTTTGGAGTTAACTTACTACATACTTAGCAACATTTATCGGGGTGGTTTACACAACTACAAAGTTTAGTGGGTGACCTGGTGGTCTAGGGGTAAGGTGTCAGACTTCTGTGCTGAGGGTCCGGGGTTCAATCCTCGGTCCCGGCACAGATTTATCTGATTGCCAAACCCTTCCTTCACCTCTGACAAGATATGTATTAATCACAACTTGTGAATGTGAGGAATGCCAGGCCTCTACCGTGGTTCGGATTCCACGTTAAACTGTAGGTCCTCCATTTCATCTCACAATCACCCTACCATTACACATTAGCGTAAGTGCGTATAACCCGAACGGGTAGTAAGACGCGGTGCTAATATAATAATAATAATAATAATAATAATAATAATAATAATAATAATAATAATACAAAGTTTAGCAGTTGCCATTACGTTAAGAACACTGTAATAACTATAACTTAAAAATATCAGAACGTCTCACTAGTTCACACAGGAAAAGCAAAAACACACAATAACACAAACTAAGGTATCACTAAAGAGAAATATACAAAGTGACTAACACCATCCAAGTTTCAACACTCACTAAACAGTAGGGCTAACGTGGCTAGTTGAGTCACCTCTAACGGGCAATGGCAGTACCATTTCCCATCAACTAAATTGCCCTGCCATCTAGTAAATACTGTTAGAACCTCTTCCATCATATGTTGTATCCAATTACAGAGTGCAACCAGAATAGTCAGTAATAATTCATGAAAAAAAAGAGAACACAAACAACAAAAAAAAACTAAAAAAAATTTAAAAATAGTAAAAATCTCAGATATCTTATAAACCTTACGTGACAAAGCGTTTCCGAAGGCAGATTCGGATTCTACAACCAAAAATACATATCAATTGATGTATAACACACCAGATGCAAAATGGTTATTAACCAGTGATTGGCCGTTTTTAATGTAAATTTTAATGTGGATATAGCATAGGTGGAGTGGAACATAGAGGAGGGTCTAAAGGTGGTGTCTCTTTGCTTAAGGAGGTGCTGCAGTTTTCTCAAAATAGGTCAAGAGTAATCCAAGAGGCTATAGGCTAAATCACGGTCGTTAGGAAAAGGGACATCTTGAATAGACAATTAATCTGTTAACTGTATGAGGAGTGCACATTTAAAACTGACAAATTTATTTTAGAACTTTAATTTAATAATAAAAATACTAATATATTAATATTATACTATCCATTAGGCTAATTTATTATGATTCAAAAAAATAATTCAAATTGGACTTTAATCTGAAAAACACTTATCCAAGACTCGCTTCGTTGGCCGCATGGTCTAAGGTGTTACTTTCGCAATATATCAGACTGCTGATGATGGGGATATCGTAGTTTAGTCAAGTACGGGTGCACTGAGGGTGACCTTTCCTAAATGGTTTTACACACTCTCTCTACGCAAATGCGGGTACAAATCATCTAAATTAAAACTTCCTCATCCCCAGACCATTAACGTAATTAGTACATCAGCGTATAGCCCTAATGGGTGGTTAGACACGGAGCTTAAACAAATTATCAAAGCTGGTATCACTAATATAAATCTCAAAGGTGAACTTTCAATTTTGCAGTGACAGTCGCTGACCTTTAGTTTGCTATGGCAGCATTAATGCTTCCGAATACAACTTTAATCTTTGGCACCGCAAGGTATATGTCAACTCTTTGATCGATATTTGTATAGGTTACAAAGTTTAAAGGATCCTCAAAAGGGTATATGCTTACAGCTCTTTGAGGACTAAAGTCATCTATAGCAGTTCAAGTCAGTGTACAACCTTTATCAGTCTGATTAAGGATGGTGCTAAATTCAAATTGAGTACTATTGTAATATCATTGCTTCTATAAGAACGTAACTACCATCAGTGTAGAAAAGGCGGAGGGGGGAGAAGCGGAGCGTTACAATTGGGCTACGAGACCAATTTCCACCATAAGCTCACAGGTGGATTGGGCCACATTCGCTGACCAGGAGGATTATAAAATATATAGATCTATCAAACTTAATAACATTACAGTTGGGCCACGCATACCTGTTATGATACAAGGTTGTGCATGGACGTATAAAAACATATAAGTATATATAGTAAATAAGTCAGTATAAAATAACTACCCTTAATTTTAGGGCTACGGGCTATGGTCACAATCAAAAAACACATCCTGGTACAGACACACGTCGTGATATAGACAGACATGGGGACAGACAGAATAAATAACCCACTTTTTTCTGATGGGGCTCACATAGAAGGTAAAGCTTCATCATTAACTTGAGATGGATTTTTTTAACGATTACAATATTTTCTCTTGAACTTGAACTCCTTTTATCTCAAAGCATAATTTTTACGTATGGGACCTTCTTCTAACTACCACCTCAATTTTATTTAATGAAAAACTATATTGCACTATGACAAAAAGTCACTCACCTTCAATAGCCTTTAATAATTCTTCTTGAATCGTCGGCAATTTCGGAACAGCATCACGCCTGGCCACGTAAATGTTATTTCGTACCAAGGCAATATCACGCGTTGTAATATCTTCTGCATGATGTTTTGCCAACTCAGAACGGATGATTCTCGATAGTCTTCCACATGCATTTTCCTTAGCTCTTCGCTTCACACCATTGCTTATAACTTGTCAATTTATATCTTTCACCATTTCGTGATTATGATATGTATCACCATCAATTATAACATTACTGTTTATATTGTCCATGTACACTTTTACTGAACAATTTTGTTTGCACATCTTCAGCGAACTTTATCATCGGTAGCAGCATGAGCCATTGAAAATTAGTTACTTTCTATGACAAGCAATTTTTTTGCCCCTTTTACTCCACATAAACGAACCTTTCATGTTTCAACCCCTTGAACACTACACGAATTTATTTATATGGTTTGTATGTATATATCTTTACATGTATATGCACAACCTTGTCTCTTCACTGGTATACGTAGCCCAACTGTAATGTTTACGTAAACTTTATACGTGGCCCAATTGTAATGCGCCCGGGAGAAGAATAAAGTTGTGACTGAACCCGGGAGGGGGAGAGGGGGACAAATGCTGAAGGTGCGACAAAATGGAGAAGGCAAAAAAAAAAAAAAATTGAACTCCACTAGCAATATTATTTAATTGGGAAGTAAATTTTAACAGTGATTTTATTAGGAATTATTAGCAACAATCACGCTCCAACTCTCGTAATGTACATTAAACTTCTTAATCAACTAACAACCCCCTTATCAGTTAACTGATAGCATCCAAATCAGGAAAACCTTTCGACAATGTTTGGATTCATGATTATGATTTTAACAGTTAAAGATTTAACTTCTGCTACACATTCCAACGCTTTAATGTGGTACATAGATTAAAGATAGTTATTTCATCAGTCAGTTGTTTAGTTAAAGCATTAATTTCAATATGCATTAATATGCGAGATTTTTGGCGGTCATTTTAATTTTGTCTGAGCTCGGGAACATAAACTCCTGATTACCAAACCCTTCCTTCACCTCTGAGAAGACGTCTATTAATCACAACTTGTGAATGTGTGGAATGCCAGGCCTCCACCGTGGTTCGGATCCCACGTTAAACTGTAGGTCCTCAATTTCGTCTCACTATCACCCTACCATTACATATTAGCATAAGTGCGTCCAATCCGAATGGGTAGTAAGACGCGGTGCTAATAATAATAATATAATAATAATAATAATAATAATAATAATAATAATAATAATAATAATAATAATAATAAGTATTATTATTACTATTACTAGTTTAATAATAATTATAATAATAATATTATATAATAATATATATAATATAATATTATTATATAATAATTATATAATATATACTATTATTATTATTATTATTATTACTATTACTAGTTTAATAATAATTATAATAATAATAATATTATATAATAATATATATAATAATAATAATTATTATTATTATTATCATTATCATTATCATTATCATCATCATCATCATTATCATTATCATTATCATTATTATTATCATTATTATTATTATTATTATTATTATTATTATTATTATTATTATTATTACCTAAACTCGCTATTGGTGGTTCACAGAAAAGTCATAATTACCGGTTCTTAATTATTTGAAATTAAATTAAATTTGGACAAAATGTATCAGTTTTACTAAAATGGTGGCGTAGTGAAGGAAGAAAGTGCTATTTTGATCTGGTTGATTTGATTGGTGTTATTGATATAATAAAATAAGTTATTGTAGGTAGTAATTGAGTTTATTTTACTTTTTTATCATAATTCACCCCTGGTTCCATAAAAGCATCTACGCCACTATTTACTGCACTTCGGAATAATTAAATTACTATAGATAAAGAAAATGATTTCCAAGCAATTTGTTAGTCACCTATCGAACATCTATCAAGGGCAGAATTATTCATGACAAAAGTCACAAATATAGAACAAAAGTGTAGTCTAGAAAGGTTAAGGAATTAGGACACACGAGTAAATGATTTAGAAGAATAAACACTAACACCTATTAGTAGAAATTAGTCTTTACTCTGGTAAAATTAAAATTAAGAAAAAAAAAGATGGTATTAGTATTGAATAACTCAGGAGCATTGATTACCTTTCTTTCTCTAGTATAACCTGAGATATTTCAAGGAAAATCCTATTTTAGAACACGATACTATTAAGGATCAAAATGTTCACTTTAAATTTAGGAGTGACCACAGCCGCAATAAACCAAGATTTATATTAAAAGATTTTATCGTGCTTTCTAATAGCGCACATGACTGGTTGATCATTATTTGTTGACTTTTTGATCTTCACGAGGTGGGAAATACGTAAATCTCTATTTTATTCATAGGTCACTGAAAATGCTGTTTTTTATTGTCAGTTATTTATATATATATATATATATCTTATATATAAAGAGATTCGTTTGCGAGTATGTTTGTATGTTCACAATAAATTTGTATACCACTGAATCTAAACAGAATTAATTTTAACTATTATTTTCCTTATACTCTCAGATATAGGCTATTTTTTTTTTTGTTATAGCCCCCATAAAGTTAAGGTTTTCAACGAGACTGTTTTAAACTACGATGTCAATTTCAATCTTTATTTTGTTTAGCACCGCATCTTACTACCCGTTCGGGTTATAGGTTTATGTACTAATTACGCTAATGATTTTTGGGGATTAAGAAGAATATATAAAAAAAGTGTACTCGTATTTGCGTGAAGGGAGAGTGGAAAACCATTTTGGAAATAAGTCCTCAGTACACCCGACTGAGATTTTAACCTAGATCTCCCCGTCCTCGGCAGTCTATACTACTACAAGAGTAGTGTGTTAGGCCATGCGGCCACTGAAGTATGTGAATCTTATATTCAAAGAGAATATAGTTTGGTTGCTTTTTTTTCGTATTCACCTTTGTAATTAAATAGCGTTTATTTGACAAATTAAAATTTCACCTACGAACTTTTCCACATCTATAGTTGATTTGATCATACATTTAAATTGATACATAGTCAGAAGAATAGATGACTTCCCCAATTTAAAGTCAACTTGGACTACAAAATATTAAAGAAAATAATTATCTAATTAATAAAATATAATGTATATTTGTAAGTCCTATAGCTTGTATTGGTACTGTCCCAATACGTACTTCTTCCTTGCTCAGCGTAAACCAGATCCATGCCACTCAAAAAAACAGACTATTTATTTCCTCTCTTCTTGAACAGTGAAAAAAACACAACAAACAGGTCCGCGGCTAAATTGGAGTATTTTCATTTGGGTTGGCCAAAAATATGTCTCATGGAAAACCAATAAATTCTAACAATTGAATGCTAACACTTGACGACTACCCTACTTTATTTTGCGAGTAGGAACAACCCATTTGTTAAAAAAAAAACCAAGCAAGGAGTTGTAAACATATTTTAATAATTTAGCTTAATGGCTTACAATATATTGGAAAAACACAACAAAATATAATTCTGTAATGTCATTCAATGGAAAATTTGGCGTCGAAAAACTATTTTGTATTTGCTCTTTCTACCTTGCACAACACTCTACCAGATCCATACCATTGGGCCGCGCTAAAACTACTTTTAGCCCAACACAAGAACCACTCTGTACCACACTTAGTACACTATGTCTGGTTCTGTTAAAATATCAAAAAATATATGAGTAATCACTATGTTTAATCCTCTGTTAAAGCAATACCATGTTAGCGTATCCCATTACACCAAGCCGCACCTACTTAACATGAACATAAACATAAACATAAACATAAACAAGTTTGTGGGACACTACAATAGAAGTAGTCCTACACAGAGTCTTCACTAAGAAGATCACACAAATTGGAGTAGAGTAAAGAAGGCCTTTCAGAACCAAATACTTTAATTACACGCACCTGGGTACCAGTTTATGATAAAAACAAATATATCCTCTACAATATAGCAGATACATACAAAGAAAAGCTTAGAAATGTAGTAACTTACAACGCTGGAATAAATTTTAGACATTCTGTGCTGTTGAGTGAAAATGAAGCAACTCATGTTAGACATTCTTCAGCGTCTTATACAATGGACGCCCATGATTGACATTATGTACCACACTAAATTCTAGGTCATGCATGTATTCAAAGTTTTGAGGAAATATAAAATGCTAGATGATGACGATGGTGATGGTAAAATAGGTACCGGTACTTCCCACAATTTTCTTAAAATAGAATCCATTGGCGCCTTATAAAAAGCTCTAGCAGACCGAAAAATATTTTGTGTGAATATAGTAGAGGAAATATACAAATCTGTATAATCTAGCAAGGGTGTCAGAGAAGATGTAATGATGAATAAAAAAAAGCTAATTGGAGTAGATACGTAAGAAGAAGGGATTGAATTTTCTCATTCAATATGAGCCGAAAAGATTTTCAATTGAAAAAACTTTCAAAATTGAAGCATAACTCCTGGGTTTTTATCACGGTTGATATGATGGAAGTATTAAAGTGAGGTGAAATCATTCTTTAAGTGGTCCAGTATAGGAAAGTGTGACTTATCAGATATTTAAGAACCAAAGAACCAAGACCTAGAGAGGAAGATATAAGTGTTATTTCAAATTTTAATGGCATCATGTCTTACAAATAGCCAACTGAAAAATCGATCAGTTTTAAACTTCCACAACGTACTTGAAACACCTTTATAAGTTGGTGTTGGATTAACTCTTCACGGTTAAGCTCTAAATAAGACGATGGTTAAAATGTTCAATGAGCTCAGTGGTTATATTGACTATCCAAGAGTATTACGACTGGAAACTCAAATTGCGTCAAATTTTATTGAATAAATAAAAGAAAACTCTGGACAAAGCATTCCACAAGACACAGAGCAGGGAAGACTTATACATTGTATAGGAGACAGTATAGATTTTTGTGAGGACACAGTTGATGGTAAAAGAACGATACATGGCACAATTATTCCAATATATCAGTTCAGTCATGAAAACGATAAAATAACAACACTTACTCTGAAAACCTCAAATGAGCACTCATTATCAATTATTGTCCCTTTTAATAACCCACCTTACTAAAGGAGATGTTGCCTTGAGCCCAACATTTATATAGAGAAGCAATTTGCTAAAACATAATTGCATGATGCACAGCTCTTGCATGGATAATTTTAAGAAATAAGTGCATTTCCGAAGAAAAAGAAGCTGTTGTAATTTTTCACAGGATTAAATGAATTTTGACAATAATGAGTGTACACTAATTTTAATATGTTCCATCATCTTTAACTTGGCTCAGCTACAAATCGATAAAAGGGGAAACAAATCCAGTGTACAAATTTCCACTTTATCTTTAATTGTTGCAAAACATACAGATCACTATGTCTAGCCAGATTTTATGAAACAATACTATAAAATTAATTAATTCTTACTTGGGCAAGACCTTAAATTTATAGTAACTTTATACATAGCATTATTTAATCTGTTTAGCTGCTGGAAATGGTACAAGACTGGTAAAAGAAATTTATTTTGAAACTGGTGAATGCCACATAATCAGTATCATGTCACTTACTATTGGATACTTCATTAAGAGCAGTGGTATTCCTGAATATAGGATATACAGTTAAATGTATGTTACAGCTACTGCTCAGCAGATCCTTGAGGATGAACATGTATTCAGGAGCTTCGAAGCTCATCCTACAACTCAGTCAGCACTTTCTATGATATTACTTGAAGAGTTCAGTCAAGAAAATGAAAGCATACTTGGCCATATTGTGTCTCAAGTTTTAAATGCGCAAAACGCTTTCAACAAAGGAGAAGAAGTTGATATAAATGAAGCGTATTTCAAATTGGTAACAACAAGGAGTTTTAGAGAAACTTCCTCAATTTTTAATGAACGGGAGTAAATGCGCAAGTGTTCAAATTATCAAGGTCCTACAAGGATATGGTGGGAGAAATTTAGCGCTTTTTGAAGGCTGTAGGAACATCCGACTCGTTTCTGTATTTAGCTTTCCTTCGTTGCTTCGTAAAATACACTTGTCATGGATTGGTGGAACTATGTATAAATATATTTTCTACTGGTTTTATTTTAATATCAAGATAAAACGCTGAAAGAAGCGGAGATTTGATTTTGTTTTTCATATATTTTTTTTTATTTATAGCCCTAAAGTTATGAGATGATTTAATTATCGAGTGAAGTCCTACTTTGTATAAATTATTTTGACTCTTCAAGACGTATTGACTACTATGGGATAGTTAGATTTTTTATGTTGATGGTTTGAAGCGCCAAGTATCATATTCGTATGATGTAGGATACGTCTAATTGCATGTGAATTAATGTAATGTTTTCAAGGTAGTTAGACAGAAATTATTTTGTGTGGTTTAAGTGAACTCCTTCAGTCCTATGTGTGAAAGTAGTTTGTTCGCTCTAATCTTATTTATTATAAAGAAGCGTTTCATTTACATATTGTTTTAACCGACGCTTATTACCTATTTTACAGCTTTATCATACATAAAAGCTTAAAAGCTGCACAATGATGTGCTTTTCTCAGAGCTGCACTCCTGGTTCAAAATTAATTTTGCTAGAGCGATACAGCCTTTTCTTACTGCTGTTTTATATGGAAGCGTTTGAATGTCACGTGCCAGGTTATGGATTGAGAAGTAGTCTCGTTGTATCATGTGTGTTTCACACATTTTAAAGTGTTGAGGAATAGTGAACTGTTTGTATTGTCATCCCATTCAGGCTAATATTATTAAAATAAATTGTTATTAAAATTTTCATATTGGCTTTTTATTTTTGCTCTCTTTGTTAACATGTAATGTTAACCTTCCTGAACTATAGCATAGGCATTCAGAGGGCTCAGGGAGAGTTAGACCTTTTAAATCAAATTCAACAAACAAGTTCTAGGCCAAGACTAAGCCATCCAAGAAAACCACAGCTTATTCCCCAATATTTTACTTTAATATGACCATAACAACTAATCTAAAAGCCATCCCCTACATGATTTCAATAAAAAAAGCTAAGTTATTGATGAATCATTTTAGAACAATCAGAAAAGTCACATTTTTATCATTATTTTATAACAACATTAACAAAGTCAAAGAATGAGCCTCAAATTATTCTTTTAGAATAACAAACACATTTAAAACCATGAATTTTCTTTCTAACGAAGCTAGTCTGAACAAGAATCAAATAGCCAAAGCTATTATATATGCTTTTAGTGAGGATTTACTCCATCATAGACCCTGGGCCAGTTTCATAGCCAGATTTAGTACGCCTGAAGTGCGGCGCTATACTAAATACAAGACGTCACCTAACTGAAATTGAATGGAATGGGCCAGTTTCATATGCGAAACTGGCCCATTCCATTTTGGTCTAGGTAGGTGTCGTCCTGTATTTAGTATCGACTCGCACTTTAGGCGTACTAAATCTGGCTATGAAACTGGCCCTCTGTCTTATAATATGAGTGAAAAATGACCCTGAGCACGGGACGATTCCTGGATAGCTCAGTGGTTAAAACATTGGTGTATTAAGCCAAAGGTCCCGGGTTTGACTCCCGTGTCCAGGTGTCATTTCTCAATTTTCATAATATAATCTAAACAAGTTTTAAACAATTCCTTATTTCATCCCAGATATAACTTCATATTCTCCAACCATTCTTTCATTGACATCTTCAACAAACCATCCCTAGACCATTTGGATATGACTAATGAATATGAACGTCATCATGATATTCTCTCAAACTCAATCTTCCTGGCTAAATATATATATATATATATATATATATATATATATATATATATATATATATATATCCATTTAAGTTAAGGGTAGTGTGTGTTATGGAACTCTAAACAACTCTCTAAACTGGCCATATCCTGAGTTCTAGAATATCGAGGATCGACTCAGCTGGGGGAAGCAACGATATTGATCCCAGCCTTTCTAAAGCCCTGCTTGATCCGGGTTTGACAACCAGCTAACGCACGTATCCAAAACTGTTGCATAATATGACCTCCAATTTCTGCATGTATATTAAAATATGGTCTCTTATTAAAGTTTACTTTATGTGTAGCACGCATTTTGTCTCAAAATGTATCTGAGATTAATTTTAAACTACATTTTTTTAAACATGTAATACCATAATATACTTAAGATAACACATCAATGAACTGGATATTTTCTCTGTGTTAGATTATTAAATGATTGCTTTTGACATCTCATATTTATGTGTGTATGTTTCTATTGGCCTGAGCGATCAATTTCATGTTATTCATGTTTGTTTTTAGTAAAATTGTTTTAAGTTTATGATTGGTGCAGTATGAATTAAAATGGATAACTTAATAATAAAATAATATCAAATTTAATTAAATCAATAAAATAAAAAATCCTTTTTGATAAAATTTGGCAAAGTTTTATATTTAATTTTACCTATTTATAAATATTGAGGTATTAATTTGTAAAATGATCAATTTCTCAAAAAATAAAATGTTATCCATAAATATAATTTATTTATTGAATTCTATATTCCTATAGAACACCAATGATTCGGAGTGCAGTAGCTATCACAGGTTCAAATGTAAATGCATTTTGGTTTCTTTACACATGTCCTTATATCGATGAGGCCACAAACTTCTAAATCATACTCTGAGTTAGATTGAAGTACTTTTAAGTTGTTTATTTTCTACAAATGGCTATTCTATCTTCCAAATAATAATAATAATAATAATAATTAATTATTATCATTACTGCCCAAAAATGGGAAAAATCATCATGCTCAAAATATATATAATTTCTACATTAATTTAAAAGCTATCGAATAATATAATAGGATTAGAACAATTAGGAAAAACAAAGTTTAGGTGGTTTGTGTCCTTATTATCAAAACTGATAATAAGGACACAAACAACAAAAACAAGATTTAGGTTGTTTGTGTCCTTATTATCAAAACTGATAATAAGGACACAAACAACAAAAACAAGATTTAGGTGGTTTGTGTCCTTATTATCAAAACTGATAATAAGGACACAAACCACCTAAATCTTGTTTTTGTTAATTTCCACCACCCCTTGTTAACTCATTGCTCTCAATTACTAGTAAATATTGATATAGTTCATCCGTCCTTACTGATTAGTGATTACACTAGATGTACCCATTGCTACTAAAAAGAATGATAGCTCCACCACATTATATATTTATTACGCACGTGGTGATCACTTTAAACTTTACAATGACCTGGCCACTGCTGATATGTCTTGTGATTGTTCAATTACTGGTGTTAGCTCTGCCACCGATAATATCACCAAATTAGTCCAAAGAAAAATCAAAAGGCATATTCACCAAATAACTATTCAAAATTTCCTCCAAATATCCTAATCAGTTTTCTTCTACGCTTAAATAATATATTAGGGAAAAAATATTTTTTTCAAAAAGGTTTAGATTAACAATCTATGGCGAATTCTATTCACGTTTTTAACACTTCCGTAAATTAGAAAAAATTAACTTAGACTATAGATAGTCATTTGGGCGAACTCAATATAAAATAGTATCAAACGCAAACCCAAGGATTTTTTAAATTTGCTAAAAATAATCGGGTGAATAAAGAATCCACGTCAAACCTAGAAAGTGATGGCAAGATAATAACGTATCCTTTATTAATTTCAAATGAGTTTGGAAACTACTTTCATTCCGTGTATAATTCAGACTTACCTGTCTTACCCTGCCCTGTTTTGAAACTAGCATGTCCTTGTATCCACGTCACTTTCCACTCTTGGATGTTGCTAATGCTATCAAAGTGGAGTTCTTCTAAATATGCCACGACAGATGGAATTCTGAGATTTATCATTAAAGGATGGGCCAACATTTTTAGTCCATTGTTATTCCATATCTTTTACACTAGCCCGGCAAATGAAACGTTTCCGCTTATATGGAAACAATCTATTGTAATACCTATTTATAAAAAAGAGGAAAAAACAAATGTTTGTAATTATATATCAATTTCTCTCTTAAATATTTTCTCTAAAGTATTCGAGAAAATAATACTTGAGCATAATTTCACCACCTAAAGAATAAACTCTCATAAAACAATATGGATTTATAAAAAAAATAAGTCTAGGCTACTGTACCAAATTTAGTGGAATTTCAAGGACATGTTGCCCCTCAAGTCTCTACCCAAGGCCAGGTTGATGATATTTATTTTGACCAAAGCAAGGCATTTGACTTATGTCAGCATATTAATATTCTCTCTAACCTTGGTAATTTTGGCCTATCTAACTCATATGCAAATTGATTTAGCAGTTATATGTATGAAAGATCATTCGCTATTAAAATATATTCACACACCTCCAACATATATTTAGCCGCTTCTGGTATACCTCAGGGTTAAAATCTAGGTCCGCTTCTCTCTAATGTATTTATTGATGACATTGGTAAGTATTTAATCTAATCTAGTAATTTACTCTTTGCATATGATGTAACACAATTTAAAATTATCAAATAAATTGCAGATTGTATTGACTTACAAAACGACATCGATGGTATTTTCCAATGGGCCCTTGAAAACGGAATGTCTATTAATAAATCTAAAACTAAATCTATATCTTTTACTATAAAAACTAATCCTATCTTTTTTACTTGTAAATTAGTCAGTAATAATACGGTTCGTGCCCTTCATATTTCTGATCTAGGTGTTCTCCTAGACAACAAACTACTTCCACTATCATGTTGACCATAAAATAACCCAATAATTGAAAATACTTGGACTTATTAAATTTATTCCATTATCATTTGAGAAAGTTGACCCTTTTTATGTCTGTACTATTCCCTAGATAGATCTAAGCTGGAATATTTCTTGGAACTCCATTACTTTAACTGATTCTCTCAGGTTGGAAAACGTTAAAAGAAAATTTGCCACTGAATGTTACTATAAATTCTTTAATAGCCAGATGTATTATGATTTATGAATATGACAGCATTTGAAACCTCTTAGGGCTCCAAACTATCTTCTCGAGTAGATTGTATTGTGATGAAATTTGAATTTTTAATATTTTCAATAGCAAAATTTCGTGTAAATTTGCCCTTGAATATATAGATATTCATGTCCCTTCTCGGGCCTCTCATAATCCAAAATTAATTTATCTCAATAGCTCTTATAAACTGAGTCTTATAGGCCGTTGTATCCAAAGCGTCAATTGTAGATTTGTCGAATTCAACTTTTATCATAGAAAAAAAGACAAATTCAGAGAGTTATTTAAGCAACTCCCTTGTCACTAATTTATCCGATAGAGGCTCTGACTCATTTATTTAAATTTACATTATTTTGCTTTATTGGTTTCCTTATTGTAACTGCTTTTTAAATACTTATGCTTTTACTACATTTAAATTTTTTTTATCATAGCTATTTTATTATTTTTACTACTATGCCTTCTGCACTAAAGAGGTCGAGGATCACCATGGCCAAAGAAGCTTTCAGCAAGAAGAGTTTACTGCTGACCAACAAGTTTAGTTTGGAACTGAGAAAGAAACTGATTAAATGCTACATTTGGAGCATCACTCTGTATTGAGCAGAAACTTGGACTCTTAAGGAGATGGAAAAAAAAATACTTGGATAGCTTTGAAATGTGGGGGTGAATAAGACTTTAGAGGACTAATTTAATGACATAGAATATAAAATATACAATTATTTTCAAACCTTGAAAGCTGGTACATAGTAACTGTCAATGGGTAAACTACCCTAACTCTACATTATTCTTGGACCATGCAGAGGTCTTAAGTTTAACAACATCTTCTGATGAAAAACTGGATACAACTGTGCTGCTAAACAGTCAGTTTGTCCCTGGATGAACTCCGGGTCATAAACCAGCCATTCATCCCTACAAGGAATTTACATGATCAGTACAGAGGCCATTGTCTCAAGACGAGGAAAGTAATCAAAGTTAGACGGCCGTCTTAAGTTATATCAATTCCTAGTTTCAACCATGCACTTCTGTAGCTGCACATTCTTAATTTTGAGTGTACACTCTGTTCTACATGTTGTTGCCTCTAAACCCCATATAAAAATTTTAGTAAAAATCTTTGAATAAGATTTTGAGAAAATTATTTTAATCTCCCTCTGCCCTTTAGTAAACTGTCCTTAATTTTAGGGTTGAATATCTAATTCCATAGACCCTAGGAGGGACCTTCTGTAAACCATATAAACCAAGTTTTAACCCGAAAGGTAACCTTATTTTGGCTCTAGTCCAAGATATAGACGGGCAAAGAGACAAACAGACGGAATCACTAAAACCACTTCTCGGTTTCAGGGGTTCATTCAACGTGGACATTGTTATACTATACCTAGCACCTCGTCTTACTACTCTTTCGGGTTATACGTTTAAGTACTAATTACGCTAACGGGTTAGGAATTGAGAATTGTAAATATAGAGGAAATGAACACGCATCTGTGTGGAGGGAGAGTGGAAAACCATTTAGGGAAAGCCACCCCCAGTCCACCCGAGTGAGATTCGAACCTCGATCTCCCCGACCTCAGCACTTTAGCTCAGCATTAAACTAGCACGTTAGCTAACTACACCCGAGATGGGTGTTGACATTGTTTATTTTTTATTTAGCACCGCGTCTTACTACTCGTTCGGGTTGTACGCTTAAATACTAATTACGCTAATGGGTTAGGAATTTAGAAGGTTGACTTTAGATGAAGTGAACCCGTATTTGTTTGGAGGAAGAATGTAAAAAAATTTAGTAAAAACCACCCCAGTTCACCCAACCAAGATTCTAACCTTGATCTTCCCCTCCTCGGTAGTCTAGCTCAACACGAAACAAGCGTGTTAGCTAACTACGCCACTGAGTCAGGTGTGGACATTGTTGAAATCTCGAGTTTAATTTGTTGACACTCACAATATTTCTCTCTCCGAGGGGTTGAGTCAAAGTAAAAAGAGCATCAAATTCCACTAAGTTAAATATTACACACAGTTCAAAAACTACTGAAAAAAGAGGAAAATCTTTTTCCACCAAATACCATAACAATCAAATTCATTTTCAAAGACTTTAATAAAATAAAATGTATCCTGGCTTATAGCCCAGAAACTATTGCTATCATTAAAAATATATAATTTCAAATAAGAGATTTTATATTTAATATTACTACATCTTTACATTGAAATGTGATTTTGTATCTCAAATAATTACGGAGATATGATCAAAATTGGAAATCTCTGCATATGTATAATACCCCCAAAGTTATTTTCATGTAAAAATGGAGATTTCCATTTTGTTTATGATTTTTAACAGTGTCTAGATACCAAATTTAATTAAATCGGTAGAGCAGATTTAGAGGAAAAAATCTTCTTTTCCGCTTCGATAAACTACCCATAATTTTAGGGTTAGATATCTAATTCCAAGAACCCCTCGGGGGGACTATATGAAACCCTAAATACCAAGTTTTAGTCCAATCGTTAAAATAAATCTGGCTCTAGTCAGAAATACATTCAGACAGATAGACAGGCAAACAGAAAGACAGGCAGACAGATAGACAGACGGTATCACATAAACCACTTTCTCAGTTTCAAGGGTAATGAAATCCTGACATTTATCAAAATCTTTAGTTAGATTTTTTTTTGACGATCACAACACTTACCTCTTCTAGGGGTCGTATGAAAGTAAAAATTTATTTAAGGACATATTATCACTCATTGCTTTAGGGTGTAGGGTTGTGAAAATAACTACATGTTTAATTACAAAGAGGAGCAAGGTATTTGATATAAAACTCGTCGGAGATGAGTGAATATATTTTTCTGAAATTGGCAAAAATGGCCGCTGTAATTAATAGGGATTACCTTAAAAGTGTCTTGTTCGGGCTAGTCAACAATAGTTACAAAGCACGTATAATCGTGTTATTTGTGCTTTTTACTTTTTGAACTTGTACAAAGGGGACTTATTTACTTTAGAAAGATAAAAATTTAATCATCCTAAGTAGCCTATAGCATCAACGTTTAATCAGCATTCAACGAACGTTTCTGTCACTGATTTTTTGTCCAACTATCTCTTCAGATGAACGTGAGATCAACCTGGTGAAGTTATAATTATATGATTTGATTATTATTCTCTAGCAACGTGATTTATTTAGAGTAGAAACAAGGGCATAACTGTTAGATTTTTTGGAGAAGCAAATACATGTAAATTTTTAATTTTTAAGGTTATAACAATATTTGATGTACCAGGAAAAAACATGTCTAAGCAATTCGTTCGTAGAGTAAATATTGCTTTAAGGTAGGATGAAATACGCGATTAGCCCCTTAGAGAGAAGCTATCTCAATATTTTGAATACATTTTCTCATTAATAAATATTTTTGAATGTTGACATAACTTATAAAACGTTTAAAATCGAAAGAATCTTCTTCATTACTTGAATAAAAGCATATAGATTTTACATAAGTTTATATATAACTTATATATATATATATATTTCTCTAAAATAAACTTTGATTTGACTTTTATACATATGTATAAAATATAAAATATATACAAATTATATAATAATATACCTATATATATATATATGTATATATATTTCTGTAAAATAAATTAGGATTATTTTCAACTAAGGAAGAAGAGTCATCTAAATTTAAACTTTGTTTTTAAAGTTATACCACCTTTAATTTCCAAAAATTACTTTACCTTGCATCAAAATCGTAGTGTTAACTTCCTTATAAATAAATATTTGCAATAATATTCATTCCAAATTATTTCAACATTGATTGGAAGTGTAACAACCATTTTAACGATTTCAAGTGAAGGTCAACCTTAGGTTTTCGTTATAATTTTGTTCTTCCCATGTCATACTTTCTGAAATATGGTGTCAGAGTTAGCTAATTATCGCCCAAATAATGATTTTCAGAGCATCCGCAATATAATTTTATTGACTCCGGCTACTCAGTTCTTTTATTCCCTTGATATAGTTAACTTATTCCATTAATTCAATATATTTGAAACTAAATCTTTAGGATTATGCTATGTCTACCTTTTTAATTATGTCATAGATCATCCTTATTTTATACTAAACGAGGTTTCAGAACAATATAACAATAAAAGTTGAATATCTTATAATTTGCATTTATTATTTGACATAAGTGTAAAAAGATCTCACGTTTCTAAAAAAAGTTTTAAAATTAACAAATTATAAATACAAATTAAAACACTTCCTTTTAATCAAAACTAGTTTTCAGAGTATTTAAATACCACCCCAACTTACTTGGGATGACATTTACCTTCTAAGTGCTACCTTATCCCCTTATATTTTGCTTAGCCTTAAACTACACCAAATATATGTACCTAGTGTCTGAGAATATTCTTTGCATTTTAATGTGGTAGGAAAATAGAACAACACTGTGACTTATTACAAACACGTTTTACTACTGACATCCATCGAAGATACAATGTCCATGGAATGTAACAAAGCCTTACACTAAATAAATGATTTGATCGAAAATTAATGCATACAATTGAGCTTATATTAATAAATAGTTATTATAAAAAATAAGTATTTGCGGTGTTATGGTTCGATCACTTATCCTAAAAATTAAACTTATGATGCAATAATCTGAAATTAATTTGACTAATTTAATCAGAACAATAGAGAAACAGTTCTTTAACCAGATAAAAACTGTAACTACATGATTTAAATAGTTGCATACAAGAATTATAGATGTATTCCACCAACACTCAATTAAATACAAACAATTAGTTATATATAGTTAATTAACAATTTGTGTTCTACCATTTATTGTAAAATAGTCTTATATAATTTAGAAAAGTTATATTTATGATTTACATTTAATATGTAATACATAAATATAACTCTATTAAATTATATTGTAGTTTTTACAATATATTATAATGCACCAATTGTAAAATAAATATATTTAATAATTATATATATATGTATGTACAAATACAGATTGACAAAAAATAAAACACTTAAATATACATATTTACAGACGAGCAAGGAATGCTTTAAAAATATATAAATATTCAAAACTAAAAATCACTCTCGCTTTGATTCTTAAAATAAGATTAAGTTAAATTAAAGTAGACTACATTCTAAAGTAAGCTTAAAACTTGGAGTGATTACAAATATGTATTTAATAATAACGTCGTAACTGCTATCCACCACGTCTTGGCCTTTATTTAAATTCATAAACGTTGTTTTTCCATTTATTAAAAACCTAATTGTAGTCCCATCGCACAGAACAAATTCCACTATAAGATTTATATGCGTGAGTGGTTCGCGTCTAGTAGAAGTCTGGTGGAATTTTATTGTATATAGAGGCTGGTAAACTGCTCAAGGCTATCTGGAGTGAAATTATCTGACTGTTCTGGCTATTATTACATATTTGATGAAATCATATGAGGATTTAAGACTCATTTTGTGTGAAGCGTTTAACATAGGACTATAGGTAATACGTTTAATACTTTAAGAAAAACAACTACCAAAGAATACATTAATTTACTTATTTAATACCTTGTATCATGGGATAAATATTTCTTGACAATTAGTAGTTGTACAGAACCTATTATTTGTGGTATGAATTTGATCAAATAACTAAAATAAAAAGGTCAAGACTTCTAAATTTTAATGTTACATTAAAAGATTATTTTGGAGCCAAAATTCTTATATTAAATAGTAAAAGTGGGAAGTGGCACAAAAATTTTATCAGCTTGACAAAACCATGCAAATAGATGTCAATGATCACATGTATAGGTCAAAAAATGATACAATATAAGTACTTGGGAATAAGAACTTTGAAATAATGATTACTTGAATGAAACACTTCTTAGTTGAACAAAACCGTTCAAAACTAAAAAAACTTATCTGGAATATTTTAAAATGTTAAAATTTATTATTAATTAATTAATTAATTTTATTTTTTATTATTTATTAATTTATTTAATTTATTTATCATTATTTAGAATCCTCCCTTTGAAAATCTAACTCCCGGTACATTTAAAATGGGTGGCGTTACAAACATTTATTTTCTCGTTGGTACAGGACAGTACAAAAACTATTTAGCTAATAAAAGTTGTTCTACAATTTGATGAACATATATGTTTGGTCTGGCTATTTAAATCTCCCTTGCATAGTGAACTTATGGGAAAAAAACACAGTCCAAAGTATCAATACGTTTGCTTTTAACTTTCCAAACATAATTCAGCTATAATTTTACAAACTTTGAAGACAACCAAGTCACAGTTTTGCCACAAATGAGTTGGTCAACATAATAAATTATATTTACTCCCCAATTTGTAAATCATTTACGCAAAATTATTAAATTGGCTAAAAAAAAAGGTTGAATTTTTCGCTTCTTAATTGAAAATGAGAATGTTCACAATATAACTTATACATTCTTTGATTTTAAAATGAAACGTTTAATATTATGTAGAAACAGTATCAATTAAACTTAAACTTATGGTTAAAGCGTTTCCAAATGAATATTTTAAAGAAAATTATCTATATATTTAAAATTGGTTATGAATAAATATCAGTGAAAATAAAATAATTCTCTTGAAGTCATGACGTCATTGGGAAGGCTGTGGCTCGTTACAAAAAAAGTATCAGAATTATATTCCAAGAGGAGAACGAATAATAAGAGGTGATAAAAGAGGACTAGAGCGTCTTCAGATTATACAAAGACCTGAAGCTCAAATGAAATGGGTTTCCATGACAACCAAGAGTTTTTGTGACGTCATTCAAGGCGTTACATTACATCCAGTGTTGAATTTTTGTGATCTTCATTTTATTTTTATGTACAGAAAGGCTTTTTGGTCGTTTTAACACGTAAGCGAAGCAGGGGAGGCTCTGAAGTGACATCTTGCACAAGCATTTTAGACAAAAATTGCTGAACAAGATTCTATAGTTCATTTTTTAGTTTCTGGCAGTATATTTAAGAAATACTTATAGTCATATTTATTAAATGGTAATTTAACCTTCTAATATAAGTGTTATATCAATATTCAAGCATAATATGAGTTATTAACTAATTTTTTTTAGCACCTATTCTTACTACCTGTTTGGGTTATACGCCTATGTACTAATTACACTAATAGTTTTATACATTATGAACGTTTAAATATACAGGAGGTGCACCCACATTTGAATGGGAGGAGAGTGTAAACCATTTAAGAAAACCACCCTCAATGCACCCGACCGGGATCGAGATTGCGTAAGACCACGCGGCCACCGAACGGGTTCTTTTTTATTATTATTATTATCATCACCGCGTCTTACTGCCCGTTTGGGTTGTACGCACTTACGCTAATGTGTAATGGTAGGGTGATTGTGAGATGAAATGGAGGATCTACAGTTTAACGTGGAATCCGAACCATGGAAGTGGGTTCTAATAGTATTAATAACAACAAAACATAGGCCAGTCTAGAAAATGTTAATGTCAGTGAACTAGGTAATTTTCAAGTGCCCGTCTCACTCCACTTAGAACGCTAAACTTAAGTGTGTAATACTGTTCAAACCAAAAGCCAGGTCGTGGAGTGGTTTTCTGTAGTCATTATTACTGCTTAGAAAACAGTGTAATTTAGATCATTGAAGCTTTTGTACCATATTATAAAACAATTATTGAAAAATTATCGTTTAAAATTGATTTTTTTAACCAATAACTATCTTACTGTTGTAAAGTATAAAATTCATAAAACCGAACATCAATGCGATTTCTTTTTCAAGCGTAATTTTGTTTTGATACCGCGTCTTACTACCCGTTCAGGCTGTACATTTATGTACTAATTACGTAAGTGATTTTAGGGATTAGGAAGGTTATATTAATAGGAAGTGTACCCAAAACAGATTGGAGAGAGAGTTGAAAACCATTTTTGAAAAACCACCATCAGTACACCGGATCAAGATTAGAGCCTCAATATACTCGTCATCGTTGTTTCTAATCTACTGCAAGAGTAGCGCGTTAGACCACGCGACCACCGAGGCGGGTAGTAATTTATTTAATTTCCTTGTTAATTGGTAGTGAGGTGGGCTCTTCATACACTGTTTTAAACATTAAATGTGTTGAATATAAATTTCTCAATACTTCTTTGTATTCTTCTTCTCTTATCAATCATACATAAGCTGAGAAAACTACATGGACAAATGAAATAGAATAAATGCCTCAGGAGTCTGCATAGTAAATGTATTATTTTAATAAAATAGTCCTCATTTATTCAATTTTCTTATGTGCGTCTATAATTTATTACTAATGTGAATCAATAATTAACCAATTTGATCAAAATGTATGTATTTTTCATTTATACTTACAGTACATGAACTATTTATCGTCTCAACTAAGGTGCAGGGATGGGTAGCAGAAGCTAGCAGAGTTTAGAAGAGACTCAATGGTTAGGGCGGTATTCCAGTGTCACATTTATTTTATCAAAGTTCTTTGATACAAGAAATATTAAGTAACTTTTACGATCCATCGAAGATCGTTTAAAAAGTAATATTTTACTAATTATAGGCTATGTTCATAAAATGTTGCTATAAAGTTGATAAATTATATAAAATAGTTCGATACAAATTTAGTACAAACATACTCCATTCTTAAAACTGATTTGTTGGACACTCATTTAATTACTGTGATTAATTTTTTAGGACAAGGTGATTTTAGTATTAACATATTTAATACTTCTAAATCAATCAGTAAATCAAACCGTTGATTATTAGATTTTAGAATTTGATTAGCGTTTCAATAATTAATAATTTAAATTGTAATGAAGGATGTCTGCGCTACGGCAAATATAAACAAATTTCTAACAATTGATTTCTAACAATTTTAATCTTACTTTGTATAGACATAATTTATTTTTATCACCAAATGCTAGAACAAAATTATTTTTCACCACATATTTGTACCCGTAATATGCATATTTTATTAGGCCAAAGGTACAAGATTGAGGAAGGTCGAATTTTAGAGGGAGCTTACCTGCAGTTTCACGGAGAGATAGTGGGAAAATACTTATAAAACAAAATCCTCAATTCACTCAACAAGGATTCAAACACTGATCTCCCTGTCACCAACAATCCAGCATAACATGAGAAGAAGGCGTTGGCCCATAACCATATGAACACCGATGCGGGTACGAACAAATTCATACGCGTGTCCCGGTAAGAATTTTGTCATTTTATTTTAAACAAGAATTTCGATGTGTGCGAAATAAGAAATATTTGAATATTAATTAATTTAAAAAAATTTAGAGTTGGATCTAAATCAATTTTTAACGAATAAAAATCTTCATTTCCCCTCTCGAGTCAAATAATTAACATGCTTAATATAAGAGAGAAAACCTTACTATATTAATTCTTAGTTAGCTATATAAAATATAAATATCTACACATTTACTCACTCTATGGCATCAGGAGCTCGAAAGTTTATTGCTGCAATTAAAAAAATATGAAACCTATCTCTATCTTGAGCTAGTTCTATCCAGTCTACCTAATTACACTTCAGGCCCATTCTAATGTTAAACCTGCGTCTAGTTCCTTCCATTTGCGCTTACCAGCCAATACTCTGAACACGGTTATAGATTCTTTCTTTCTCACTGCATGTCCAGCCCACAGTAATCTACAAAACTTTATTATCATAATTCCTAACCATGTCTTAATGAGCACAGGGTATGTAACTCATCATTATATAACATCTTTCTGCTCTATTCTCAGCAGCCTCATTGTAAAATAGAAATAGTCACTAAAACTCAGTGTTTACATTTTTTGTAACATCGAATTCATTGTAACGTATATATATATATAAATATATATTTGATCAGTTAATTATATGTTTACTGTTATTCTAAATACTCATTATTGGAATAAAATTGAAGTAGAATGAGTGGAAAGCCTTTAAAAAATGGTTAGGAATGAACAGGAACAGTGTAGTGGAGAGAGCCATAAGGGTTACCAACTCACTCGTCCTGTAACAATATCATGTGTGAATGAACAGGAACAGCGTAGTAGAAAGATGTATATTTGGTTAAGTATTAAATTGATGGTCCAAGGACTGATTTTTAAGTTTGTCCTATAATTATGTATGTATTACACACTAATAAGCAATTAAAAAGCTTGAAAAAAATTCCAGTTCAAAATTTAAAAAAAAAATTTTAAACCTCAAATATCCGTTAGGGATTCATGTATTCGTGTATTCAAGGATTCAAAAGTTTGAATAATTATATTATTGAAATGATTTTTTATTAATATTTGCTCATGATTTCTAAAAGCAATGATTTTGTACATTAGCTTATTATAATTAATTTACAATATAATTTTCCTTTAGATTTTAGCGTTGGCATAAAGCTCTTAATTTTAATATATATTATAGTATATACAAATATTATAATATATATATATATATATATATATATGAACCTCCCTACACCCTTTTCTCTCCTGTATGTGTCAGTTTAAGGTCTCCTCTATAACAATTTTAGATAATTAATTTACTACTTAAGTCATATAATAGTGAAAAGCAGAACATATTCGATAAGCGTGGTCACCCGCCTCGGTGGCGTAGTTGGCTAACGTGCCAGTCGTGTTGAGCCAGATCACCGAGGACGGGGAGATCGAGGTTCGAATCTCGGTCGGGTGAACTAGGGGTGGTTCTTCCTAAATGGCCTTCCACTCTCCCTTCACGCAAATGCGGGTTCACTTCCTCTAAATTCAACCTTCCCAATTCCTAATCCATTAGTGTAATTAGTACTTAAGCGTATAGCCCGAACGGTTAGAAAGACACGGTCCTAAAAATTAAAAAAAAAAAAATTAAATTAGATAAGCGTGGTGGATACACATTAATAGTATGGACTTTTAAATAAAATGCCTATCTGAATTCGGAAGAATAAAATAAAAAATACTATAAAATAGAAGCATTACTTTTTAAATAAAAACGATGAAATTTGTATATATATATATATAACTTTTTAAATAAAAACGATGAAATTTGTATGTATATATATATATATATATATATATATATATATATACTTTTTAAATAAAAACGAATGCTTCTATTTTATAGTATTTACTTATTTTATTTTAACGAATTCAGATAGGCATTTTATTTAAAAGTCCATACTTTTAATGTGTATCTACCACGCTTATCGAATATGTTCTGCTTTTCACTATTATTTGATTTAAGTAGTAAATTAATTATCTTAAATTGTTAGAGAGGAGACCTTAAACTGACACATACTGGAGAGAGGAAGGTGTAGGGAGGTTTAAAATAAACGTAGGCCTATATAAACATACAGCACTGCTGGAAATACAATGTCGATCATGAAAAATTTGTTGAATATTATTTTGAGTTTTATGTATAAAAGAGCACGTATTAATCGGTGTACTTATGGATGTTGTTAAAGCGAAGGGAGCATTCAAAGATAGGGAAGTGTGGATAAAGTTAGTGTGGACGGATTAAGTACAAAGTTGTTGATTTTCGAACTTTATGGACAGTTTCTTGCCTAAGTGAATGGCCTGATTAGACATGTATGTATGAATGCATTTTATTGTTAAACACACCATTTCATATACTCCTTTTATATTTTATAGAAAAATAATTTTCAATAGAGACTATTTTAAATTTCTTCAAGAAAATCCTTTTTTAATACAATAGGATACAGAATTGATTTATGTTAATCATGGGGAATATCACAACACCTTTCTTGTGTTTCTAAATGCCTGTATGTGGATAAGAGTCTACTGTTCTTGACCGTATGCATGTCATGTGATCTGCATACCAAATCCGTTCGTTGTTCACTACCAACTTACTGGTCGCAATGCACCTATTTGAAAGTATTGGATTTATGAAAAGACTCAGTCCTTGTTCACAAAGGACTAAGGACACCGTAAAATTGTTTGGATTTTGAATTCACGATATCAGTTTGATTATCTCCACTACCTTGGTGGCCTTTAATCTAAGCTAAAGACGATCGTTAAAGTCACCTCAACCTCTTACTCAAAGAGAAATGTTTTCTATTCTATGCTAATATTTAAGTAATTAAAATAAAATAATCACTGACCTGAAGAGAAAATACATGCATTTCAAATATGTAATATACCGAGTTTTTCCTCTTATTTTTCCAAGCTGAGTCAATAAATCTTCTCTAACAAACTATCCACATCATACTCCCTCAGACTAAGCACTGCGTTAAACCACATATGGAGGTAGTTTGGTGGAAATAAAATGAACGCAATACACCCTTGAAACGTGCCGTGAAGTAAGGCTTTCAATGCTCAGACACGAGGGACAAAGTTGCAAAATAATTGTATTCTTGGGGTCCTGTCTCGTGGGCTGTTTGACCTAAAGCCTTTTTAGTTGGTACTAGCGAATGGAGGTAGGTGGTACAGTAAAATAGTTATATATATAGGTGGGTTAGGAGGTGTGACATTAGCTAGCTGGGGCGTTAATGGAGCTATTTTATTTCCTAAGTCTTTACCAGCTGTGATTTATCCAGCTAAATAGATTTGTAGAGGAATTTTCCAAACTTGCCTCTATAGTTATGTATTTATTAGACCTTTTAGACACTGGGAAATAATTCACATTGATATATTAATATGTAGTCGCACTTCCAACCACACCTTTTTGTCTAAATTAAATACAATTTATCAACACGTTTCAACAGTGATACTTTGTATCTAGCTATCAAATTAAATGTTTGGTCCTTCAATCTATTGGTATTTTACATAATATTTACTCATTCTGTACGATTTTCTATCCATGGGGACATGCCATAGATAACTAAGCATGTTGTTATCATTTCACGCAACAGTAAATCACTTTAGATATCCAGGACATTTAGTGGAATTTTCTAAACATGATTTTAATTCCTATGTATATTGACATGTAAAAATATTTCCAATCACGCGTACTTGAATTAGAAATCTAGATTTACTAACTTGGGATCTTGACATTAATATCTAGAATTTATTATTATTATTATTATTATTATTATTATTTATTATTATTATTATTATTATTATTATTATTATTATTATTATTATTATTTATAAGTACTGGCCCTTGGTATTGTGGCAATAAGTTATCCTTTTTACTTTTAAATATTTTTACATATTTTAAATATTTTCCAAACAGGAGAACCTACTTTAAATATTTAAAAAATTAATTATAGCTGTTATACCAAACACTTTTATATATTTGGCATTTAAATCAGTAGACGTTTTCGTCTCCGAAATTCCATTTATTTTTTAGACTAACATTCTCAAGCATTGCCATTACTCCAAATATATATACGTGTAGTATAATTTTTTAACTATTTGAATGGGTCATATTATATTTCTAGACCTATACATGGTCGTTCTTACCATTAAGATTTGCCTTCCTTATATTTGTATATAGACACATTTTTTCAACCATTTAAATTGGCCTTAGATATCTATGTCTGTAATTTGCCTTTCTATTTAGAAGTAGTGTTGCTTTCACCAACAATGTTAACTTTCTCAATATTTATATACATGCAATGGGATGTTACAACATTAGGTATACACATTGTAAACTATTAAGATCATGGCTACCTATTTGGAGTATTCACTCATGTAGTAGATATTTACAGACTTTCTAACTTTCGCTCTTTATGTAACCGTCAATAAGTCTAGAGAAAACATGTTTGAATAATAAATAGTCAAATTTATAAGGTCTACTGACAGTTGGTCTAAAACAAAATGTCCAAGGCATTAATACCCAATATTTACCTAAGTCTAACGAGTTTTGTGTCTAAGCCAAAATGCTAGAGTTTTTACATGAATGTTCACTTATGTCTATTGAATTTCATGTCTGAAAGGTTTAGGAATATCGCAAACTTTTTAATTTGTTATTCTTGACTATCTAGCTTACTACATAATTGTAACGTTATTTAGTGTTAAACATTATTGATATACTATGTAAAAAATTACAAGTTTATATACTGGTTCTTACAATTTTCAAATATGGTTTTCTTAATCATCTGGGACTTCCTCAACCTGCAGCTTCATTAGCTAACTTATTTCACTTAGGTAGATTGGTATTTCGTCACATTATTGGTAATGTTGGTAGCTAAGACCATTTGCCCCACCTGACGTAAATTTGTAAATATTATTTTTTTATTGTATGGCGCATTCTTACATGCCTAGCCAACGAATGTGTTATCAGAATGTCGTGATCATTCTGGTCCTTATATATATTTATATTCTAAGAATTTCAATATTGAGACATGATTCATGACAATCATTCATTAAAATTTTCAATCCCAGCCTTCTATACTGCTTGTTGTTCTTGCGAATCCATTGATAACTGTTTGATACATATTTCATACATATGATGGGAAGAATGATGCAACAGCTTGTCTTCTTCCGATTCTAAGGGCCCCTCTCACATAAATTATTTCTATGAATCTGTCAATGAGCTCCACAAAATCACTTATGTTTTCATAAAAATAACAAACCTTTTATTACTTTATAAATTCACAAAAGAGCAACACAATTAGCTGTCGTAACGAATTTCTTAGGTTACGTCCTCTTCGTTTTTGTATGGCTCTTACAGGCCTTCATTTATAATTATATTCAATTCAATTGAGCAAAATTAAACTGCCTTTTATAGTAGAGCTCGGAAATGCTGCTTTCATTGCATTCAGTGTTGCTATTTCAAAATCGGAGATTGTAATTTGAGGTTGAATCTGGTATCCCAAGTATTGTACAGAGATTATGAAGCTAATTAAGGGTGGTGCTATATGTTTCATCTGTTTTACGTTTGCATAGTTATACAATACACTGATAAATTGACGTTATTCATCACACCATGCTCAGTGTTTAGCTGGGTACGCGTTTGAATGTTCCATCTTTGAGGATTAGAGGACTAAGGGAAAGCAGTCACAAAGCTTAATAGGTCACAAAAATTAATAATCTCTTAGAATGATTGTGGCCTTAGCCATACCTTAGGAATTCCTGTCTGTTAATAGCTACTTTGTATGGAGGTATTATGCGTGAATCATTTAGAGCGCAAGGCCGTGGAAGTATTGTGGGGTTTTGCATTCTGTTGAATGTCTTGAGCAGTGATGTTTCTCTGGAATCAAAAAGACACCTCTTCTCTTGTTACAGCGCTGATTGCAGTTGTATCGATTGCAACTGTAGATGGTGAATTATTTGGCAAATTGTATGTTCTTCTTTTGATACTAACCAATGTTTCCCTCACTTGGGTTTTGGCTCGACAACTATGATGAGTGTGTGCCCCAATTTTGAATACCTGAATGTTCCCATCAAGACTACTTCCAGTAATACAAATACTATTGCAAATATCGCTCTGAGAAAATTCCCAATCTATTTTAGCCTATCATTGATTTTCAATCTAAAGTGGCAATCTTGATTGTCGTGTATTAATTTTGTGCTGCCTTCATTTTAAGTCATAGTGAACGTGAGCATAATGTGAATTTTTTGTTAACTGTAAGACGCCCCTTATAACAAAGGATACACGCATCCTTAGTTTAAGAGTAGACTTAAAGCTGTAATGTTCAAAACCATGGAAATATTTTGCGAATAGGTTTCATGACTTGAATTTTGGACATAGTTTTTTACTAGACATTTTATACTAGACTTTTTTTTACTAAACATTCTTCTTCATGAGACTTTTTTTTCACTTTAGATATTTAGTATTTAGTAGTAGATATACCTTTTGTTCTAGACTAAATTATTTCAACATAATTTTTTAAGGTATTTTTTTGCCTTTAATTATTATTGAGATTATACCTTTTGGATTTAGACCAAGTGACCTAGAACCATATAAATGTATTTTTATTTCAAATCATATGAATTTCCTCTTAATATCCAAGCTAGGCAGAGGAAAGTTAGTATATTTGTCAAACCTGGGATTATACAGTAATCGTCTAGAGTCTAGATATTTGGGAGGACCTTCAAATAATAGGCAATTGCCAAATATATCTTGATAGGCATAAGTTTTTTTTTGTTAATTTGTTATTTAAATTAAATAATATCTCAAAACACACTTCCATTTGGAATAAATGTTACTCAATAAAACCATTATTAGCTAAAATAACAGTTTTATCTAAAAGAAAAAAAAATCTGTGAACGGTGGTTATTTTACAGTGAAGAATTAAGTAGAATTAGAAATGCATACAATATAACTTATTTAAACACATTGAAATATATATTTACTTTGAATGTAAGATTGAATATAAAATGTATTTGATGAAGAACACAAACAAACCAATATTCCCTTAAATCAATGTTTGGGTCTAAAATATAAGCATTTTATTTTGTGTCATAGTTAAATCTTCATTCTTGACTTGTTTGACAGTCCAATTTTTGTTTATTTATTGGTAAGTATAAACACGGAGGCGTTTGCTGTGACTATCGATTAAAGTTCAGTGAAAAGTGTAGCTCATATAAATCTAGGAGCAGACATGGCCGGTTTGTGCCCGGACTAGATCACGTCACTCTTGTCCTTCAGCAGGCGGGGATGAAGTCGTGAGGAAGTCTCCTTTGTTCTGAGTCTCTTCTTCTGATTGTCTTCCACAATGCCCCTCCAACCCTCTGTCTATCTCAACAACCTCCCCATTCCACCCTTCCCCATCCCAACATTAACACCAACTATTCTTTTGTTGGGAGTTCAACAATGGTCACGAGGAGAGCGGTGCTGTGGTCTAGTGAGGATCACGGGAAGTTTTCTAGCTTGACAAGATCATTTAGATAGTCATTGCCAACCTTGTTCTTTTCTTACCATGCTCAAGGTAGTAAAGGGATATTGCCACACAGATTTACATATTAAATATTTAATTCCAAACGAGTGCTTCAAAGAGATTTTTTTTTCCAATACCAACTTTAGCATGTATTTCTTTCAAATATTTTAAGCTAGATTATAATAATTTAATAGATAAGTAACAGCTCCAGTTTAGAAAACTGAGATTAACGATTGGAGGACTCGTTGTGCTGATCACACGACACTCTCTATCCGTAAAGATTGGCATTATCATCGAAAAAAAAAAATCTGCCTTTCTTCTCGTCAAATACTACCCGCCAGAAAAAACAAACAAGATTAATCTGCTTTCTCACTCTACTATCGCACGGCAGAAATGCTCTCCTATCAACGCGCATGTGTGGTGGGTTCATGGACTACTAAACTAATCAAGATGGATCCAATATAAGAAATTTGTAATAAGTGAAAATAAGCCGAAAGTGGAAACAACGATAGAAAATGACTACAAGATAAGAAACGTAATAAAATAATGCAAAGATTAATATAATATTAAATTTCAGATACGTTTTGTTTTCCAGAGATGTAAGCTACCAGGGAACCACCTTAAATACTTAATATCCCCGAGTAACAGCAACTAAAACGAACGTGTTACCAAGGCGGCCATTACTAACACCCCAACAAAAGTATTTTAAAAAAGTTTACAAAATCAAAACATATATAATTAAATTACAAGATGGTAAAAATAATAGTAAGAAAATAGAAACTAGGGGATTATATAAAATACTCACAGTTTAGACATTAATTCTAGTAGTATTCAACAATTTTATGTGAACGAAGGTCTTAATCCTTGCAGCGACATCTTTTCATACGAATACCAAAACTTACAACGCACCTGGGAATATAAGTATTTATAGAGGTTTAAAATATCATTTTTCGATAGATTCCTTTGAGGGTTATTCATACTACCTCAAAAATTAACTTCAGTATTTGATAATAGTGGACCTCTTGGAAAAATATATGTCCACTCAAATTGGTGGGACCATGGTCAAAACGTCAAGCTCGTTTAGTTGGGCTCATCTATGACAGAGAGTTTGGGGTCTGAATCCTGGTCTAGTGTAGGAAGAGAGTTTTTCACTAAATTGTTTATCACTATTCCTCCAAGAAATATGGGGTATAGTAACCCTTATCCTCCTCATACCTATCCCAATACTCTAATTAAATGTGGATCTCCTGGACGGGTAATACGATGCGTGGAAACAAACACATTTATGTTTTTTGACTCTAATTCTTAATTTGTATTGTTTTGACAGCTATTTGTGTTTGGTCATATTTTGTTTTGTCTATTTACACTACTCCAAGGGCGTCGTTAGTGGGGGAAGATGGGGAGACCTGTCCCCCCCCAATAATCTGCACAAATAGGAAACTTTTAATAAAGTACTAAATTTGGGAAATACTAGTTCTCACAGTGGGGATGTAAAGAAGTCAATTTCAATGTTAAAAATGCTTGTACAACATATTTTTGTTAATGATAGTATAGGCCTATATTTAGCAGCCCAACTTCTTAGTTATAATGATTGACATTTTACTTTCTAAGTTCCGAGAATCATTTTACAAGACCACCTGTAGATTACATTTGTCTTGAAAATACTTCCTTTCTCTTTCCGACCACTTTGTATTCCTAGAAGGAACTATACCTTTTATGCTTCCTCAATATTTTCAGCGATTTGTTCCATCTTGTGTTGCCAAGTCAACGGGTTTCTCCCTAAATCTGTTTTCAGAATTGTCACAAAATAGTTTTGTTTAACCAATCCCCCTCTTTCAAAAGCTCACACCCTGCTGTTTTAAATTATCAACTGTGAGTGATACTACACACGCCTTAGTGAACAGAAACTTAGTTGGCATTTAGTTTTTCTATTGTAAAAGTCGGGAAATGTGAATAATTTTCAAGTGCGGTTCTGTTATTCACATTAATATTATACTTTGTTTGGGGGTTATTGTTGTGATATGTTATTTTATTGTGTTGCTTACTGTAGGTCTGTAGTAATATTATAAGATTAATTATGTTGTGAAGCACACTTTAATTTAAAATGAACACATTTTTAAACAAAACAAAGCATTCATTGGATTGTGAAACAAGCTGTTTCACTACTGGGAGTAAAAGTGCAGAGCTTTCTAAAAAATTAACAATAGTAATATGAATGCTCCTCACCAACCAGGGATTCTCCCCGATAGGTTTCCGGTACAACAATTGAGAGGTCGTTGTCTTAAATTTCAAGCACATACTAAATGATATTGTAGCGGTGCTCTAGTTAAAACTAAATACGCCGGCTACGTAAACAGGGAAATGAAATATAATAAGAGAACACTTGAAAATAGAAGATAGAAATGCATGTTGACATATGAGTTTAATGAAGCAAGTAAACAAGTTTATACATAGAGTAATATCAGAGCACTATTAAATATTTCCTAAACTGGCCTTTAGTGATGGCCAAGATAAATGACACAACTACAAGTAAAAATGTAAACACACTCATAGAGTGAACTTGGCGTAAAGTGCCAAAGGCTTAGCACAACAGGTAGAATCCTGGTTGTGAAATAATATTCTAGTCCCCCTCTTAAAATAAATTGCTATACAACATAGAATAATGAATATAATTATGTGGTTATTATAGGTACATAATACAATAGAAATAGTTAATTTGCTGCAACAAACGGCTTACAAGCTACTATACGCGAGTAGGGTCAAAGCATACCCGGTTCAGCATAATACATAAACAAACCTATTTTAAGAGATGAGGACTACATACGCTAGTGAGGCTAGCTTGATCCTATTAAATTGAGTTATAGTGGTTTCAGGTGATTAAGAGTTTGTTTCGGTCATACATAGACCGGTAAAATGTCTAGGGAAGGTTCCAATTCAGGGTTCTAGGCCTTAACTTAACATGGCCTGGTAAGCAACCAATTGGTATAAGCCCGGATATTGAGAAATACAACCACACATGGGCTGCAATCAATATCGAGGGCATCAAAGAGCCCCTAAAGGTAGTCATACTTGAAAATTAAATAGGATGCGGGCCCCGCCAGAAGGGCAGAAAATATCCACAAGTTGAGCACCACAACAAGTGACCAAATAGATTAGAAAACATATATAACGCGAGCCATGCATGCCTGACGGGCATTAATGACCCACAAGTTGAGCACCAATAACAAGTGAGCAAATGAGTTTAAATATCATATAGAACGCGAGCCATGCCTGATGGGTATAAATGACCCACAAGTTGATCACCACAAACAAGTGATCAACCAAGCTTAGTAAACCTATATAGCGCGAGCCATGCCTGATGGGCATAAGTGACCCACAAGTTGAGCACCACAAAAAAGAGAACGATAAGGCGTGAGGTGCCCAAGATTACCCTAGAAATGCAATCCATTCCCTAACTAGGTATAACTATCAGGCCTGGAACAATCTAAACAGCCCCATTCCCGCCTGAAGGTCCTGCTGACTAAAACGTGGCCGTGCAGGCCGAGGAGTGAGACACACCTCTAACTAAGCTGCCAGTCTTACGGACCGAGCAGAAAAAATTGTGATGCGAGAGATCACTCATGGCATGTCCAACATGTCAAAATTAAATAAAAGGCTAACCTAATGGCATATAAAGTATTATTATTATTATTAGCCCCACGTCTTACTACCCGTTTGGGCTATACGCACTTACGCTAATGTATAATAGTAGGGTGATTGTGAGATGAAATGGAGGACCTACAGTTTAACGTGGGATCCGAACCACGGTGGAAGCCTGGCATTCCACACATTCACAAGTTGTGATTAATACACGTCTTGTCAGAGGTGAAGGAAGGGTTTGGCAATCGGATAATTCTGTGTCTGGACCGAGGATCGAACCCTGGACCCCCAGCACAGAAGTCCGTCACCTTACCCCTAGACCACCAGGTCACCCCATATAAAGTAACAAGAGTGACAGACACCCTCAACAAGCGTGGAAACAATCCACTGCATATTAGTGGTTAAGCCACCTACGCCCTAAAAATTTGAAAGCTCAAACACTACGACGTGTTACTTCCGTCTATCTGGTCTGTCCGTCAGTAATATTGTTGTGGCCACTGAGTACTGTAGTTTCTGCTGAGCGAAGAGACGTCGAACGTGTAGGATATTTGACCGGTAGTGTTGTGTCGATCCCAGTGAACCGTGGAGTTTTATAGTAGCTGAACGTGATGAACCATGGGAGAGGAAGAGGGCGGGAAGACGCACCATGACATTGAAAAAAGCACGTAGGCACCAGCCAGCTGGGTGGCTACGTCGAACTTCGGTCAGTTGATTAGATGGCTCCAAAGGGTCAAGTTCAGTTTTGAAAGGAGCGCGAGTATAGTTTAACTCTTCCGATGGAGCCGTTCTTGTCCTGTGATGTTCCGGGGCGTGGTATGTAACAAATGGAGTTATACATTTATAGATGTGTATACATAATTAGAGATCCATGTATATATTATTTCGAGAAATTATTTTCTGTAGTTGATTTAGGTAGTACGTGGCTAGATTGGTTAGCCGGCTACAATATTGATGGGATATGCTCTTTTTATTGTAGCCGATATAGTTATGTGAGCCCAAATAAAACTTTAGTACCCAAAATGGATTTTGCATTTGGAGAAAAAGGTTTCACAAACTGGAAAAAAGTGATTGAAAAATTCCAAATTCATGAAAAATCTTCTGCCCACATGCAAGCTATATTGAGTCACAAACATTTAAAACTTCCACTAGGCGAAACCTTGTCCAGTGTCAAAGCAGCATAACAGAAGATTGCACATGATAGTTTATTAATATAACCTAATGCAACTCTTATAGCTAAGAGTTGGAGATTCGTCTGAACTAATAAAGTGCCTACAACAAGAACGTGGTAAAATGACTCATCCAGAAATTCAGAATGAAATTTTACAACTCTTTTGAAATGAAATAGTTAAAACTATTTGCGATAAAATAAAAGCAAGTAAGCCTATTATGTTTTCTATTATTTGTGACGGAACAAGTGATGTGTCTGGACTTGAACAAGAAAGTGTTTTAGGTTTGTCTGAAGCATTAACATGGAATTCTTCCCACCGGGACCAAACTGGAAGCAATTTTCACACTGTGCAAGGCCACCAGGAGACATAACCTTCCTCATCTGGAGGAGGAGATCGCACGTCATGGTAGTATTATAAATGTCGTAATATTCGAAGTGTAAGTCAAAGCGATTTTGAAGTATATCCAGCTTTTGCATGTACAGTATAAGTTTCTTCTAATTCCACTAGGACAACATTTGTGTGAACAACTTAACGAGAAAGTCTCTAGAAAACCTCTGTTGGGAATTAACACTTCATATAAAGAATCTTTGTTATAGGAAACTTCTCTGTGTTTATTATATTTATGTCGTGATGTATTTACAATCTTTATATTTAGTAATAGCAATTAAAAATAGATGGGACGAAATTTAGATTGGTCACTTAGATACTTATTTCTTTCACCACATTATTGGTGCCGATACTCGGGGTATATGGGATATACTGGATATATAGAAGGTATAGACATAATTTGTGTATGAAACTGACTGTTGTGAGAGGAAATCAGAAGACACTAGTAATGGTTCGGTTCTTCAAGAAATCAATATGCAAGACACGTTACATTGCAGTCTGCCACCAAAGAAGTAAGCTTTCACCAAGATAAGTAGATGTTTACATGTTTACAGAATAGACTACTTGAGGTAAATGCATTTATCCAACTAAAACTATTTAATGAGATGTACAATACTCTGATTGTAATAAGTATATTAGAGCCATTTTCTGAAGATTTAGAAATGTGGTCACACTTCCGAGAGTAGTTTGAATCGCCAATTGACAAGAATCTGTCAATACCACGCCCATATAAGCACTTTTTTCTCTGTGTGGTTACTTATAAGGCTAGCAAAAGAACTTTTTGAACAGCATTATTATGACAGCGGAAAAGTTATAATATACAAAGATAATTCCAAGATCTCTTTATGGAGACAATAACAGAATAATTTAGGCTCATATGGATTATTTAAAAGGCATACAACTCATCAAGTACTCTACTCTGGCGGAATTGAACATAATGTACTTCAAGTGCAACCGGCGATTTCAAGAATTTAAATTACTAGGAGATGATGTAAATCGCTACGGATGGGTCTTAGCACCAAAGATACTTCAAAACTTCCCAGACGACCTTTGTCGCTGATGGATTATCTATACCAGAAGAGAAAAGGTTTCAGAAGGAGACATACTGAAAATTGTGGCTTTTCTAAATAAAGAATTAGAAAGCTCCCTTATCACGCAGATAATAAGAGGTTACACGCTTTAAATACAAAACCTTAATCATACAGCCGCCACGCTATATTTTCACTACAAACCTAAAATAGAAGAAAAAACCAAGCAATCCTTTTTTTTAATGTTGAGGCCACTGGGTAAATGCTTGCAAGACGATCAAGGACGTAAAAGACCAAATACAGAAACTATAGACCACTAACCATTGTTTTCTTTGCTTGAATTGAAGTCACAGCGTGAAAACCAGTGGCAATAAGACTAAGACTCTATGTTCCAAATGCAAAAAAAATCCACCATAAGACTATTTGTAGCGAAGTACAAACATTCTGCAGTAGACATTTCATAAACAAACTTCACTTATCTATAAACTGTAGCCATTTGGATCACAAGAACAACTGGACTGAGCAAAAATACACGCTGTGTTCTATATGCAGGAAGTAAATTAATCCATCTTCATAGACAAGTCCCTAGTAGACCTATTGAAATAGTTGTCAATGCTCAGTGAAATGTGACCGAAATCGGGTTTGAACAAACGTCAGCCGCTTTAAGCCAGAACATAGTACTAAATAACGTCCTCGATATATTTAGAAAATATAATCTCAATTTCTAAATATGCTATGTTATTGCAAAACTACTAGATGTATCTTTGTACATAATGTAGTCTGTGGTTTTTTTATGACTATATGTTTTCCACCACTCTCTACATAATATTGTACTGTACAATTCCTAGATTGTATTTATGGTTTTTTGTTTGTATACTCGTATGTATATATGTAAGTATGTATCTATAGATGGATGTATATATGTATGTATTTATATATAATGTTGTGTTATATATGTTTACACTATTTTAATTTTTCATTATCTTCAATAAATCTAAAACAATATTGGTTTATAAAAGTTTGATTTTCTTTTCAATCATCTTGTGGTTTTAAAAACACATTTATTCTGTTTCATTATTCATGTTACTTAGCAAGAATTCAGTTTACATTGTATAAAATATAAATATCATACTTGCCTAACTTATTTAAATAATTATGTATGCATCCAAACTTTAGAATTAATATATTTTAGCTGTTTTAAAAATAACCTTCTCCAACACACTTTTAATACGAACGCCATATTTGAATCAACGATTTTAACGTTCAGTCAGACGTAGTGGCCAAGCTAGAAACTAGCCATTACTTCGAGCACCGATTTTGAAACATACGGGGAATGAGGTTGTTAAATTGATGAAAAGAGGTTTGTTTTCAACTATTCAATGGAAGGGTTTGGATTGTTGTAGAGAATTAAGATAGTTTTTAAAGATACTTTTTCTTGTATCCAAAAACATTCAGAACAAAATGTGTTCTTCCTCAGAAATACTTTGGATAAACTTTTTTTTTGTGGTGAAGTGAATGTAAACTATCTCCAAAGTAGCTGGAAGCCTGGTACACAACCAGTGTGTTTTTTAAAGTAAGATTCCATATTTCAACTTTAAAAGAATAAACTAATATTCAACCAAAATTTGTTGACAAGTCATCAAATACATTGCTCTATTTTTCTGTTGAGATCAAACTTATTAATTGTTTAACTAAATTTATCTCAACCACCCATAATCAGAAAGCATTATAATCTCTCAGAAAAAAGTTCTACTAAAGTTATTATATTTTATTATTACTCTCCAGGAAATAAGTAATAATTTTTTTAAGGATCTCAACTCTATTTATAAATGTTTAAAATTATTTTACCCCACTCAAACAATTTATCTTTTGACTATTATGGCATAAGAATAGTAAATTTTAATTTTATTAAAATATTACAAGACAAGTAATATATTTTATAATTTTAAATAATATTCCCTTGTTTTATATATTTATTAATGTTATATAACTTACAGGAAAGTGTGCATTTTATCATATCTTCTTGTGTGTACTCCTGTTGATGTATTTACCCAAACGTTCTCAGGCATTTTGTAGTGAAACCTAAACTTAATAATAGCACAAAACCAGTAAATCACAAATTGTGTAAAGAGTAATTTATTTATATGTATTGTTTAGTATACCTACTGTGTTATTGAGAGGCTTTACCTTATTTATAGTCCTTAGTCCCACTTAAATCCCTAAAATAAACAACCAGAATTTCCGTGATACCTGAAGAGATCGACATGCCCATACCGACTGAACCTGCTAGCCATACAAGATATTAAGAATGTATTTATGAATGTATATATAATTTTCTGTGTGTATATATGTATGTATGAAGTTGTATTTGTATATTAGTGTACGGATGTATGTGTATATATATATAAATATATAGTGAAATGTTTGTACTTATTATTAGTATTTAGTTTTCTGTCATTTCACAGGTTCATTGCCTTGTCCAAATGGACTCTTCCAGCAAGTCTTATGAGTAACCACCTTTTTTAGAACCTGATCACTGATCCTATTCCCTTGTTTAGGGTACCAATCAGTTGCAATTGTGGTCTTTCTCGTCCCTTTCACACTTTCACTTTACCTTCTTTGACATCACTCTATAATTCATTTCTTTTCATAAAGTGCCCTATTCATTGGCCTTTCTTCGTAGAATCACCTGCATAATGTTTATCTTTTCATTGGATCTTCCTAGAACTTCATTAGTCACCCATAATGCACAATTTATCCCCTTTATCTTCTTCCACCATCCATTTCTAGACTTCTGACGGGATTTTGGTACATTAAGTTGGCAAAAACCATGACCAAGATGAGAGGTATAAAGCTATGCACATATATATGTATTGTATTGTATTGAATGTCTTTATTTTATGTGTTGCATTGTTTGAAAGTCATATATGTGTTGTATTTATGTCTGTATTGTATATATATATATTTTTTTTTTTGAATGCATTATTGTATATAGTGTGTAGTTTGAATTGTTAGAGAGAAAGAAATTTTATTGTTATTGATTAATTAATACAATAAATACAATACCATACAATACAAATTACAGATTATTACCATTTACATATTAATTTAAGTGTAGAGATATTCATTACTATTAATATTCTAGAGACATCACAGAAAATTTTGTTAATGCACCTCTTAATGTGTATATATAATATAGAGCTGAAGGCGTAAAGTTATAGCTAAACAAGGTAAAATAAATAAATTACATAACTATTGTAGACTGTTTCATAAAATAAACTGTTGGTATATAAAAAAGTTGTTGGTTATGTATTGTATATATTGTATGACTTGTATACAATCATGGTATTATGTTTTGTACGTATTATACCATTGTATGTATTGTAATATATATATATATATAGGGTATGTGTTGTATTTTATTTAAGATTTTATGTATTTTTAAATGTTATTTATGTGTTCTATGATAGTTTTATATGTGCGTATTGTAGATATGTATTGAATGAATGGAATATAATTTTTTATGCATATAAAATATGTACTGTATATATCAAGTTTATGCATGTATACTATATATTGTTTGCATAGATTATATGAATTGTATGTATTGTAGGCATGGTATTTACGTGTAATATGTATTGTATTCTTTGTATATATTGTATGATATGTAACATGTATTTTAAGTATGCATTGAGCAAATGCTGTATGTATGTTACACATGTATTTTATGTATGTATATTTGTATTGTTGCTGGTTATTTATACACATTTTGTGTATTGTTAGAATGGATGGATGGATGGAAATATGATGGTTTGTATGTAAATTATTATATTGGTTTTCTGTATTTTCTGTATTCTATGTATACACTTATGCATTGTGTACAAGTTTGTATTATATATATATATTAGAGTGATTGAAGAATATGTAGCAAAAAAATTTAGAGCACGCAAAGCGCACATAATTTTTATTCTTCTTTTGATAATAAAGTCATCCCTGAGAAATATGAACTTAATTGGATGCTTTTCAGAACTACCTCAAGCGTGGTTATATGTGACTGATTGGTGTACGTTCTTTTCACTGCTAGAGATGACCTTAGTAACCAAATAACTGGAATGTATTTTGATACTACTGCTGCCAACACATGACACCTAAATAGAGCTTGTGTTCTTTTGAAAAGAAAAATAAACAAAAGTTATTGTGGCGGTCCTGTAGGCATAATATATTTTAAGTAATTTGTAGTGATGTATTCAAGGCGTTGTTTGGGACAACATCTGGTCCAAATATGCTTATTTTCAAAAGGTTTCCAGATTATTGTTCAAATATACAACAAGACAAGTATGAAGTTTGTGCAGATGGTATATTATATGACAAACTTATAACATTAAAGAGGGAGTCAATCGCCTTCATATTGAGCATATTGGAAGGTGGTTCATACAATCTTCCATGAGAAGACTACAAAGAACTTATGGATTTAGCACTGCTTTTTCTAGGCAGAGTTCCTCCAGGTGGTGTTTATCTCAGAACTCCAGATGCATTGCACCACTCCCGTTGGATATCAAAATTAATATGTCTTCAAAATTAATCTCTTTCAAAAACAACTCAAACTAACGGCACAAGAGAAGAAGGCTTCACTCGAATTTAGTCTATTTGTTGCTATAGTTTATGCAAGTAACTGGATAAGTTGTTTAATTTTGTGAGATGCTCCAGCTAATGACTTAAGATTTATCAAGGCTTTGAAAAATTATAAGGAAACATCAGAAGTATTCTCTAAAAAAGGAACGGCAGCATTGTATCGTCATTTGTGGTATCTTAGTGAAGAGCTGGTGACACTTGGGTTATTTCCTGAAAAAACCCACGAAAAATGGTAGAACAACTGAAACAAGTATCAAAGGAAGAAATAAATAGATCAACCAAATGCAATGGAAAGGAAGATATTAATGATAAAGATCTAGAACGCTTTATTGGTCCAGGATCCCATTCTTTTTTTTAAATTTGAAGTTGGATTCTTCATTCCTGAATAAATATATAGAAGAATGGAACAATACTCCGTCATATGAAACCGCTAACAAAGTCACACTCACTCTTAAGGTTGTAAATGACTGTGCTTAGAGGGGCATTGCTCTGGCTACAGACTTCAATTCTTAATTTACGAAACAAGAAGAACAACAACAGTTTCTTCTTCAAGTTGTAAAAATGCACCGTAAACGTATTCCAAAATCAAAAAAGTGTATTCTCTTAGACAAAAATGACAAATAAGTGAATTTTAGAAACATATCAAACTATATTAAATTTTTCTATAAATATAAAAAAGTACAAGTTTATAAACGCACTGCTATTATTTTATAACAATTTCAATTTTTTTACTGTTTAAAATGCTTAGTGAAACATAATAAAATTGTTATTATATACAAGAATCTAACAGCCACTGAGGCAGTACCAAATATTATTTTTTTCACACAATTTTATTTGTGGTTTCATTTTTCAATAAAAGGAATAAAATTAGTAATGTGCACTTTAATCTTTTTAACTTTTATATTTTTGAAGCATTATAATATGTAATATATATATATATATATAGTATAAATGTGTTTTATGCATTAATGGTTGTCATGTATTGTATGTATGATTTATGTTGTATAATATGTATTAATATATGTTATGTTTAGTATTTAATGATATCTTGTATGTATTTTATGTATTGTTAATATATTTTTTGTGTATGATATGTGATGTATTTTATTTACTATAAGAATGTAATGTATATAAAGATATATGTATTGTATGCACGTATTTATGTATTGCATGAATGGTATTTATATTTTGTAAAAGTACTAAATGCATGTATTGAGTGTATGTTGTATGTACTATGTTTATGTTATATTCTTCTTATATATGTATATATTGTATTCAGCCTATATATTATGTCTTGTATAACTGGATGGATGAAAGTATGATGGTTTCTATTTATAATGGTAGTTATGTAAGATGTTATATATATTTATGATATAATGTATGTTTGTATGTATGTATGTATTATATATGTATCTGTATATTTATTTATTATGTACATGCTTTTACTAAAATACGTTTTATGCGTGAGGAGAGAGAATGGGACATTTATTATATTGGGTGTGTAAAGAATAACGGAGTAGAATTGAGGTTATCACTGCTCGAGTCAATCATTTTGTGGTATAACATAGATGAGTCTACAACACTTTTCAAGGTCATTCAGTGGGTTTATCCATGAAAATTTAGCTCACGCTGGTAATAGTACCAGGAACTTTTAGCTCTGTCGGAAAATTACTGTTATTTGGGAATCGCACCCGGAATCCCTGACTAAGTGAGTTAGATGGTGGGGTACTGATACTCCATGGGTGGATGGGGGATGATGTCACGGGGAAACCCACGTTTTTAAAGTACCACAGGGAGAAACAAAAAATCTACCCATTCTATAATAGCAAAAGTAGGTCTAGGTCAATGACCCTGGAGATCGAAATTTAGGTTATGGTGTCAAAGGTCAATCTGTAGTAGGTGGTCCTACGCGCTACTACAAGGTATTGTGTGTAGCAATAGTAAGTTCAGTTCATTAGCAGTAATGGTGTGCACTGTGATGGCGACCATCTTACTGACCTAGATGTAGAAAATGCACCACCACTAGAGAAAATGACCCAGCTCCAAATCATAAAATCAAATTGTCAGTATTATTTAAAAAATAATTATAGAATACTGCAGAAAAATCATTTATTATAATGAATTAAGCTTAATTAAATATACAAATATATAATTTCTGACGGTTGATAGCAACAGGGGCTGGAGAAAGGGACCTAACTCCGCAGTGTGAAGGTGCCATGCTACCCATTTATACTCAAGTGGTGGTGCAATATTAACCTTAGGGAAGAATTTGGTCCAAAACTTTAATTTTAACCACTACTGAGGTAAGTCTTTTGAAGGTCAAATAATTTAAGGGAAGGGACGAGAAAGAAAACGATATTTTCTCCTTTTTTCTACTTTATTTGCCTAGTATTTTAAGAAGTATTTACTGCATGACTATTTAATCCATGTCCCCAAAGTGGGCCTAGCTGTTATACTATGTTAAATTAACCCCGTTTAGATTCTAAACAAAGATATTTAATTCAAATTTGATACACTAAACTTGCCTCAACTACCTTAAGTTAGTTCATCATATAACTAGATAGTTAATTAGATGAATAATTGGTTTAAAAAAATTACTTGATCAAACCAGATAATTGAGACAATAATTATTATACACTTGTGTCACTTAATTCTTCGTCATCAATCGGAAACAAAAGGAACGCTCTTCTCTTTTTAATTGGTGGTGTAAGATTTGTGAGGTAGAAATAAATAATTCAAAGACATTATCCACTCGTAATACTGAAAGTAAAGCGAATCTATGTTGTAACCCTATCTTTTACCAGATAAAAAAGTAAGTTTATATTTAAATGAAATATTGATAAAAAATAAAGAGGTGAATTATATTAAATAAGAAATGAGTTTACTAAGTAAATAAAAATGATAAATACACTATACATGATCAATAATATTAGTTTATTTCGGTGTTCGTCTATATCAAAAACATATAACACTCGTGGGAAAAAAGGCTTTTCCGCGACTAATTAAAAGTCCTGTAAAAACGTTATAATTAGTGCCCTTTATAGAGTGAACTAACGTTTTTATTTACAATAGTTTAATCAATCAGAGACATAAAGTGTCCGAATGATCCTAGGAACTAATCTTAGTTACTTAATTCAAATAATCTAAACTAATATATTAGAGTTTGACAAAATATACAAGTTTTTTAAATCTTGCACTTTTTTCCAAGTACACTGAAATTTACATTTACCAAAGCATAACCTAATTTAATTACATTACGGGCCGGTCTTATGACTCCAGGATAAATATTAATCTGGCCGATAAATATTTGTATCTGTCTGGTAAAATAAACTACGTCTTACGTCTGTTAGATAAAGTCTAAAGTCTATGAGCCAGAATATATTTTCAATCACATCTTTCTTTGAGAGGCTTAAGTAACCTACAACTATTATCTGGTAGTTAAATGCGTTGCAATGGTGACTAGTCTACATTATGTGATATTCAACATTTGGAGGTTAGTTCTATTGATTACATTTTTTTTAGTGATCCTTACATGTTTATAAAGTGATTATCAAAATGTTTTAAAATATTTTATTATTGGATTGGATTCAAAAAATTATCATAGCAAGTCATTCAACATAAATAGACTTAAAACACTGTAAGCCTAAAGAAAATAATTTGTTTTGAACTAATTTTAGTATAAAATACTAGAACTGATTTTTTATTAGACACAGTGTAGATTGGAATAAAAAAGAGTATTAGTTTCAATTCGGATTTGAATTCCAAAATCACAGCACATATAACTAAGTTGTATATCATTTAGGCCTATGATTCATTATATACTAATTTAATTTTTGCCTGTTTACTAGGTAGTAAATTGAGATTCATGTTTGCAAAGGCACCATATTCAGACCTCGCTTACACCAAATAATATGCTTAGTCTGGCCCTGTTAATACTACTAATGTGTACAAAGATAAAACACATAAATAAATTAAAATTACAATCGAGCCATGCTCACTTTCTAAGAAGACGGGTGTTATTATTTGAATTTAAGCTACAGTAGCTTAGTTTATAGCGTGTCTGCCTTCAGAGTCTGAGATTCCAAGATAAATCCTCAAACACTTTACACTGGTTAGCAGCAATTTTGCTTCTGGTGTGAGATACTCTGCCTTCTGAAATGCTCTGTCGCGTAAGGTTTTTAAGATATTAGAAATTTTATTTTTTTAGATTTTTGTGTTGTTTATGTTCTCTTTTTTCCCATGAATTATCACTGATTATTCTGGTTGCCCTTTGTATTTCGATGCAATATATGATGAAAGATATTCTAAAAATAGTCACTAGATGGCAGGGTAATTTTGTTGAGGAGGAATGGTAATTCTATTGGCCGTTAGAAGTGACTCAGCTAGCCACGTTAGCCCTGCTGTTTAATGAGTGTTGAAACTTGGATGGTGTTAGTCACTTTGTATATTTCTCTTTTTTGATACCTTAGTTTGTGTTATTGTGTGTTTTTGCTTTTCCTGTGTGAACTAGGGAGACTTTCTGATATTTTTAGGTTATAGTTAGTACAGTGTTCTTAACGTAATGGCAACTGGTAAACTTCGTAGTTGTGTAAACCACCCCGATAAATTTTGCTAAGTATGTGGTAAGTTAACTCCAAAAACCCAAATAAAGCCAATCACTGACCTAGTTAAGAAGGCTTATAAACTGTACTTTGATTGTGCTTTTGGAGGAAAGGATAAACCCTTTGCACCTCATATTACTTCCATAAACTGCACAACTACACTTATAGAATGGATGAAAGGAAACTGCCAAGCTATGCCGTTTGCTGTTCCAATGGTTTGGTGCAAGACAAAAGATCATATGGACTGTTATTTTTGCCTTACAAATATTGCAGGACATTCAAGTAAAACTAAACATACAATTAAATATCCTAATGTTTCTTCAGTTCATATGCCTGTGCCTCATGAGGAAGTTTTACCTGTTCGTGCTTGTCACTTGCAAATCACTGCATCAGAATCATAAGAGGAAAGTAAATCAGAAGATGCACGTCCTTTGGAAGAGTACAGTCCTGAAAATCATGACAGATCGCCTCACCTCATAGAACAGAAGGAACTGAATGATTTGGTCCGTGATTTGAAACTTTATGAACAGTAAGCTGAACTGTTGGCTTCTAGGCTGCAACAATGTAGCCTTCTAGAGCAAGGTATAAAGATTTCAAGTTCTAGAACAAGACATAGCTGTTTGTCTGGATATTTGAAATGAAGAATTCATTGATCGTGTTCACAGACATGAATGGTTTGATGATGAAGTTGGGTGTTCAACATAATCTCCATGAGTGAAGAATATTTATTGATTCATCTAAAGCAAGTTTAAACGTATTTCTATATCATAATGACAACAAACCTCCATCAGTGCCTTTGGTGCATGCGGTGGACATAAAGGAAACTTAGGAAATTATGGCTTTGCTGATAGAGGGAATCAAATATAAAAATTATGAAGGGCAGATATGCTGTGATTTAAAAGTTGTCACACTGCTTACAGGTTTACAGGGTAGATTCACAAAATACTGTGCTTTTTGTGCTTGTGGGACAGCCGAGACGCCAAGAACCACTACAAAGTCAAGGAATGATCTATGAGGAAATTATACATTACTGGAAAGGAAAATGTGAAATTTACTCAATTGGTTGAACTGAGTTAAGTCATTTGGCCACCGCTTCATATAAAGTTAGGCTTGATGAAGAACTTTGTAAAAGCTCTTAATAAAGAAGGTCAGGTCCTTAATCATTTGAAAAAAAGTTTCCCAAGTTGATCGAATAGATGTTAAAAGAAGGTCTATTTATTTGGCCACAAATTAGGGCATTTTTGAAAGATCCAACCCTATGATGCTAAGCTTACAAATATCGAGGTAGCTGCTTGGTCATCTTTCAAAGCTAATGTTTACGGCTTTTTGGGCAACAAAAGAATCGATAAATATGTTTCCATAGTGAGTGGTCTATTGGACAGTTACAAGAACATGGGTTGTATAATATCACTAAAAATTCTCTGTTTACACCCGCATCCTGACTTTTTCTCAGAGAATCGTGATGCTGTTAGTGACGAAAAGAGTAAAAGCTTTCACCAAGATATCCTGACTATGGAGCATCGTTACTAAGGACACTAGAAACCTTCGATGATGGGCGATTACTTTGGGTTTATTTTTAGGGAGACTGATGAAACGCCTTACAAAAGAAAAGCATCGTCATCTCATTTTGTCAAAAAAAAAAAAATTGACATTATACTTTGTAAATATTAATATCATAGCTTAATGTGGATTATTTTAGTGCTTTTTGTTGTTTTAAATTAGTTTTTCAAAGAAAATTGACATTAAACTTTTTAATATTAAAATCATGGCTTAATGTGGAATAATTTATTGGTTGCTGTTGGTTTGAATTAGTTTGTCAAATAAAATTGACGATAAACTTTGTGAATATTAAATGATGGCTTAATGTGGATTATTTTAGTGCTTTTTGTTGGTTTGAATTAGTTTGTCAAAGAAAATGGACAATAAACTTTGTAAATATTAATATCATGACTTAATATGGACTACTTTAGTGCTTTTGTTGGTTTAAATTAGTTTTTTTTACGTAATTAAGAAAACATAGGTGAGTTCTTAGGGCTATGTTTTGTTTGTATTTAAAATGGTAAATAGTTGCTAATGTTGTATTATTGTCTTTACATTAGTGCTGTGTATCTTGTAAATGTGACGTAATAGAAAGAATATGATTTTTCCACCGAATTCAACACACGAAAATTAGTTATATCCACCCATTTACAAACTAGATACAGAATTTTTTTTTTGAATTTGTTGCCCATTGTTACGATTTCAAAAGTAAATGCTTTCAGCAAGTTAAAATTATTAATAATATTAGATGTGACAAGATATTAACTTGCAATATCCCTATTTGTAGATTTTTATTATACCTTATGAGCTATGATTACTAGTGAAAATGTGTTGTATGATTATTCAATACGTGTATATTTTTAATGAGAAAGTATAATTCTTCGTGCACAGTTTTATTCAAAAAATGTGAATAAGCTTAAATTTCTTATGACTGAACAGAGTAATAGAATTCTAGATATATATGTTGTAAGACAAGTTGGTTCTTACTGTACTATTTCATTTATAATTTCAGGGATTTCATCAAATTCACAAAATGATACAGGAAAATATTCTGTCGTGTTGGATCACTGGCAGGCTGAGGAATGAGTTCAGACACTGTACCAACCTTGCTTGTTCTGCATGAAAATATATATTTAATCCTAACGATAACGATCAAGCAGATAAACTCAGTTTATAATACGCTTAAAATATTAAAGTGGTCCGATATTCATAAGATTGGCCCTCGAAGTCAAACACAAAATAGTGACTATTATACTCCTATATTATTATTTGACAAAAATAGACTTGAATCTTACTGAAGATCTTACTAAAACCTTTCACTTTATTAAAAGTGGAACAATATTCACAATTAATTGAAACATGACTATCTAAAGTAAATGCACCGCCTATATGATACTACCGAAATGGCTAATAACATGTCAATTTTTCAAAATTACTTAGAAAAATAGCTTGAAGCATGAAATAAAAGTTAATAGTATATACTTTATGAATCTAGCGAAATTGATTATAATATTTCACTTTCCCAAAGTTACTTAGAAAAATAAATAGAAACATGAAATATTAGTTTTAATACAAAAATAAATCTATACAAAAATACAAAATCTGATAATTTACGCCAAAAAAAATGAATTTAGAATATACTAATATACGCCATAGCGGCTCCCTCATAACTGCTTATCCAGGCAAAGTGTTAAAGAGTTGTGGACTTGTAGGGTAGTAGTCAACACTTCTCGGGTTGGACCTCTCTTAGATACGATAAATGGCAGGAGCAAGGGAGGAAGGGGCACTAACTGCAAAACACAGAGAAATAGACACTCATTATTGGAGGTGGTGAGATTGTGGAAAATCATGAAATTAAAAAATATATAGAACATAATATTTATTAAAATATTATTACTGATTGAACTTATCGAGGGCGCCACTCTTAAGAATTCCACCTAAGATAACTAAATCTTACTTTTACCTTGTCTAGTTCCAACGATGTCAGGACGACTCTTTATATCGATACCACCGGGTATCCAGTTATGGAAACCAACTCGCCCCATTTTGTTGTAGAAATCCTGCTATGATCTTGTAGGGAAAAATACACACAAAAGTACAACACCTTCTGAAACCTTAGGAGGATTGGTGATGTATAGATCAAGAATAAAGGATAAAACAAATAAACATCATAATGTGTCATTATTATTTAACATCAATTATGACTTTAACCAAAATTCCTACCTAATGTATACTTTAATAATCTATAAAGTAATATTGTAATGAGGAAAAAAAAACTAAAGTAAAAAATATAAATGATACAAATTTAAATTTAAAATTTACTAAAATGTTTTGATTAAAGAGTAGTTATGTTTTATGTTTCAAGTTAATTTTTTTTTTATCAAGATTACTTAAAGGCAATCTTATTGCCTTGGTGACTTTTCAAATTTTTATAGCATTAATATTGTTAAGTAAAATTTATTGTAATACCATCTGAAAGTGTTCCTAAATAGTTATCCTCTCATAAAATAGGTAAAATGTTCATATGTAACATCGCCGTGGTTACGGGAGAATATTATATAAATAATATATATATATAATCGTCGAGGTTACAAGAAACAAGAACAGTGATATTAAATATAAATTATTTAATTACGGTAAATATTACTCACCTCTGCCAGCATTTGACCAGATACCGCTCCATATAACCGAAATATCAACATGAAAGCCAACGAAATAAAACATGTCTGAGGCCCATCGATAAGCCCTGCTGACTAAAGGAATTGCCAGGATACAGAGCTAGTTCTAATCTCGGCCACTGACACGACTTAGAAAAACTTGGAATAGAGTATTGTCATCCAGAATTTTCTGAGCCAACCATGTCACATTACATTTCCGTCCTCTCTCTCTCTATTTGTGTCACTTCTCCCTCCCTTTCTTATTACTTTATAAGATGTTTCAAGCTGAGCTGTGGATTGAGTATATAAACTGGTGATTTTTCCCCTTGTTCTTCACTCTTGTTTGGATTCTCACTGAGGACATTTCTTGTCTTGGAATGTAAGCTTTGCAAAATTCTCTTTCGGCCTGTCTGTTCAAAATTTATTGTTTTGACGTGAATATTTATATACATACTAGATTTTTTTTTAAATCATGGATAGTACTGAATTAAGTTTTGAATCTTTGAAATATTTTCTTCAAACACTAAGACAGTTAATTTTCAGAATATGGATTCTGACTGAAGTAATACTTGATCCTTGGTCTCTAATGTTTTCCTTTAGAAATACTTTAAATATTAACTGTCAAAACTTTAATATTAGTAGTGTGTTCAACCTCTTGTAAATATTTGCACATTGAACTTTCTGAGACTTTACCGGTTAATGATATATTCTAATGATTTCGTAATTTTTTTTGATTGATATGTTTATGGTTTTTTTAAGGACTAAATATTCAAGAACTAAGGATTAAAGATTCAAGAATAGGTGACGACGTATAAGTTTAAATGTTGAGAAAAGACTATGTCAGCCTTTGTGGCATAGTTGAATTTATATCGAAGGAAACTTAGCTCAAATTAATTGTTCCTTGCTGATAAATAGGTTATACTTATTTAATACATTATCTACAATATTTAAAGATGATAGTTTATTAATCCCTCTGCACTAACATTAATTCCAGGGTAAATGTAAAAGATTTTCTTATATATATTCATATGTTGGTAATCTGGGTTGTTGACGCGGTCTTTGTCTATTGCATGTCCTCTGGATCTTTCTTAATCCTTTATTATGAGTTCTAATATTGAAATCGTTGTTATTAAAGTTTATAATTAAAGATCAGTGAGATTAGATGAGGCTCTGCTGTTTTTATATTTTAACTGAAGATTTATAAATAGTAATTTTTGAGGATTAAATGCAGTTGAGCTCTGTTGTGCATTAATTGGATAGTTATGGTTATTCTCCATTATAGCCGTAATCATTTTTTATTTGACGAACATATATATATATATATATATATATATATTATATCATATTGTTGCAGCATTAAAGTTAATAATTATTTTTGAAATATATATATATATTGTATTGTTTAAACTTCTATATTATTCATTTAAATAAATTATATTCATATCGTTTACGTCTAATTTATTTTGATGTGTCATCCCACCCAAAACGTTACCGATGTTGTCACATTAAAATATTCCTTTTTAAAATCTTAGGTATGTATGTAAAGCGATCCGGCTGGATAAATTCTCACACACATATATATATATATATATATATAGGCCTATATTTACAGATATATATGTAATTTGTGCATTGTTCAAATGGGTCACGCTGCAATTTTCTGGTTTATTTTTATTATTTGTACGTCCTCCCCCTGTCCCTTCAGGACGCAGGACAGGTACACATAGATGATTAAAATAATAATGGAAAATATAGTAAAGGTCTCACCACTGTTGAATCTTCAAGATCATGAAGAAAAATAAGCCTCACGTAAGAAAACAAAATATGATCTTTACTCAAAACTTTCCCCCCAAATTATATATATCCTTGAGGATTTAACCTCATTTTATAACCACTGGAAACAGTTAAATTGGGAAAATACCATAATTTCATGGTTTTATTAAAGCTAAGTTAAAGCATTTCTCCCTATCCATTTTCAGAAGCAAGAGAAAATACATAATTTAATATATTTTTTTAATTATTCCTAACTTACCTATTCAAGAACTATTTAAAGCCATTCAACTTATAAACAACGATATATTTTTTAAAAAAAAACACTCCAGATGTTCAATAAAATAATAGGTTGCATTGCAACTTGTCAAACAAACACTATGCCCTATTAGTAATAATATATATAACCAACATAAAACAATCAATGATAAAATTACTATTATTAGCACAGTAGTTTTTCTTGATAAAAGTCTGTCACATTTAAACTCGCCACTAACAATCATCTATTTCTTCAAAATAAACACAAATTTATCCAATAAATCTTTATTTCGCCAGCCAGATTTATAATATAAATGGCACTGTCAACAATTTCTTGGAAGAATCAGTATTTATTAAAATAAATCGATGATAAATTAATTCCGAAGATGACCACTTGAAAAAAAAAAAAAGAGTTTTTCTACCCGTAGAATCAACCGTAGATATGTTTCAAAGATGTGGAGTGAATTAGCACATAAATAAATGCAAAACATAATAGTTATTTAAATAAAATACGTCAATAAAATTACATTACAATAGGCTATATTTTAAAATAAAAAAAAATAGTTCCCAGAAATAGCTTCAAAAGTGTATAGAGAATTAAGCAAATTAATCCGGGATTTTTCTCAATTAAGTTCGTATATAAAGTGCTTGTCAAAACAATTAATCAAATTTTTTTCAAGCATAGCTTTAAATAACATTATGTAATTATTTACCATAATTTAATGAAAGTTTAGTAAAGGTAAGATAATGAACTTACTCTCTTTTAAACTGTTGTTACAAGAAAATATGTTACACCTTATCAATGTATGTGATCTCTTGTATACATGTTTTCTGTCAAAAATGTAGTCCACTTATTAAATCATTATTTTATTTGACTAAGCCTGACACTCCGAACGAAAGCTACAACCTCCATACTTTAGAAAATAAAACTGTTTTTATTCATTTTCAAGTAATACAAATCAAATATGAAGTACATAGTTTAATGTTTGATTAAAACTTCTAAATTGGGGGAAAAAAAGTTTCATATCTTGCACTATTAGAACCAAGTTTTATGATTACTTAAATAAATAGGAACTAGCAAACTTTTTTAGAAGGAGAAAATCGTTTTTAAAATTTACTTTGGCGTTAGATACTTAGCATTAAACATAATAAATCCTTGCACCAACAGTTTTAACATTTATTAATTGAACTAAATGAAGCAAAATATTAAGTTCTTCAAGACATCCTCTGAGAACAAAAATATACAATTCCCTATATCTCTAATTGTTATAAGTAACGAATAAAACATAGAAAGGGAGCGAACTAACTGAAAGATGGCCACCGAGTTTAATATACTACTCGTATTTATCAACTATTTCCATGAGTGACTATAAAGTCTGCCAAGTCCATACGTAAGTTCTAGAGGCGCCTGTTGTCATGAGGCGTAAGCCTGATCTCGTAGTACGCCGGTGCAGACAGAAGTGGCGCCATGCTAGCGGCTTCTATTGATCGCATGACGTCACCGGACGCCTGTTGGATTCCAGCTGTGATTTATTACCCCCATTACAGCGGCAACCCACCCTTTACTCGTCCCTGCTCCAAATAAACCAGCCAGTGAAGATGAGACGTGTGCTGGGCGGACGTCCCTAGTGCTCACACGAGGTGTCCACTCAATTTGAGTTTGTATCTTAAGATAAAATAGGAGGGGACCGTAACTAGCAAATTAATTTAGTGAACAACTAGTGTTAACACTTAAAACAAACCTTGACACGAAGATTTTATTAATAATAGAATAATTTTTTTCTAATACCACTTATATTAACTATTCAGGATGTCCCTCTAACAACAAATTATTTTACTAACACCAGGAAGTAAGCGCTTTAAAATATCATATTCTGAAAATTGAAAAATGACACCTGGACATGGGAATCGAGCCCTGGACCTTTGGCTTAAGCAGTCATTGTCATTTTTCAATTTTCAGAATATGATATCTAGATGGAGTAATCCTCACTAAAAGCATAAATAATAGCTTTGGCTATTTGATTCTTTAAAATATGTTTAATGATAGGAGGATTTAGGTTTGAATATACCCACATTTGTAGAAATATACTAAGCTCATATGACTGTTTGCCCACTAGCTAATAATTCATTGAGCAGTACAGATTACAGGTTGACAGTTATACATTCAGATAATGCAGTTACTGAACAATACATAATACAGTTGACATACATTTAAGTAATACACAATACAGACACACAAGTTATAGTATACATCTCTAAAACATAAAATGTTATTAGTAATAAATGTTGACTATCATACTAGAGATAATGATAACATAGCATAACTACTAGGTAATACTGAGGCTAGTTATTGGGCAAATAATATAGCTTATGTACAATTTAAACAATAGGTAACAGGTTTTCATGCCTGACCTTTACTAAAAAAATACAGGCAGCCATTTTAAATTTTGTCTACTTGACACGTTTTAGTTACGATAGTATCATTATTGGATAATATAAAAGTCTATTGAATTATTTTTTTACAACATCCTACTATTTGTTCGGAATATCCACCATTAATTGCATAAATGGATTAATGATGAATAAGGAAGAATATTAAATAAATATTTCAGAATTTTCGTGAAGGGATAGGAAAAATACCATCAAAGGAAAAAAAGTAATTAAACCCAGCAAGTATTCAAACCCTGACATCCACATAACCAACAATCCATATCAAAGGAGCTTGAGTTACAATCCATGTGACCAGTGATGACGTGAATAAAACTAATGTATTCATGAAATAACACATAGACCGACAGTTTAAGTATTTGCATTCCAACAATAGATGTACTGAAAATTATTGGCAACAATACTTTAATATACTTTAATATATACGTTTTAATTTTTAAGAATATACTAATACAAACAAATGCATATGATTTTGACATGTTGGTGTATAGAGATATAGGTTATACTTTTTTTTTAATGAACAGTTTACAGTTGGCATATTCTCTAGAAGGTTATACAATTACTGAAAAATTCAGACCAGCGTTGAAAGATTTATGTGTAGATTCAGTAATTTTGAATAAATACATTAATTGACAAGTTTGCATGAAGATGATTAAATTACTTAACAACAAAGATAACAATTGACTGATTTCATGAATATTCGACACAAAGTGAGTGATACATGTTGCATGAAGCAGGTGGATTGACGTCGTTCCCTTTGGTAATGGCGGGTTTTTTTTCGATTTTTCATTCAATTCCTTGTGAATGGAAACCAGTAATGTGTATGTCTGTTTTACAATATATCAGTTTTAATTCTATTTTGTCATTTTGTTCCTCAAGAATAAATGTGTGTTACAACAACAACTAATGAATTGTTCCATAAAGTCCAGATTACCTTCCATTATCAATGTTTTAAACACTCTGCACTTTGCAGCTCTGCTACTGAGTTGTAATTTAATGCAAAGATTTGGAGAGCTAAATAAAATATTTATTTTTTTTAGTCGCCACGTTTCACTACCCTTTGGGTTTATAAGGGTATTATATACTACACCGAAGTGGATACAATGGAAATAGATCAAAATAGTTCAATTCTCTTAAATGAGCAGTCTATTTATCTAGCCAAAGAGTTCGTAACACACAACTTTTGTCAAATGTTTACTTGATTGCGAACTTGAGATTGTAGTTCAGTCGTGCACCATTCCTATACCACCATATCACATTATATATTTTATTGTATTATAATAAAACTACAGTTTGGGGTTGCTATAGGGGTTAGGAATAATGTTGAGGAACGACTTGTTTTGAGTAGAAATAATCTTGATCCTACCTAGTGTAGTTGTATAGCCTACTTACAAATGATATTAAAATATTATATTAAAATAATAATAATTTTCTGATTAGCAGTGGGATTATGAAAAAGAGAGCAACTAATATTTATCTTATCAGCTTATTCCAAATATTCACATTTCTAACAAAACATGTCATTAATATTAAATATAATTTTAATAGTCCATTTTTCAATATTAAATATAGAATAAAAAACAAGGATAAGTAGCGATAAAAAAAAGCAATAAATGTTATTTTTCTTATTTTATTCGGTCACAAATAGTATAAAAATAAAAGCGTGTCTGATTTGAATACTTTCACTATCTACGAAATCCTAAATAATTCAAGGATTAATAAAAATACTATTATTTTATACAGTAGGACTTTTTTAATTCGAAGTACAAGCGATATTTAAGAAAACTCGAAATATCGTAAATTCGAATTAACCATTTTCGTAAGCATCTAGACAACTGGTTAATAATAAATCAATAACCTAAAAATATGCTACATAAAAACACACACATATTTAAATATGCTATATAAAACACACATGCATAAAACAATAATAAAAATGCAAACACAATATATATATATATCTATGAATTTGGAAAAATTAGCATATGAACATTGCAGACTTTAATAAGAATTTATGAAGCGGAACCAATACATCCCCTTTATTTGGAAAGCCTCTCACCGCCGTTGCATGGTTCCATACTTTCTCATTTACTATATGGCAAAAGGCTAACTTCAATTTTATTTGATATTTCCAGCATGTGTCTAGTAAATATTAGTAGGTTAGGTTTGAAATGAGTACAAACTAGAAAAAATTAACAATGAATTTGCTTCGAATTATCCAATTATTTCCTTCTAAGTTTCTAATTAAATATTGTTTTTTTCCAACTGATTTAAATAAAAATGTCATGGAGAACCAAGGTGGGTTTTAATCATCCTATTTTCAGAATAAACCCATGTCGAATTAGCGAGATCCTACTTAATTATTTAATTCTTTCAAAGTAATTATCTTACATACAAACTATAACCCAATTGCTCTTGTAATAGAAATAGAGATGACCATAGAATCTTTTCTCCAAATCTTGTATTATAGCTTTGTTTTAGGAAGAACTAGCATTAGGATTGTTGATTATATTTTAGATAAGTTTGTTACGTGCTTTGGGTGGAAATGTCAGGGGAATAATTGTGTATGATAAGTTCGCAAAGCTGGCCCCACCTTTACTTGTGGCATCTTTTGTTCTTTGGATTATTTAAAATCAACCCAGTCGAATTGAGCCGTGTTCAGGCCAGTCATATCACATCGAATCAGTCACTAAAATGACTAGACCGGGAAAAATAAATACTATTGTTTTGTACAACTAAACTTTTTTTTTGTATTTTATGGATGCTGATGTAGTTACGTTCATTATTTTTCGGTGGATTATACGTATAGAATGAAAATACTAGAAAATAATGTTATGGATCCAACTTATTAAGGAAACATACGTTCGGGGTTCTTTGAACGTTACGTTTCATGATTTATTAAGTTTTCCATTTAAGTCTTACAACTAATTTAATATGAGCATAGATTTTTTTTAATCTAAATAATATTTTAAGTGATAAAATAGTGAAGAAAAATACGAATTAAGGGGGTTCTATTCAGCTGGAATAATGATTAGCCATATTTTTGAGCTACGCATAAATATTTATTATAAATTTCTTACCCATTAAACCACAGCAACCGATTTTCTTCTTAAAAATAAATAGATGCCATGGCTAGAAGTAGTATTCATTTAATATGTGTTCGGTGCTTCTTAAAATTATTATTGTAAAAAAGATTATTTTGCAGATTTTCTAAAGGAAATACTGTCCTCGAGTTTACGCTAGTAGAACGATGAATACTTCCCCCCAAAATAAAAACACATTCAGTGTAATTATGTTTATAGTTTTTGCTATGAAATAATGGAATAGATTCAAAAATAAATAATAAAAATAAGTTACAAAATATAATTTATTTAAACGTATTACAAACGTTATATCAAATTATTTCAAACCTTATGTTTTGATTGATATAAAAATCCTAAATTATATATTATTGTGAATGTTTGGAATATAAAAAAAAATATTATCTTCTGTATTTAAAGGGAAGTGTGGCAGATTATATTCAATTTAAAGACCTGTAGGCTTTTCATGAGCACTGCTTTCAGAAGAATAAAGATATAAGTAAAATTGAACTTGAATCTGAGCCGACTTATGTTTACGTTTAAATAATTGACTATATTCGCCTTTAAATTCCAGATTTTTAAGGGATCCCAATTTTTTGAAGCTTTGATGTAAATTTTTCAGGAACAAAATGTCTGGATCGTAAGCTTCTTGAGACACCGATGATATATTTTTCAAATTGTTGTAGATACTGGTTATCAATGTAATCCTCTTTACGGAAACTTTAATTAGGTTTCTTAGAATTTGACAAGTTTCCAGTGACAACAGAAACACATTCAGACAATGAAATGCTTCCAGATGAAAACCTAGAACATGTGTTTAAGCTTTCATTGGAATTGTTTGAATGCATTGTTGATATCAAAGCTAGTTTCAAAATTATATATCTCATTTCCTGCCTGTTTAGGTTCATTATTCTTTTCAACACTGTCCATTTATGGAACACACCCACATTTTTTTTTAAGCTGCCATTAATGAACAACAATCTGGCAAATTCTGGCCAAATTACTTTTGTATTTTCTGCCACAGATCCCGATGCAATACTGTATACTTCTCTGTTTTCACTCATATACTTGGTTCTCAAATTTTACCAATTAATTTTAGTTTCCTCATTTGATAAAAGAAGGGAAAATGAATTAAGACAGTTATGTAGAATTGATTGAATATGAATTTAGTCTTATATGGTGTCTTATATAGCTGTTTCTTTACAAATAACTCTAGAAAGTTTACTACTTCTTATAGGTATTTGGCCTCAATTTTGCTTTCCATGTTATAGTAAGTACCATACACAATATTATCACTGAGCAATGATATAGTATGGGAAATTCTGTAGTCCACATACATGCTTGTGCCCACGACTCAAAATGAAATGAGATTTTTTAATCGTTCATTGAAATCTGCTAAATGCCTCATTGTATTGTTAGTGTGGATGTAAAATATTGAAAAATTAACGTCCACCAGATGCAGGTTCACAATATTTAAATTATAAACATTTTGACTCAATTGTTTTCATGGCAGCTGCGGATGCTATCTGTAACTTCATGATGACGGACGTTGACGCATATTACTGGAACAATGATTGTAGTATTTTCAATGAATCAGCAATGGTGAAAGCTGAATACGTTACTTCATCATTTATTCTGATGGTTATAAGTGACCTCTAGTTTGGCTAAGGTACTGCTTTTCTCTGAATAATATGTAAATGCTCCAAGTCATAGTGGCATATTGTGTATTTTGATGTACAAAACTTGATTTAAGTGCTCAGTTAAAAAATAATTTCCCAGTTAAAACATAATTACCCTTTAAATGTTATAATACATAATCTCTTCTTTAAATAGATCTACCATGCCTTATTAGGATGATACCTTTCCATATTGATGCGTGTTTAAAAGAATAACAAAAAAATAGTTTTTTACTTTTATATTTATTGTAAAAAGGTGAAACACGCAATGTTTGTGTGACCTGCCAACTTCAATATTAACTTAACACGTGTTTTACGTATTTTATTTTTAGTTTTTATAATCTATTGACCACGACAAAAAGTAGGTCTGGCCGTGTTAATATTCTCAAACAAAGTGGACGAGAGAAGCCAAGCTATCCTTTGTGTGCAGGTTGCTTGAACTCACATGATCTGCCGGCGAAACCATTCACTTGAACCAAGCAAGAGAACACTTGTCATGCATTAAAACAAAGAAGAAAGTCACAGGACACTGAGCTATTTCTCCCAACCAGGGGTGAACATAGTGATGCATCCCAAATAGTTTGGCGTAACTTTCGGAATTGAAACAAAACTTTAACTTGAATACACAAATTAAAAATGAATATTATTCTCATATAATAATATAATAAATCAAACATATATTAATTTGAAATAACAAAAACTTGGAATTTTTGAGGGGTGGAAAAACTTTCACATTACAAATCATTTACACACAATAAATTAAAATGTTCACAGTTATCGAGAAAATTGAAGTACAGATTCTGTAATGTAATTTAGTTTAGTCGGTGACGAGACATTTATACTGAGAAATAATTTAATTAGACCATACGCATTGATTTTCTAAACGCATATTTAACTACAAATTACTAGAAAAGTTTGGTATTTTTCAAAATCTATAATTATTTATTTGAAATTAGCAGAGGCATCAATTCGAAGCACTTATGTTTTATAATAATAACATGGGACCGTATTTTTCCTTTTTCTTTCACTTGATCGTAAAACACAGGCAATTGAGATATTTATTTCGTGTCATTACGAGTACAATATGTTAACTTTTTAGTTGATATCATTGCCTATTCTCTTGTTTTTGCCTATTTTATGAATAAGTGCCTTAACGCGAATTTCTCTTTTTCATAGGTTATGGGTTTTCTGTTGAAATTTAAAGTCTAGTTTCTTAGAAATTGTAATTTACTGTATACTTGTTTAGAGTAGGTTTCAAAATAAACACTTGTTAAATAGCTTCTTTCAAACTGTGATCCAAAAATTTTGAAAACATTAAAATAAAAATACAGGATGATTCGTAATAGTATACAATAAAGTGGTGCAGTGGAATCTACATTGAAAAAGAAACTAAAAGTATCATAACATATTGATTGGACCACTTCGTTATCGGGAGAGTGATATAAATAGGTCTGACAGAGACTACCATTATGTCGTAGAGTTTTTTTATTGATTTGGGTAGTAGAACATTGAACGTTCATATGAGATGTTCTAAGTTCCCACCATTGCATTCATGGCATGTAGCCTTCCTGCACCACGAATATCATGATCATCGGAAGATGTGCAGCATATCCCAGATAGTATTTCAAGGAGCTACAATAGCATTCCACAGATGTTCTCTTGTGCTGTGCTTTTGGAAGTCCATAATTCCCTTCATATGGCCCCAATACCAGAAGTCGCAAGGCATGAGATCAAGAGATCGCTCCGGCCATGCAACAAACCCGTTGTGTCCAATCCATCGCCTGAAATACTATTCGTCCAAATGGCATATCACTTCACGGTCGTAATGTTGCCAGCGGAACGTCCTCCAGTAGTTGGGGAAAGCGGTCTACATAAAGTGTGAATGGTTTTCATCTCGTAGTCATGCAGGCATTTAACACGGTCAAAGTAGAATATCCCCACTCCTGCCCAAACGTTGATGGAAAAATAATATTGAGAATGGACCTCCAGGACAGAATCTGTTTTTGTGTCGGCCCAAATGTGCTGATTGTGGTGATTGACACTGTCATTTCTGGTAGATGTTACTTCATCCATTGACAAAACTCTGCCGAAGAATTGTGGATCTATGGTGGTGTGGTGCAGCAGCCACTTGCAGAAGTTCCTATGGTTCTCTAAATCAAGAGCTGAATTCAACTCCTGCACAAGTTGCAAATGAAAATAATACAGTAACTGGTCCTGTACTGTACTCCAATCAAACTTTTATGGCAGGTGATGACGTGTGGCTAATCGACATGCCCTTAATCCGGTGAGCGTTACATGGAATGCAAAACTGCCTCTTCTAATTCATTAGTCCTTTAACGTCGTAGCCTAACAGCGTTGAGCATCACAAGTGCAAATTAACTGGTTTCCTTCAGGTGACGATTCAGTGCCACAAATGTCTCTGAATTTGGGTGTCGTCGGACAGAAAAACGTGCAGCATACGTATGAGCAGTAGAGTTCTGGCATTCCTCACCGTAAACCAGAATCATTTTAGATAGTTCCTCGTTTTTGTATTGGTCCCCTATCTTATCCTCCCCTTTAAGCCACATTAAGTAATTGAGTTTGAGGTTCTATGTCTCCTGTACGCCGAATGACGCATGCAAAATGCTACCTAGAAATGTTGCCATATCTGATAACGAAGCGGTCCCGGTAATATATTGTTGTAAGACCTTTTTGTTTCTTTTTCAGTGTAGATTCCACTGCACCACTTTATTGTACCAAATTACGAATAAACCTGTATATTATGCGTATATCTTCCTTAAGATTCAATGTAATTTCATAGAAGAAATTATCTAGTTCTCAATATTAGAGTTTAGTCAACTATATCTATTTGATTTAATTTTGATCTCCCGGATACCGAGTATGCTAATTTTTCTGTACTAAATTATTTCTATTGATATTTATAATTAAATCATACTACTGCTTATGATATATCACTTAGTCCCTCCTATCATACTATCACTAACTGTGTTTTGTCTTGTTTTACTTTACATCCATTATTGTATCCAGCATATGATCCGGGTCAGTATTTGTTCAAGCCATATATTTTCCTCTACCAGCTTGCTAGGGCGGCATAGCTTCATATGCCTTATAATCTATTTTAAGGTGGGGGTGCTAGTGAACGCGAGTTTCGTGCATTAATTTTGCAGTTTTTATAGCATAAACATTTTTTGGCCAAAATAAATTAAATATTTATTCTATAGACTCATAGAGCTTATCTTTCAGCACATACTAATCTCAACTGTTGTCGAATATCTATCATGAGCACAGTGGCATTTGGTGACAAACATTTTAAATGAAGAGGAAAAGTTGTCATTAAATTTCAGAACACCCTTGGCACAAATTTGTAGCCTGTCAGGTGACCTGGCGGTCTAAGGGTAGAGTGTCAGACTTCTGTGCTGGGGGTCCGATCCTCGGTCCTGGCACAGATTTATCTGATTGTCAAACCCTTCCTCCACCTCTGACAAGACGCTTATTAATCACAACTTGTGAATGTGAGGAATGCCAGGCCTCCACCGTGGTTCGGATCCCACGTTAAACTGTAGGTCCTCCATTTCATCTCACAATCACCCTACCATTACACATTGGCGTAAGTTCATATAAACCGATCGGGTAGTGAGACGTGATGCTAGTAATAATAATGTAGCCTGTTCAATTTTTAAACGTTAAAATAATGTAAGGATTTATAAGTTGTTTTAATGTTGAATGATTGTGAGTGTTTTATAAACAAAAACAGCTATTTGCCTTAAACATTAGGTTAACAATTTTGACTTTTAAATAGTAGGAATTAAATAGCCAAAGCTATTATTTATGCTTTTAGTGAGGATTACTCCATCTAGATATCATATTTTAAATAGTAGGCTTAGCTAGGAGGTATATTTCAATAAAACGCTTTATCTGTTATAGTCTGTAAAAGCTCAAATATGTACCACTACCTAACTAAACACTCTTCATAAGACAATATAACTATAGTTGATAAGTTAAAAATAAATACAGTATTCAAATAATAGGACATTATGACTGTATAGACTCAAAAACTTAAATAAGTGACCAGTGTTATATTTACTACTTTTTGCTTTATAAATTGTGATTATTTTAGTCCATAGTTCTATTGAGCCTTTACTTGAAAGTAGTTTTAGGAATGTATAGAAATGTGTTTGCACCTTTGAAACGTAGTAGACTATGATTTGTGCTCATCTTTACGTAAATAGACCATTTTTATTTTCTCTCGACACCTTGAAGAGAAAATTAATGTGGTCGTAAAAAAAAAATTAATTCTAAATTTTGATAAATGTCAACCTCCCGTAACAGAAAAAATGTTTGTTGCGATGCCGTTTGCCTGTGTATCTATATATAGGCCTAGAGCCGAAACCATTTTACTGATCTGGTTAAAACTTAGTATCCTTGGTTTTTATAAGGTTCCCCCGCATAAATTATAGAGTACTTATTGCAGTAAAATTAGGTGTAACACATCGTTTGTAAATGACAGTTTATAGTTACGTATAGCTGTGTATGTCTAAAGGCCAGCGCCATCTGTCATCGCTAGATGCAACCTTTTTGAATTCGCGTCTGTAGAAGGTTTATTTAGAGTTTATTTCACCATAAAAATGGATAAAATCCTTAGTTTAGATGTATTCTGCCCACCCCCACGAAAGCATAAGAAAATACTTATCACCCCCACCCCAAAAAATCTTTACGTAATTTATGGATGGCTTCCGAGCTATTGGCAGATATATTTTTTTAAATTGAGGTCTTGGAAATTGGGAGTTGATTATAATTTTTATGATAAACAATATGTTTCTGTAAATTATGAATCATGAACATTATTATTATTATTATTAGCACCGCGTCTTACTACCCGTTCGGGTTATACGCACTTACGCTAATGTGTAATGGTAGGATGATTGTGAGATGAAATGGAGGACCTACAGTTTAACGTGGAATCCGAACCACGGTGGAGGCCTGGCATTCCTCACATTCACAAGTAGTGATTAATACACATCTTGTCAGAGGTGAAGGAAGAGTTCGGCATTCAGATAAATCTGTGCCGGGACCGAGGATTGAACCCCGGACCTCCAGCACAGAAGTCTGACACCTTACCCCTAGACCGCCAGGTCACCAATCATGAACAATACATTTCTTTAATTTATCCCTCTTGGTGGTATGTGATGCTCCTTTTTTCCATCATGTTTCTGCAAAAATGTATATTATCTAGTTTCACAAATCTTACAAGTTTTAAGTAAACGTTTCCGTTTCTAGACAAATGAGAGAGAACGTTTGTGCGCTGCATCATACCATTTTATTTATTGAGGTAGGCCTAGTTATTAGCCTTAATAATATGGAAACCCGTAAATATTATACAACTTAAAAACTAGTTTGTAGTTTCGTCTCTATTACAACATTATTTATCACTTAGTGTATACCAAAACTAATATCATAGAAGAATTATATATTGAAAATATTTATCTAAAGTTAATTTTGGCCAAATAATCGATTTAAATTGATATTTAAAAATACTAATTCTAAATATTAGAAGTATAAAGCACAAATTTGAGGATCTTTTTTGTTTTCTCTCTTATATTAAACTAAATATTGATTTAATAATATTAGCACAAGTGTGTATATAGAGAGATGAGACATTATTGCTTAAATTCCAAACTACAAGGCCAATTTTACCTATATAAACAATAAACGAGGTGGGGGAATTTGTGGTTTTGTTACGTAATTTTAGATTAATAGTTACAAATATTGAAGCTTGAATTTTTGAGTAAAGGTTCCTTTTTGGCCCTAGACCAGAGATAGAACCGAATTTTGTGGAATTCAACCTGTAAGAGATGGAAAAGGAGGGTCGAAGGTTTTCAAAATTCACTGACCGGGCATCTTTTGAACTAGTGGTCATAAAAACTTGAAATATAAATGAATGTTTCCTTATAGAATCGAGTGAGAAATATTTAGGGATTTATAAATTTCATTGCGTAAAGGAGTTTAAAGGAAAAAAAAAAGGGTAGTAAATTCTCTGTCCTCCAATAAAGATGAAATTTGTTATATGGGGGTTTACCGGGTCGCAGAATACTAATATGACATTAATTATGTATGGCATCCACACGATGAGTCCCGAAGTGCGTTGGAGAAAAGCGGGTGGGGTGTTCAAGACTACCAAAACTAATATAAATAACTACTTTCCAGGGTGATAGAAGATTGAAATGTTACAGACAACCAATGGGACCACTCCAAATAATAAATAAAAGTATGAACCTTTTGATTTAATAAGTAGGACTCTGGGAAAAAAGGAAGGGGATGTAAACAGAATAAAAACTTTTTATGTGTGCTAGAAAATTTAAATTTGACAGTTGGTTAGGAGGACAACCTCAAATAACCAAATAAGTCTTAAAAATGGAAATTGCTAAATGATAGTTAGAAAAATTGGCTTAAATATTTCCAAAACTATAGAAACAACTAATTCCCAGTGTGGTAGAAGATTTAAATTTATAAGTAAAGTAAAGGTACATGTCAAATTACTATAAGTCTATATATTTTTAATTTTAAATGGGACCACGAGAAATAGGGGAACGGTGGTAAAAATACAAACAACTTTTAGCTGTGATATAATATTTAAATTTGGCAAGTAGGTAAAATGAACTTTTAAAATAACCAACTAAATCTTATTATTTGAAATTTCTAAGCAGGAGTTGAAGAAATGGTAGGGGAAGATGCGTGCTCAACATTTCCAAAAACTAATACATTCAACTACTTGTCAGTGTGGTAGATAACTTTAATTCGTAGCTATAGGGACCACTCTAAATAAACAAAAATATATAATTTATAAAATATTAAAATTAAACTATAGTAAATGGGAGAGGGGGGATCTATGGCTAAAAATAACTTTTGAGAGGAGTTTAAACATTAAAATTTGAAAGACAGGTTAAAATAAAGTTCCAGATAACCAAATTAATATTAGAATTTTAAAATTTCTCAGAGTGGGTTGGAAAAAGTGGTGTGAGTGGTTAAAAACTTACAAAACTATTAGAAACCTCTTCTCAGTGTGGTATAAAACTGAAATTCTCCATATAGGCAAGGATATTACTCCAAGTAACTATAAAAGTCCGAAAATTGAATAGTTTAAACTGGGAGTTCAGTAAATAAAGGTGAGTTTATTGACAAAATTAAATATGGTAGATAATCTAAATTTTGTATGCTTGTAGAGGTACGGCTTCAGATAACCAAATAAGAATTAAATTTGAGATTTATAAGTGCGAGTTATAGGAATGGGAAGGGGGAGTCTAAAATTTTCAAAACCAGTGGATAAACTACTTCTATATGTGGTATAAAAATGGAATTCTTCAAGCAGATATAGGAACCACTCAAATTAACTACAAAGTCTGAACATTTTAAAATTCAAAACTAGACTACAGTAAATAGGGAAGGAGGGGGGATGTACAAGTAGGAGGTAAAAAATTTAAACTTGTCAGGAATGTAGAGAGAGGAATAACTTCAAATAACCCCAGACACATTTTAAATATTAATTATTCCTAAGGAGGCTGGTGATATAGGGGGGTCTCAAATTTCTAAAACCAAAAGACTAAACTACTTCTCAAAGTGTTAGATGATTGACATAAGTCAGGCGTGTATAAGAACCAACTAAAACAGTATCAAGGTCTGAATTCTTAGATTTCAAATGAAGGCATGGAAACTAGGAAAGGATGGTCCCCTCAAAATGTTTCCAAAGCTATATAAATACAATTTTTGTAGAGGTAGAAACTTGAAGTATCGCCATGTAATTTAAAAATAAAACAGGTTTGAGTCACTAGACAGAAATATATTGTTCACGTTAATTCATTTAAAAAGTTTCTCATCTAATTCCGCTATACTCATGACAGATATTCAACAACTGTTGATATCTTCAAGTGAATAAAATTAAATTATATGTTTCTACTGGAGCAATATTTATTTATTTTGGCCAGAAAATATTTTTATACAAAAAAATCAAAAAATGTTGGCTTTTCCACGCGTTGTCTACACACTTAAACAAATGGAATTTCAAAATTGAAGCCCAGGAAATGGTAGCGCTTAAAATGTATACAAACAAAATATAACAATCTTTACGGTGTGGTTTGGTTGAAATTTGGTAGCCAAGTAAAATATCGTATAAGTTGGAAAGTTTGGAATTCGAAAATTTACTGCTAGGAAATGGGAGGGGCCCTAAAATTTCCTAAACTACAAAAACTCGATATGTTTAAAATATGAGTACACACTATACCAATTATACCTCCTCATCCCTAACACAATAGCGTAATTAGTTGTACATAAGCGTGTAACCCAAACGAATATTAAGGCACGATGCTAAAAAAAATTACAAAATAGAAATTTGCTATCAATATTGACCGCAAAAAATAAATCTACTTTCTAAAAGGCTCTTTTTATAAAATTGGATTGTAGTAAGACATTAAATTGGAACACTAACTTTTTTAAAGGCAAAGGAAAAAAGTTTAAAGGATGAGCTACTAAAAGTAAATGAACACACAAACTAAAGACTATCTTAAAGTGGATACATTAGATTTACAAATAGTATGGACATCTACATTTCGAAACAAAGTGACCAGAATATTATGAAATATATCAATGTCCAAATTTGTTTGACACATATTTTAATCAAATTTCTGTTAAATATTTTTTCTGTATTATTATTGTATTGATTTTTTGATGATAGTGATCATAATTTTAGTTTAAAAGCTGTTTATACTTCATAAATAGAACTTTTTTCTTTACTTTAGTAGATAATTTTCATACAAAACATATAATAACTATAGCAGTGATTAAAACAATATCTAGGTATAAATAAGAGTATTTTTTTATATACCTTGTATTGTCAACAATTTTACTCACTTTACTAAACTCTATTTTAATGATATATATATATATTATATATATATATATATATATATTATATTTTTTTATTATAAAAATCTGCTATTACTAGTTGCATTAAAATATTTCTACTATAGTAAAATACTCTTATACTGAAAGAGTTTCCAGTGCAAAAAATCATATTTATTTCAATTTCCCTTTACTAAAATTAAGAAATACCTATTTAATTTTCCATACAGACACAAGAAGATGTTGGAAGAGTGTAATTAGACAAAACGTTATGATCTTTTTTCTGTGTGTAATCCTAAAAGCGCGTTTATGGAGATAAGATTCATTTTCAGACTTGATTTACATCAGTATAAAATAATGTTGAATATAATCTTTCCCGTGTTTAAAATAAAAAGGTATTACTGATACCAAATATATACTTAGTAAACTCTTTTCATTGTATTTTCTATGCATTTACCTTTTTATTTTAGTTTATATAGTAGCATATCACTTGTACATTTGATATTAATTTGACAAAATTAAAAAATAAATGCAACCTTTATAACATAAGTATTTAATTTAAATTACTGATATATTTTGTGCACCGTGTCTTACTTCCTATTACAGCTATCCGCGTATTTACTCTAATGGATTAGGAATGAGGAAGGTACAATTTTTGGGAAATGTGTCCGTATTTGTGTTGAAGGAAAATTATAGGCATTTAAGGAAAAAAACACTCTCAGTACACCCAATCGGGATTAAAACAATGATAGCCCAGTTAAATGCAGTCCAATCTAATGAAAAAGTGAATCCTAAGGAATTGGAACCGCATAAGCTGGTCACAAATTATTTAATAATTCATTTATAAGTGCATTTCCAAGACTGCATGTCGCTTACATTTAAACACTGTGGAAGCACTGGCATTTTTTATTTGGGTCCAACCCTCTCAATTGTTTGAAAAGTCTCGCTCAATAAAGGGTGGGGGTGGGGGTGGGTGGGGAAAGGGATTACCGCTACCTGAACTGAACTATTGTACTCGGCAAGACAGACAGCAATTCTTAGCTATCACTCTCTCAGTTTGTTTGTTTTTCTCAAGAGGAACATTTTGCAAGTGAGTTGTTTTAAAGAATTCTCACTTGGAAGCGCTGTTATTACTAGATATTTTAAGTTCTACCTGACTCAAGGGGTGCAGAAAATCTCCCGTAAGGTTGTGTATCTATTATTTCCTTGTCTGTGACCTAGCTACATACCAGACTAAAATATACAAATTAAGTGTATATTTTGCAAAAGTTAAATATATATTAGATGTTATATTTCTTCTGGCTACGGTAATGGCAATGTTTTATGCCCTTGTTATATGTATCATTCAACAACCCCCTGAACAGATCAACAAAGTTGGACAGTGTTAGTTTTAAATGCCTTGACCTGAATGGCTAAGCTCCATCCTCCCAACTAGAAGTGGAACTCATAATCGCTGCCAAGGGAGGGGGTTAAGGGGTGATAGCACTGTCTACATTGAGCCTGGCAAAAGTGTTACGGCGTCACTCCGACAAACGTCTGAGAAGACTTTAGGCGCCGCGCCGCCTCTGACCTATAACATGAGCCCCAAGGAATGACGTCATAATGCAAGCAAATGGGCGTTTGGTTGTTGAGAGCTACACTACGATTTGTGAACCATTTATAATATATCAGTAAATGTTCAAACTTAATAGAAAGAAATTGTCGTTCCATTTTTTCCTCATAATGGTATTTTTACCTAAAAGAAGAACTTGAATATGTAGGTCTATGCTTCTTTCCTAAAAACGACTATTTGCATTAAGCATTTCGTATTTATATTGATATCCATGTATACAAATATATCTTGATTTCTAAAATCCTAATCCTAAACGATCCCTACACTTTTATTACGATTAATAATACACATTTTAATTCTGAGTATTTGATCTGATAATTATTGTTGGGACTATAAAAAATTGAACTCAAGATTTTTATAAATACAGAAATTGCGTGACCCCCTGAAACAGAAAATGTGTTTTTAGCGACACCGCCTTTCTGTCTGTGTGTCTGTATCTCGGTCTATAGCTGAAATCATTATACCGATCGGGATAAAACTTTGTATTTAGGGTTTTCGTAAGGTTCCCTGAGGAGATTTTGGAATTAGATTTTTGACCCCAAAATTAGGGTAGTTTACTAAAGGGCGTAAAGATAAAAAGTATTTTTTTTTCCAAATTCGCTCTAACGATTTTGAATATATTTTGTATCTAGGGACTGTTTCACACTACAAATAAATTGGAAACTCTCATTCCCCCATGAAAATTACTTAGAAGGTACTTTTTATCAGCAGAGACCTCCAATGTTGGTGATATCTCCGAAACTACATGAGATACAAAAAAACTTATCATTGCATTGTTATAGTTCAATTAAAAATATTTTTGTCTTATTTGAAATCAATTTTTAGAAAACCAATAATTTCTGGGCTAAAATAAAATATATATGAATGAGCAAGTGTGGTTCAGTAAGCTTCAGAATGAGTAATAATGATGTGTTCATTTAAATCATGAGCTCTAAATGTATATTTAATTTAAACTTATCTAAAATCTACTTCTAACACATATAACTCCTAATCTTATTTCATTGCTTTAAACCTATCACTTTTTAATTTTAGGTAAACTATTATTTTAGGGTTTGTATCTAAGATAAATATTTGTTAACTTTAATTTACTATTTGAAACCTTAAAATATTTAATTTAAACTTATTTATAATGTACTGTACTTCCAACACACGTAACTCCTAAATTTAGTTCAATACTTTAAAAAAACTACCCTACTTTAATTTAACTATTATCGATAGTGTAGTTCAGTTGCACTCATTCTGGTCCTAGCTCTTCCCGTAGGTGTACGTTCTTTCTATCTCATTTTTATGGTCTACCTCGTGAACCACGTCCTCGTGGATGCCCTCTAGCAGGCACAGTGTGGACTAGTAATGGGCACAATCGAGTAAAAATAATAGAGTAAAGGCCGGTACACACATAACGCTAAGCTAAGCTAAGATTTGCTCTGCTAACTCTAAGCTTAGCATAGCTTAGCTTAGCGTTCTGTGTGTACCAGCCTTAACTCGAATGTGCTATGTAATCGGTTGTACTCTATTCTTCCAGAATTACTTAAGTAGCTTTACTTGGTCCAGTCGGTCCTTTTTATTCTTTTATGTTCTCTTTTATTATCAGCTAAGTGAGAATCGACCTTATTGGAAGTAAGGTTTACATTACTATTTCTATTTAAAAACCCATGTTCCCTTAGAGCCCGTTTTTAAATAACAGTTTATGTTGCTACATGAAAATGACCCATGATGGTTTAACTATGTCATATACATTTTCAATACAAAATACTCACAGATGTGGAGCACACAATCTAAAAGCAAGCTATCCAAGCGAGTCACATTACGGATTCTTTTAAAAGTACTCGTTAAAAGTTACTCGGTTATTTTTACTAAGTTTCCGTGATCCTATCCCCACAAAGGCAAAGCATGACTTAATTGATGGTAAAAAACGAAGTACAGCACTTATTAGGGGCCTACTATTTTATTACAATATTTTATATAAAAATAAATAGAGCTAAAACTTTTGAAGGTACGTTAAAACACAATCACTGGTCGAATCAAAGGAGAAAGCAATGAGAATAATAAGTAATAGAAACTGCTCTGGCACTTGCCTAGTGAGAGGATAGAAAACCACTATTTGACCTCCTCCTTCCCTCTAGTGCAGCGGGTCGAGATTAATCCCAGGCAAGACTACGTGATTGATTCGAATTTAACACTAGTTTTTATAATACTAAATATTTGATCAAATATACATAAGATAATTAAAAGTATTCACTATAAAACAGTGGCGTGTGATCGATTCTGGGCAAAGGGAAGCCGTGAGGCTGCAATAAAGGTCGTCCGAAAACATAGGTTAATTGGAAGTTCACACTGGCCCTTCCCCCGCCCCCCCCCCTTTCTTTTTTTTAGAGTTTAAAGTATTATGGGGAGTAAAGGAAGGGGGTGATACAAAATATGAATGGAATAAAACAAAATCATTGGCGATCCTAGAAATATTACTCATTATATATATTAAAATAATAATTTTAATTCGAATTCAAATAATAATAATAATAACAATGGTAAATTTAAGATTGCAGATTTTTTTTGTCTTGGGCTAGGGCCTGCAAATAAGTTTGACCTTTGGCATGCCTTTTAATAGCTTTGCAAATATTATTAATATCACTGAATCCAGATTTATTCTACACGCCACTATCGTTAGTAAATAGTAAGTTCAACTATATAATTTTCCACCAACCCAACACCCAAATAATTGTTAATCACGTTCATAAAATTGAGTATTGAAATGTCAAAGTTTTTTGTTGTTGTTGCGTCTAAAAATGAAATGGATCTGCCTGTTTCCATTATTTTCTTTTTTTCGTGAAGAGACCAGGACGAAAAACTATGCTTCAAAATATTACATATGATTTTTGACACAGCAACCCTCATCTTCCACTGCTGCACTTGTCGACGCACCCGTCGTAATACTACTGTACGCAAAGAAACAAACCGCTTCCCTTATAGGATCAAACAAGCGTCAATATTCTTGTAAAATAAAACTAAACTTACTGTAAATTGGTGATAAATACATTATTTTGAAATATAATGCCCATAATTATATCTAGAAACAATAAATATTGCTAAAACCAACCTAAGAATAAGATTTTAACAGTATATTAGGTATGATTATAAATCAATCACGAAAGTAAATTGAGCCAATACTCGCCTAGAGAAACTGTGCTTCCCTTTCACCGATGAGAGTCGGACATAGCCGGAAACAAACGAATAACAGAATAAAGAGTGAGACCAGCTGCCTGGCCTGTCAGTCTGAGTGAGAAAAATAGCTTGCGCAAAGAAAGAAGAGCTGCCATCTCAACCATTATTAACAGTATCCTTGTTGGAGAGGTTTCTAATTATAAAAATGGGTTTTAACATTAGTTTCCTCTTATTTTCTTTATTCCCTTCTTAATTTTATGGAAGCGTTGCTTCCCTTGCTTCCATTTGTAACATTGTGTTACATTAGAACTCGCCCCCATTCAAAACTTCACACATAACTCGCCTTTGATTCATACTACCCGCTCCAAATAATATTAAATAATATTATAAACCCTACAATAGTACACTTCACTATTGTAGTTCCCGTAATTTGACACAACGTAATAGACAATTCTAATCAATAAAATCAATTCTATAGTATAGTTGAATACATAGGAATTGTACTCACCCATTCTATCTTGTGGTTAGAGCAACTACGAGCAACGCCGGGTACAAGCCGAGAACGAGGATGTGACCACGCCAGCCATGAGACCCCTTCAGTCGATGTCCACACCAACCAAATCAAATAGACACTAAAGAAAACCCGTGCTAAACTATCCACGACTGACGGAATGCTATCCACCTGCCCCTTGGTGGAAGATTCCTGTACTGCGGAAATAACATCCGATGGAAGAACCACTGCTCTAGATGATGAATGGGACAACAACATCAACAGAGCAACGTGACGTTCAATTTTTTCTAGAAGAAATGCCACTGACAGAATTGTTCTTTCCCCCCACCTTGCAACCCGGCTATGAAAAACCCTATTTAAAGTGCTGAAATCGGATTGTTAAGATGACTATTCAATCGACACTGGACGGAGGAACATAGTCCTAGGACCAGGACTATGTCAGGATAATCCATGATAGACTACGAACGTAAACTATGGCGACGTATATTTTGAACTCTAATTAAATATTTAGCACCGCGTCTTACTACCCGTTCGGGTTATACGCTTAAGTACTAATTACTCTAATGGATTAGGAATTGGGAAGGTTGAATATAGAGGAAGTGAACCCGCATTTGCGTGGAGGGAGAGTGGAAAACCATTTAGGAAAAACCACCCTTAGTTCACCCGACCGAGATTCGAACCTCGATCTCCCCGTCCTCGGCGGTCGAGCTCAACTCGACTAGCGCGTTAGCCAACTACGCCACCGAGGCGGGTCTCTAATTAAAACTTTAACTTTTTGTGTAAGCCGTGTTGGACACGATTATTAATATTTCATTCTGAAATGATGTTACTGATAATAATGTTTTGATTTCTATTGTTATGATGAATACTTATAAAATTTAACTTTGTAACGTAAATTGTATGACTGATAAAAATTAATTAGTGATTAATTTTATAATTGAACATTGTTTAAATGTTTTCGCTAGACTTTGTTTATTGTATTTTATTTACTTTGAGTTCGCAAGTAAATGAAAGTTTCTAAACTGAAAGTATAGGTCAGATAGTCTCGCGGGAGTTTGACTAAAGTCTGTTAGCCAAACTCTCGCGTATTGTAAAAATGTCTAATAAATATACCTTATATTTATTATTAAAATTGTTGAAGTCTGCTTTAGTTGTTGTAACTCATACGCCTTTGAAACAATATAATAAGGCCATAAGGCCCTTATATTAACTTTAGTAATGTACTCTTTTTAACACTATGGGTTTTTGTCTCTTAAAGACTAACCCATCTGATTGTTAGAGATGTCAATTATGAGGGAAATTTCTCTCTAATGAACTGCGCGGAATGATTGTTTGTTTCAATTATGATTTTTCACAGAACTCAGTACGATTATTGAGACCATGTAATAGAACTCTGCTTTGTTTTTGCTTTGAATAAACCGTTTATAGTAATGTTATTTAATCTTGCATTTCATGTCCTTTGTAAATATGTAGATTGCAACCATCCCCCTTCCTTTAAGTTATCTGTGGTCGTAAGGAAAGGTTGGAGAGAGGGGTGTAACACATTGAATAAACGCCACTGCTATAAAAGAGTTAAATTAGTATTAATTTACTTACAACGAATGTAAAAAAGCAGCCTATTTTATTTTAAAAAAGGCACGTAGCAATTTTTTATTTTTCTTGACATTTTAATTGAGAAACTTCTTAAAACACTTGCTTTTCTTCTGACAACGTGAAACCTGATGATAAGGGCCAAGGGGTAGAGGTCACTGTCAGTGCTGACAGCCTACAGAAAGAGATTATGGTACTATATTATTATTAGTATCGAATTCCATTGCAAGCCTGTAGACTCCCGGTCTATGAGGTCCAACCGATTGCCACGGGACTATTTGAATGTATGCTTTGCTCAAAATTATTTGAGTAATTTTACTCGATTACCCGATTGTTTTTAAAGATAAATAGATTCTTAGAACTACTCGATTGTATCCATCCCTGGTGATGGCAAGGAGGGGGGGGGGGGAAAGAGGGGGGCCATTGCCAGAAACCACCTCTTAGGATCATGGCAGCCTACTAAGCCATTGCGCAATTGATATAAATATAAGGCTTATATACAGAGAGAGAGAAAAAAAAGAGAGTAGGGAATTGAGAAATTGTGATAGTGAGTGTGCACTGTATGAGTGTGTGAGATTGAGATTGATATTTTTAGTGCTAGCAAGTCAGTTTTAGAGAGTTAGTGTGAGATATTGGGAGATTGTGAGTGAGTGAGTGAGTGGCAATGAATGAGTGTGAGTGTCAACAAGTGAGTGTGAGTGAGTGTCAACAAGTAAGTATGAGTGAATGATGACTAGAGTGAGTGTGTAAGAGGGATAGAGTGGGAGAGTGAGAGATAAAACAAATTGAAAATATAGAGTGTGTGAGAAAAGTGTGTGTGTATGTGTGAAAGAGAAAGAGATTGTGAAAGAGATTTTTTAAGAGATATAGATGGCAATAGAGAATGTTAAAACATTAAAAAAGGCCACATTATTACCATAAGAAGAGTCATAGGCCACTAATTTCAATATACATGAGCCTCTCTGTATTCGTGAAGTACAATATTTGAAAGCATGCAACAAAGAGGCCTCTCCATATTAATAAAGTTAGTTATAGAGGTAACAGAAAGTCTTGCTCACTTAAGGATCCAGACAGCAAAAGATGAATATGTTATATGCCCCTCAAATTTGCAACTTGGTATTTTTGTGATTGTTGCGTACGATAATATTTATCACAACCAGGGCAGCACCACTTAAGAGTCATCAGATTCGTCACAGTTCAAAGGAATCTTTAATACAATAATAATGTATAATAAGCAGCACCGGCACATGCTCTTCCACCAAAAACATCACGGGCATTTGGAGAGTACTGTGATACGGAATTCGAAAACAGGATTTTTAATAATGCTGAGAGGTCCCATGCAAAAAGAATACACATTTATTGGGATACCTACTCAAAAACTTGCCTGAAGTAATTTGTGAAAGAGAAGAGAGGTGTTGATCTTCGTTGCCAAGTAGCACCAGGAAATATGCTCCCCCTAAATTGTAATTACTTCCTCTGCTAAGATCGGAATAGTACAGAACTCTTCCAGTTATTTGGATAGAATGTACTTTGAAGTTTGATTGGAATCACATCACTACCAGGATTGATGTAATCTTTCATTGATCTCAATTGAAATCAACTTAGATTGATAGAGTCTAATGCATGCAACAGGAAGAAGCAGAGTAAGATTTTTTGCTCCAAGCTAAATTTAGTTTTGAAAATGAATATAAAAAAATAATTATTTGCACAACATAAGTATGTAGTTGTTTTTCTCTTTTTTTCACATTCTCAAAAATACTGGTATTAAAGAGATGTGGATTCTATTAGGAGCCTGAAAAGCTCAGCTATACATGAGCATCATTGCTATACTTAAAAAATACAAGTGAAGCTAAAGCTTACCTTGAAAGGAGTCCATGCATTCACTGGATAAGAATGATGTAACTTGATCATTTGCTATGAAAGGGAAACACACTGCTTGGAAATTAACTGAGGCTGCTTTCTAAGCTATCTCCCAATCACAAGAGTATATTTCTGACGAGACTTTACAAGTTCTGTAGACATTCACTGTATTTCCTTCCTACAAATATGGAGAAGACTTCTCAGTCCCTCATGTTAGAAAGCTTTGCCTTATTTCAAACAGTCGCACTCTACAAAGTTTGCCCCCGACTAGAGATGCAATAAGGCAGCATTGTCCCCGTTAGGCATATCAAACAGGACAAGTGTAAGTTCGTGCCTGCTCAGTGATGGACAGCATTCAAGGGCCAGAATGATGAAGATGGGCTATGGTTGCAGGGGAGAGGACGCTTGTCTGGTCTTCTCTTCCCTATATTTGAGCAGCTTGTAAATAACCGGTTAAGTGCAGTTTCTCTGGATGCCAAAAACGATGCTCCTGTTCAAAGGCGAAGGTTCCATGCACGCTACTTTGCACTAACTATACTGGGGGTCAACAATCCGGCAATAAATGCAATACTTTTTTCAGCGACGCGTATTAATATCCATTCGGGTTAAATGCTAATAAATACAATAAAAGGTATGTGCCTAGCTAATAATTATTAAATTTACATAATTATATATTAAATTTAAAGATACAATATTGGTTTTTGGAACTGGCGTCTTCTGTTTGTTTACTCCTTTTCAAATACCAGGCGTCAAAAATAGCTTTTGGATAAACTTAATCTGAAAATAAGTACTTTGTTCCAGGAATGGATCGGAAGCTGAAGAAGAAAAATCCGTGATCTAGCGTCACAGAGGCTGTTAAGACGCAGATAATTTGCAGGAGCACTTATTATTCAACCATTTTTTGCTAACATGTATCATCTTTATATCCATAATAATAAGATTTACAAAATATTTTTAAACTTTTTTTATTAATTTAGCCCGTGATTTTACAAAAAAAGTTGTTTATTAAATCATAACTTTCTTGATAGCAATGGAAAGCTGAAATATGTTTTTATACGGAGTAAATGAGTGATTTGGTCCACAGTAAAAAAATTTATTTTTAAATGAATTTCCTAAAAAAAGTTTAGTTTTCAGATTTTCAAGAACTGTGCGTAACTATTGAGGCTTACAGATACATGTATAGTAACAAAAATTTTTTTCTTAACTAGAGCTTTCTAACAACAAAAAATGAATTTGGACCTTAGGAGCTGAAATAAATCGCGTTAATACCAACTTGTGATGCTAAAATGGTATCCGATATTGTTAGTCTGTGTTATTTAATATAGTAGTAAGCTGTTTTCTACTCATACAACGCCGGACACTTTCAGATTATGTAACTTATTATAAATCGGGCTGGTATGGACGAAAAGGAAATAGTTATCCATCAATATGAGAAGTGTCAATAATTAATAAGCCTTGATTAACCATAAACGTTGCTTAAGAAATCATTTTTTAGCACTTAAAACTTATAGTGATTATATATTTTGATCATGTTAAGGTTGTTATAATGTTGCTTCTTTAAATCTGACCAAAACCTCTGAGTGATTTTGATTTGATTAATTCTAAATTTACTAATCACACTTAGCAAAAGGAATTGAATTAATTTTTATTCAGAGTTTACTCCAGGGGAAGTCCGAGACTATTTATGCTCTGCCTGTGAACTAATCACACATAAAAACAAGGCACATAAATGAATATCATTACACAAGGTGTAAATAATTGTATCTGAAGGAATGTATGTATGGAAGAGACAAAATACAATTAATTTAAATTAGTTTAATAATTACACCTGTATTCAGGTGTCCAGGTGTCATTTTACAGCTAATTGAAACGAAATAACTGAAAACCACTTAATATTTACACCAAGAGTTCTAAATAATTTATTAATTTATTTTAATGTGCGCACCAAATGCAAATCTTTGCAGGATTTACTATAATAATCACATGAATAATAATCCTTATTACCATTAGCTCTTAGCGTATAACCCGAACGGGTAGTAAGACGCGGTGCTAAAATTAAATTAAAAATTAAAAACCATTAGCTCTTGTCTCACTAACATGACATATTATTAGTTTAAAAATTCACGACAACGAAATAATTTTAAAATTTAATCAAAATAGTATGTAATGTATGTTGTGACTTTTCTATCTTGAGCTTCCACTGCCAAAACACACATATCTTATTCTTGCCAGCATGATCCACCCGAAACAATCTTCTATACATAGAAGTAGGGGGGGTCAAGGACTACGAAGTACGACTGGATGAGTCAAGTTCACTTCTTCTTTGCCAGAGTTGAGGTTTCAATGAGGTGGAATAATTAGTAAGAAGGTTCCTTGCCACTTCGCATGCTATGCAAACAGACTAGCAGCGCTTCAGTGGAATGAAGCAGCACTAGAGGCAAGCGCTGCTACTTGTACACTGCTGACTCTCTATTTCCTAGCTTGGATACTCTTCTACAAGAATGTTAGCTTTAGAAGGGCCTTTCTAGACTATGTACTTTTAAATCAATCATTGATATATTGGGCATAAGGATTGAAATAATAAAACTCTATCTGTTATTTTAAATTCATGAAATAAAAACATTTATATGTTTTTATTTTTAAAATTTTATGTAAATATTGCTGGCATCGGGGGTAGCGTAGAATAAACTTCAAACTCATCTCTCCTGGTTTTCCAGTGATGGTGAGGTCAGGGTTTGAATTCTGAGTGAGTGTCTTGAAATAAATGGTATACCAGTTCATCCCCACAAAATGTGGATACATTTCCTCTGTATTCTACCTTCCCAATTCTTAACCAATGTAGACATAATATAATGTATATAGTTTATAAATATATAATATGTAGTATATATTATAAATATCAAATATTGCTGTTCTCTAGGGGTGTGAAACGTTGTCGCTTAACTAGCAGGACGAAACAAAATTCATGGTGTTCGAAAACAAGGTGCTTATGAGGATATTAGGTTCAAAAAGGGATGAAGATACTGGGGAGTACAGGAGGTTACATAATGATGAGTTACAAACCCTTTAGTCATTACAAGACATTTTTAAGATAATCAAGTCTCGTGGATTATGGTGTGCGCTTTCGAATTCCTAATCCATAGAATATATAAGTAAATATATACATTTTATAATAAAGCCATATATAATGTATATTATATATAATAAATATACATTATACAATATATATTATATAAATGATATTTGTAATTTATATATAAATATATAATTTATTACATAATATTTTTATATAGGGCCTATATATATTATACACAGTATATATAAAATATACTATATATATTATTGTCACCCCACCCCCTTAAAATTCCTTGATATGGGGTTATCGTTGTCCAGATGGGTTGCGGCTGAGGATGAGGGAAGTGACTGGATTCTGATTGTGTGGGTTAGTAATTGACGTCCTGCTTGGGTTTTATGATTTTTACTTGTACTACTATGTCTATTACAAAACGTGATCTTGATACGAAATATTAGAGGGTATGGAAAAACTTAATTGATTTACTTAGAAACTCATGATATAATGAAATATGCAAGGAATTCTTAACCAATGACCTTACTGACCTCTAGGTTATCCCAAACGGTTTATGAACCCTGGTATCCTGGGCCCGAATGGTAGCCCTCCAATACAGGTACTGGTGATCCGGCTTCTTAATCCACGTAGTCCCAAAAATGGGCAGAGTGAGCCCCTATACTCGATGGTGAATAGTCAGCCCTGTTAGACTGGATACACTACTATTAATTTTATTCTACCTTTTGGCCTGGTTTACCGTGAGAAATGCTGACACTCTGTATATGTTGTCAGCGCTTATGTTATATTTGTTTACTTGCTGATCACAATACCTTGCGAAACTCGTTTTATCATTCACAATCCAGAACACAACAGTATTAAACAAACACTTGCCTCAATTTAAGCCGTGTGATTATATTATATATATATATATATTATACACTATATATATAATATATAAGGGCTAGCCTAACGTAATGTATAGTGTTTTAAAACACTATTTATATTTTGTATAGTATGAATTGTATAAGAATCCATTAATCTACAAGCTTTGAGTATAAATAAAGCACAGGTCATACTTTTTCAAGTACTAAAATTTGATGGCGTGTTCACCACACCTTTTACAAAAATATTTCATTCTAAAAACTAGTCTCCCATTCGGAGTAAAAGCTCTTTTAAAAATCCAACACATAATGCTTAAATATTATTTTAGAGTTAGAGTGACCAACCTGTAATATCGCCTAAACTTACAGAGATGAGAGATTACTTGATGATCTTTAGCTAAATAATTGTCTAAGCTATGATCAAAAGTTTGAGTTGGACCTGATATATATTTTTATAGTTTGTAGTTAGTTTTGTTAGAGTTAAAAGGCCTTATTCACTTGTGTGGTTTTAAATTCCAAATAAAAAAGTTTTGTACTTATGTTTTTGTACTCCAAGGAATCCTTTAGCGAAGATTTAGAAAAAAATATATATATTTAAATGTCTCGTAACTAATTATTGTGATCGCAATGGATGTAAATTTATAACATAATTATAAGTGTATTTAGTTACATTTAGTTGTGTTGGTCAACTATTGCTGAAATAAAAATTGAATCCAAGTAAAAAATAATTTTCTCCCAAAAGACTGCTAGTTTTGTAGCCCTAGTTCTGAAACATTCTTATGCACTGATAAATAGGATGAAGCTATTCATAATTTTGCTCAAAAAACTTTATCGATATTGCTTGAATGTGTAGTAGGCCTACTTTTATAATCACAGTCCTTGATATACTGCTCACTTTTTACAATAAAATATCTATATTCAACACTATATTTTTCACAAACAATTTTCCTCCTATTCAAACTAAACATTCTTTGTCGGGCCATTTGTTCCGATTTGGCACACTCTACCTATTTAAAATGCATTAGTGTTACTAGTTATATTATTTGTTATTATTTTTTATTTCATTATGAAACATAATAGATAGGTAAGATAATTTATATTAATGTAATATCATAGTTTTTTTAATCGTATAGCATATATGATGGTGATGAACATGACATCTAGGTTCAGACGCCTGATGTGTAGACTATTTGTCGCTCTGGTGGCACTGTATGTTGACCTGAGTACACCGTAGGAGGTTGTTTACACGTCGTACCTGTATTGAAATGATGTGATGATATGCAGATGTGGAGACGGTGTTAGTCTTAACCTAATTTAAGCTTAATTAACCAAACCTTGGTGACCATTGGGATCATTCCTCTTAAGGGAAAATTACTCAAGATACCAACCAGGAGTCTAACCAGGGACCCCATATTCTTTTAGCTATGCGCTTAGCTAGGTACACTGACCACTACACCACGAGGCCGGTTGATGCTATAGTGATATAAAAACATATTACCAAACTTATAAGTAAAAATATAGACACAAATGTGTGTTCTTAGGCCACTACTTGACTGTTTGGTTCGGTTGCGGTACGGTATAAGCTCGGTATTTACTTTGTATGCAAAGTGGATATCGCAAACATTAAAGTTAATGGGCAGTTACACACGAGACAATAAACGCCGGTGCAGGGTTGAATTATTTCAGCGTGCCATTTTGTGGTACGCTATTCCAGTCGCAGCTTTGCATTAATTACTGATTGTAGGCCTACTTGTGTATTTTTGAAAGATTTTGCGATACGAAGTCTCTCCTCAGAACTTACGTATTCCCTCATTTTTGTATTTTGCTTTGTAATAGTTGGACTAATAACGTGAACCAATTCTTGAAAAGTGTTTTTTGACAAATTTGTAATCAGGGCCACCACAGACAGTGAAAACATGGAAAACCTGGAACAGTTAGGGAATTTGAAAATCTGGAAAATTCAGATAAACTGACCAAAAAACAGGGAAAATTAGGTATTAGCTACATTAAATCAAAACAATAGAAATTTCAATACTATATTTAGTTACCTCCTCTTCAATATTGTAAATGGGAATTGAGGTCAAGTAAACTAATTATCAAACTTGAACATATTGTGTTGCTGTGATTATTTTCTTTATATTAACCAAGGTCATATATTGCACATGTGTGCAGACTTTGTTGGGTTTAACTGAAACGGGAGATCATAAACACATTCCCTAGATAATATCCGAACAAGTATTTCATTACATTTGATTGCGGGAGTAATGAACAAAAATTAAAAAACAATTATACTTTTGATGAAATTGAAATTTGTTCAGACTCATGTCTCACTATGACTATCGAATATTTCTACCGTATTTTTAAAACATTATTATTATCATCGAATTCTAATATGGTGATCATCTCTAATACTAGGCATATGATTTTTTTTAAACAATTATATTGATTTTTTTAAATGTAAATAGTTTATTCAAAATAATGTAACAAATGCTCTAATCAAAATTGTAAGTTGTAGAACTAAGAATAACATATGAAATGCCGTGTGTTTGTAAAACTCACAACTGTGAATATTGTGTATCAATTACAGTACTTCTTAGTATTCAATTGAACAGTGTATTTACAATTGATAGCATCGATAGTCAAGTCAAACACTATTCACTATTTAATTTTTGAGCATTTTGTAGGAATGGCAAAATATATTTCGAGGGAAATGAACATGCTTTATGTGGAGGGAGATTGGCAAACCATTAAGGATAAAACTCTTAATCACACTTGGTCGTGATTTGAACCTTGACATTCCCATCACCAGGAAAAAAGCTAAAGATGAGACTGACACCTTTTTCAATGTACTCATCAGAATAAGTCACGGATAGATTATATTTGTTAAGCCATGTTGGACATTGATGGTCCATCTATACTTAGAAGCTTACAGTTATATAAACGGATAAAATATGATCAAAAAACTAATTTAATTTTCATCTAAAAAACCTGGAAAAGTCAGGTAATTTGAAAAATGAATTCTATGACCAACTTGTAGGTACAAAGACAGACATTTTCATTATCGTGTTTAATTCTCTTGCTGAAAAACAAAAATCCACAGTTAATATTTTTCTAAATAAATGGATGTCTTCATTATCGTTTGTTTTTCATCCTTAAGCACAAATAAGATTAAAAATAATATCCTCCTCATTACTAGGCGACATTTTCCTTCAATTGCTGGGAGTGCTACTGCACCAATAAGAAAACACTAATACCAGGTTACGGTTCCGTGAGAGAGCTTTGTCTGCAGCAGTATCGCTTCAGCGCGTGTCGTACTGACTACGTTCCGCAACAGAACCAACCAGTCAGGTAGCGGCCTTAATGTTGAACCGCATTTGATAAAAAATGTTATAGGGCTAGGCATTAGTCCTTTGCTTATGTAATCTTTCCTTGACCAAAAAAAAGTGACATTCATATTACTTGTGGTGCTTGTAGATTTTAGTATGGTGCTAGTTTAGTTTAATGTGGTTCTTTAATCAAACTTTCACAATCATTTATCACTTTATAAATTGAACATTTTATCAGCATGTTTATGTTTTCTTATGATAAATAATATATACGCCTTCTTGATAATGATTGTACCTTTTGACATGTTGAATAAAATATGTAATATGATAAAGTGTAAATTTGTGTAAGTTTAGTTTTAAAGGATCAATAAAAATAATAACTAAACTTAGTTATGCTGTTTACTTATAAGGTTTACACTTCAAAAAAGTGGTTGTGAAAATGTAATACCTTTATATTTAGTTAAGAAAGATAATAGATGTGTGAACTGTTTTCACTCTGACTTTTTTTTTAAGTTTTAGTTTTGAGTCAACTGTAAGTGATTTTTTTTTTAACGGTGTGTTAACAGTTTAACAAATCTTTCATGAAATTTTGCTACACAGTTTGTAAAATAAAACTTATTGCTACTGAAATATATTCAAAGATTTTGTTCCTCTAGAATTTTACTTATGTTAAAAATATGTGTATATTTTGTATCTCTAGAATTTTTCTCTATGTTTTTAACATAGAGTAAAATTCTAGAGAAACAAAATCTTTCTATATAGTTCAGTAACATTATTATACATAATTATATTTTGATAAATAAGAATGTTCAAGTGCACTGACGCAACAATTAACATGTTTTAATATAAAAATGATATAGTAAGAATAGTAGTAATAACATAAAATGATATAATAAAATTGAAAATAGTAACACAACCACAAAAATAAGCCTAGTGAGCCATCGAGACCGTTTACTTAAAGTACCGTCGGAATAAAGATGGCAGCACCTATGTGGAAGTAAGCACCTAATCATCATTTTAACATAGACTGACCAGATCTTTCGTGTTAAATTGAGCTATGCAAAAGCGAGACTGTCGATCATCAAAGGCCCTGCCATTTTTTTAAAGAAGGTCCTGCATACATTAATGACTGCAAAGTTGGTTTAAATAAATTGCAGCATATGAAAAAAAAAAACAATGTGCCAGTTCAACTAACTATAATAAAGGAAATAAGTTTATGGCAAACTTAAAATTAGCCACTATTGATTATTCGACACTGGAGCAAGTGAACATTTGTGTTACATAATGAAATTGATAACAACATTCACGAAACTATCTAAGATTTAAAAGAGCGTGATAGCTGATGGAAGGCGAACTGGGTGCGGTGAGTTATGGAACTTTGGAATTAAAATAATATAAAAATGAAGAATGGATTAAAACAGTATTGAAAAATGTAATGTATGTACCTAAAATTAGTGTGAACCTATTTTCAGTGAGGAGTGCTATGGACAGAGGCTATCAAATGGCCTTCGACATTCAATTGTGCAAAATAATGAAAGACGCCAAAGTGTCTTACATCGGCCTTAGACATAACAAGATATACAGTATATTGTGCATTTCAATTCAAATGAGAATGCAGTTATAGGTTATGGAAAGGACAATCTAGCCGAGTGGTATGAACGTCTAGGTCATCAGAATGTCGAATACGTGAAGAAGATATTGGAGAAAAATAATAGAGCGTATAAAGCAGATGGAATAAATTGTGATAGATGTCTGAAAAGAAAAATTATTAGCAATCCACCATCCAAGCGGAGTGAAACGTCAACTCGGACCTGCGAACTGGTACACATGGATGTGTGTAGACCATGGAAAAACCATCGCTCGGCGGTTCAAAGTAGTTTCTATTTATAAAAGACGATTATTCTGGCTTCATATATGTGTAATTCTTACACGGTAAACGTGGAGTGGTAAAATTTTTAAAACAATTTCTAAACCTAGATGACAAGGCACGGGAAACCGAGTGAAAATAGACAAACAGATAATGGAATAGTGTGTGTAGGGATATTTGATGAGAAAGGTATTCGACACCAGACATCTATGGTGTATACTCCTGGCAAAATGGAAAGTGGAGGAGAATTGTCGTACCATTTTGGAAACCTCAAGGTCTATGCTAATGGCTAGAAACATGAATAAAAATCTATGGGCTTAAGTGGTTAACATGGCTAAATTTGTGCTAAACAGAACAGGAAAAATATTTAATACACGTGTATTGAGAGTGATCAAGACGCATATTGAGCCTGCCAGGATCCAAACATGGGACGTCTGGTGAGAATTAGCAGTTAAATATTTAAAATATACGGCTATTGATTACGCTAGTAAGGCTGGTATGTTTAAAACCTAAATTAGAGGATACCCTTTAATTTTCGTAAAGGGAGAATGAGAAAACATTGATTAAAAATCGCCTTGAGTGCACCCATTTAGTATTCAAGCCCCAACCTCCCCACCCTATCGTGTCCATTAATGTGTGTTTTTAATACTATTTGTAGCTTGTGGTATTCTTAAACATATTTACTATAAGCAAACTCATGTTTGCTCCCATAGTCAATATTATTTTAAACCGATATTATATTAATATAAATACACCCTATCACTAAAATTGCATTAGATAATATTTTGAGTTCTTGACATTTACTTACATTAAGTTTCCAAATAGCTTGGAATTGAAAAATAAATAATTTAAATCCAATATAATGTGAAATGTTTCATATCTCAACTTTGGATGGTTTTTGTTTGGGAATTGGGTGCTTTGTCGCCGAAATGAATTGAAGTGCAAGCGAACGCTCCTTCTCAGTGTTTGCTATCAGACGGAGGTTAATGAAAGGTAACGTAATGGATTTGGGTGTGGCCTCCACTACCCTTTTAAATTTACTGTCATCATTGTGCAGATAACAACAGGCACCCTGGCGGCTTTTTCTAAAATTAACTTGCCATTGCGTGTCCTACCACAAGCACGATAAGCTCGGAACAGTCCACCTTAGGGGTTTTGAGGATTAAATAACAGATACCGTCTTTCGAAATCATGGCTTACAAAGGAAAAATATATGATCTTATATTATGTACTTCCTCTAAGGTTTGGGAGCTAAAAAAGAAATTTATATATATTTTTTGCACTTTTTAATAAAAAAATAAAGCTGTATAGGCCTATAACATGTTAATTTTTCACCACGTCTTACTTCCAGTCCATACCATCCACAGCCAATTACACTAAATTGATAGGGCTGAGGAAGCTAGAAATGAGGTGTTGTGTACCAGAATTTGCGTAGTGGGAGAGTGGAAAACAATTTAAGAAAAAGCACCTCCAAGAGCGTCATCCAGGTTTCAAACCCTGACCTCTCTGTCCCAATTGAGCGAGCCCACCCACGCAGGTGTATCCTTTAAGTAAGTGATTATCTTGCCAAATACCTCCTTTACCTTTGACAAGACGTGTATTATCACAACTTGTGAATGTGAGGAATGCCAGGCCTCCACAGTGGTTCGGATTCCACGCTAAACTAGGCCCTACATTTAATCTTACAAACACCCTAACATTAAACATTAGCGTAAGTGCGTATAGCCCGAATGGTAGTAGGACGCGGTGCTATATTATTATATATTATTATATATTATTATTATTATATTTTTATATAATAATAATATAATAATAAGTGACTCTTGAACCTGTTTTAAACAAGACTCATTGGTAAGCATGAGGCTTTGTGTTAACCATCTCTCTAAGTGAGAGACAAGTTCGAATCCTTTTTGAATCAAAATGTCCTCATGTGTCGTTAAATTAGGTGAGTTAGGCCTATGAGCTATTAAAAAGTTGTTTTCCGCTAACAAGACTGATTGCGATAAACATAAAAAAAAAAAAATCAAAGGAAACTAAGGTGCTGAATACTTTCTAGCTCCATAGTTTGGACCTAAATGTTTTTGTTGTGAAACATTAGTTTTTCCCTATTCTCTTAACATCAGAATGCTAATGGGCCTATTTTACTCTAAAACTCTCGTTTGTTTATGCGTTTTCATTGGATCTGTTTATAAGGAGTCATTTATAGACATATATTACTATAGCGTTAATTTATATCACAATCTGTCAAATACTCTGTTTTAGTTCAATCTGACCAACTGTAAGATGGGTGCCTGCCCAGGGAAGATTTAGTCTAAGGTGCATTCAACCTAGAGAATCAATTAATTTAATTATAATTTACAAAATTAGGCTTATCTCTTTTATGTGACTAAAATCAAGACAGATTTTATTTTGCATCATCAAATGTATTCCAAAAACATCCCTCTTTTTCATTAAAATATCATACTGTATTGTTTTGGTCACTTCACAATCAAAATGTTACTGCGCAATATTAACACGTATACAACTATACAGTAAGGGTATAAGCTATAAATAAATGGCCATTTTATACTTTTTTCGTACTATTGTTAAGGTAAAGTAATCAATGTATGAGGCTGAAATTTAGTTTAACTAAGGGGTGTAAAGAGTTGAACATTATAATATTAATATAACCAATTTATTTACATCCATTACTGTTTCCAGTCTATGGTCCGGGTCAGTTTTTTATTCATGCCATATATTTTCCACTACCTGTTTGTTAGGTCTGTCATAGCTTCATATGCTTATATGCTAAAATAAGATTAGTAAAGGCAAAACATCCCATCCCCGGCCGTCAATTTATCAAGTTGAAAGGGTAAACCGATATGTTCATCAATGATAAATTTTTGGCCAGGCCGGGAATCAAGCCCAAGACCCCTAGCTCAGTAGATAGACACGCTACCTATTGAGCCAAGTTGTTAAACTAAGCTAATTAATACTAATATATATTAAATAGAATTCGCCCGTGGCTTTGCTCGCATTAATTAACACATCAAAACTTTCGACAATTTCCAATACTAGAAAAGGTTGAAATTTATTCAATAACAGTGTTTCATGTGGGTAAGAAGATTCGCGAATAAATAGAGACTTACCCCCCCCTCCTCTCTCAACCATACCACAGCTAATATCACTTGCCATCTTCTGTACTCGCAATACAATCAGCGACAAATGTTCACTGCTTGCACCCAGTTTTGCCGGTACTACTTTGCTTTGTGATGAGATACGTGATGGTATACACCAGTAGCTTACCACCTTTCTCTGAAATATAAGGATTACAACAGAAGGAGTTCTGTTTCGGTCCAATAAGTATTTCTTAGCTTACTGGCAACAAACAAAGAGAAAAACATTCTAATAATGATTAATTTGGTATCCTTATCGTTTACACTAGCCAGAAAAAGGAAAATTCAAAATTTGAATAAGCATAAAAACCTTAAAGTTTTATTATATGTATAGATTTACTATATAAGGCGAAAAAAGTCATATAAATTGAAAAACTCACTCTATAGTAAGCGCCCTATCAAACCAAATAAAATAGTGCTGTTGGTTTAGTACCCAGAAACAAAACTAAAATAAACATAATTCACAAGAAACAGCATAAAATTATTGGAAACAGACCTAAATTTAAGATACAAATGCAAGCGCTCTTACAGTGGCTTTTAAGTGGATGAATTGTTGCAAAGCACACAAAAATAAATAACTTAAATTTACTATAAAAATAAATAAAAAATAAACAAACATTACATGTAAAACCATAAAATCAATTGAAAATACCTAAAACTAAGAAGCAAATTTAAGTACAGTACACAAAAAATGGCTGTCTCCGTCGAGCCTTTATTACAATGAACATCAAAATAAATAATTTAAATTAACAAATAAACAAAATTAAATACGCATAGTGTATAAGCCAAATTATAAAATGGCTTAGAAATACTTAAATTTAAGATGCAAATGCAAGCATGCTAACAGTGGTTCTCTTACGTGAGCACATTGTTTCAAGATGTTACAACATTCGTAACTCTTTTCTTGAATTGATTGATATTCCAAACTCTCCCGCTGTTCACTTTCTCTTTCACCATACACCAAAACCAGAAGTAACAGGGCGTCAGATCACTGGAGTAGGAAACGTAATTTCAAAGGCACACATCTTCCTAACCATCTTCGTGGAAATGTGTTAGCTAGAAAATTGCGAGTACTACGACAAAATACGCAGGTGCAACGTCATGTTGAAAATATCCCACGAGCGTTTTAACAGTGGAAATTCATCGATGGCGTGTAACTGCAACGTAAGCAAGTTGTATTTGGAATTCACTGTTGGCCTGTAAAAAAAAAAAAAAGGTCCAAATCACCAGCTGTGGTATCAGCAAACCAGACAATCACCTTTAAGGAGGCACGTTCGTCCTCAAGGACTACGCGTGGATTTTCAGTATCTCAAAATATTTTGTTGTCTCGGTTCACATTCCCTCTAATGTGAAAAGTGGCTTCATCACTGAAGGCCATAGATACACAATTTCTGGTTAGATGCTTGTAATGTATACTAAAATTTGACAACATTCCACACAAACAATTTTCAATCTTCTGTCACTGCTTGAACGAGTTGGATATGGTACGGGCAAATTCAGAGGTCCTGCTTTGAAATTCACCATACAGCTTTCTGTGAAATCCCTGTTTTCAAACTGCATCGTTCGGTGGACTTTTCTGGAAAGTTCAGAATTGATTGCTGAACAATGGTGGTGTTCATTTAATTTCTACCTAGTCTGGTACGTATGGAGGAGTTACATTTGTAGTTGTACGCAACTAAGCCAGTCTGAACAAACTTTTCGTATATACGATAAATCGTTAAACGGCTTGATAGGTTTCGTTAAAATTGTTCTTGGAACTTCATTCGAACTATGGTTAGAGAACGACAAACTTTAATCAAGCTTGCGGCCACTCTTATTTCTTTAGTTAACCTTTCTCTCGTTATATATGAGAAAAAAATAAAATAAAATTTAAATGTTCATTCCATATAAGTGTTAACATAATTTTGACATACCTGTATATACTGTACATATAACTCGAAAGTGTTGTAAGGGGATGGAATAAAAAGTATAATATTTTTTAACTTTAATTTTCACTAGAGATAGTCGAACATTTAGTTAGTTTTAAAATTATACAATTATTTTTATCAAACTAAAGTGTATTTACTATAATTATTTCAGATTCTTTTATAAAATGGTTAAAAATATATTAGCTATGAATCTATCGACTTATGTGCCGTGTATTTAATAATATAAGCGTTTAGCTAAATCTTACAGTAAACAAATATTTACAAGTGATTGGAGATTAATAAAAAAATTGTTTCATATTACTGTCATTGACTAAAAATTTACGGTTTTTATGTATGAAAGATCTATTCAAACAAACAAATATTATAGTTACAGTTACAGAAAATATTAATATTTTAAAACTTTATTTATCAACTTAGAGCAGTGGTTTCGAAACTGTGGTTCGCGAACTCCCCGGGGGTTCGCGAAATCTTCCAAGGGGTTCGCCAAAATATTTATGTAATGGCGGATTTTTGCAGCACTTTGTGAGGAAAGGGGAAGCATTTACAACTGTTTATCGTCTCACACTGAGGTTAGGTGTTATCTCGAGGTAGAACTCTTACAAGATTGTTTGAACTTAAACACGAAGTTTTTTTTTCCTACCAACCATCCCTTTCACAAAGCAAAGTGCATGCAAGATCAAATGGGGCTCCAGGCTTTAAGATGGGGTGGTAGTGAGCGTGAGTTTAGAGCAGTATTTTCGAAGTTTTATATCATAAACATATATTTGACCAAAATAAATCAAATATTTCTTCTATAGAATCATAGAGTTTAGTTTTCCGCACATGCCAATCTCAACAGTTCTTTAATATCTGTCAATGGTGTCCTGGAATTTAGTGACAACTTTTTCTATGCATTTAAAAAGTTTGTCACCAAATGCCACTATACTCATGAGAGATATTCAAGAACTCTTGAGATTAGCATGTGCAGGAAGCTAAACTCTATGTTTCTATAGAAGAAATATTTGATTTATTTTGGCCAAAAAATTTTTATGCTATAAAAACTGCAAAATTAATGCACTAAACTGGCGCTCACTACCCACCCACCTTAACCTATTTGGTAGACATTTTCTCGAAAATGAACAGCTTGAATCTAACTCTTCAGGGGTCAAATATTAACGTTTTTACTGTGCAAGACTGTATCGAGTCGTTCATAAAAAAATCTTTTGGGAAACGTGTTTAGTTAGCAATCAAACGGAGTGCTTTGATACCCTTAACAACTTAATGGTAGAAAATCAGATTTCTTTGGATGAAAATGTTAAGAACATGGTTATAGAACACTTGAAGGGACTTGGGGAAAACCTTCAGAGGATATTTACCAGCCATGTCCAATAATAACAATTGGATTCGCTATCCCCTGGAGGAGACAGCTGTTTTGAAATCCTCCACATAAAGCGTGAGTGGTTTTGAACTAAATAAAAGCTATAAATCATTGTCATTAATTGATTTCTGGTTAGGTTTAAAGAAGGAATTCCCAGTGTTAGCGAATAAAGCTATTACAGCTTTGTTACTATTTTCTTCTACGTATTTGAACGAGACATATTTTTCTTCATATGATTATTTAGAAAATACATACAGAAGAAGGCTCAATGTTGAAAGTGACTTGAGACTTTATTTAACGTCTGTGGTTCCTGACTTTAAATCTCTGTGCCATCCAAAGCAATCGCATCCTTCTCATTAAGTCACTTGAAAAAGTGAGTAGCTGTTAAAACTTGTAAACAATTTTGAAACTTAAATCGGCATGGAATTTTGTGACTAAAGGAGGGTATTTAAGTTATGTCAAAGCAACAATTTCCAGTACCACTTCAAAAAAACATGTGACATGTGATAATATTGTGACAGTAAAGATATGAATATGTTACTACAGTACTTTGCTTATTTAATATCACTTTTAAATTTTAAAACAAATGTATATTTATTTAAACTCTTAAGTGGTTTCAATATTATTTCATTATATTTGGTAGGTTATCCCAAAGTACCTAATGGAGCTATAATAGGTTTATTTAAAGGTATTAAACATTTTGATTACAATTAATAAATAGATTTCATAAAAATTAGGTATAAAATCAAGTTCTTGGAAATGGATATTTACCAGGGGGTTCGTCCAACTCAGAAGTTTGTAAAAGGGGTTCACGAGTCAAGAAAGTTTGGGAATCGATTACTTAGCCCATTTATTTCCAGAACTATTTTTTTTGAGTAAATGTCTTAATATTCATTTGTATGGTTATAACAGGATATAATTACAATAATATAACTTCAGATATTTTTATGGCACCATTTTGAAATAATGACATGCCCCATTAATGGGCCGGTGGGATAGAAAGGGTAGAGGTTAATAATGAATTTTAAAGGTGAATAAAATAGTTGTAAAATATTAATTTTATTAAAATTAGTGATTAAAACACTACTACAAAATGATTATTTACTATTACAATTATAATTTTGGTCATATTGAGTTGGAAAATTGCAATATTATGCTTCATTAGCAGTCTTTCAGCGAGAATGAAACATATCCGAGTAATGTACATGACATCCAACATTGCATTTCTTGCATTTCATTGTTGTATTTTTATGACACTCCCCACATCGAATTTGCGTCATGCTCTTTACATTCACATAATTGAGCACATCAAGTCGTATGTCATCACACACTCGTTTTTTCAAACGTTTTGGTGATGGTCCTGGAGCTACTCTTATGCTGTACTTAGATAGATAGGTTTGTACAATGAATCGAGTGAAGCCTAGTAGATCTAGTTTATCTTCCTTTCCTTTGGATGTCAAACAATACAACTGCCAAGAGTTGTTCACAGAGGCATTGAGAGGAAACATGATCATCTGCCAATACCACTTCTTCATGCGTACATTTACTCGGTAAGTCGAGATGTTTTGGTCGAGTCTGTCTACTCCTCCCATATAACAATTATAGTTGATAATACAGGCAGGCTGGTCAATTTGAATTCTTTTCTTTTCTTTGTGGCTCCATCTCCTTGCTTTACCAATTGGTTTAGCCCCTAGAAGAGTAGAAGCAACCGTTACAATATTGTTGTCATGGTATCTTATCAAAGTTATTCCACTATCTGTATCTGTCAGCTGGGAGTAAGAACCTCTTACTTTTTTCTTCAGAGTAGATGCTTCTTCCAAGGATGCTTTCTCAATTCTATTCGAACGAATAGTGCCAGTGCAGTAGTGGCCTTTACTCTTTAGTTCCTCTAGTAGACGAACAGAAGTAAAGAAATTATCTATATATATGCTGTACTGTCCACGTGGAAGTTTGTCAACTAAGTCAATAACAACAGATCCTCCAACTCCTAGATCGGGATGTGTATTCCCTGTAGATGTACCTTGATAGGGCTCCCCTTGAACTAAATAGCCAAGGTGACTACAAAGACACCACACTTTGTAGCCAAAAGGGATTGGTTTACCATGGATGTGTTGTTTAGCACCATGGCGACCGTAATATGGCACCATTGCTTCATCAGTTGATACATTTGCATCTTTAGGGAAAGCATGTAACCACCTCTTATTTAGTAACAACCAGAGCGGATGAACTTTACCAAATTTGTCATTCTCATCTAGTGTTAAATTAACACATACATATAAATATTTCAAAATGTCTTCAAAAGTATTTCTTGACATTGCTTTTGAGACTGCTTCATTATGAGTATCACTTGAAGTTTCCCAATACATTCGATACTTTGGTTACACTGCAATATCCACTCAACAAGAGGATTCCTAAAAACACTTTGATTTCATTGATAGTTACCTTGAATTTTATATTACATTTCTGAAAAGCATAGTTGTTTGAACAATTAACTATGAGTTCTAGTACTTCATTGTCAAAAAACATTTCAAAAAATCTCTACAGGACTATAATTATTTTGAAGCCATTCAGGCTGTTCCCAAGTTGGTACTGGTGCATAAAGGCAAGTCCATATCTTGCCACTTTCGGCAAGGAGTTTTAGTTTTTATTCTATTAGACTTATTTTCATTATCTGGTGTGTTAACATTTCCTACGTATTCTTCTGGAATATCTTCTTCACCCATAATTGTACTAACAATACCTATGTATTGAAGGTGCTTGGCGTGCAACTCTGCTATAGCACAAGTTGATTACCACTGAGATGATTGATGTATGGGTTGATAAATTCTTCATCTTCACTGTTTTCATCACTAAGTAAGGGGTTTTCAGGAGGACCCATGAAGACCTTTGCCTCTAATATGTTTCTCATCATCATCCAAAATTGAAATTATTTCATCTAAAGTTAACCTGAAATCCAAAAATAAAAAGATAAAAACTTAGTAACCAACTACTCATTCATTCCCACCGCCCCTATATTGGGGCATCAATGTATTTGTTACTATTTACAGAGTAACGTTTTATTTATTGGTGATATTACTATTAAGCACAATAAATCAACTAATAATAAAGTGGAAACAAACAATAAATAACTATAAAGTAAGAAATACAGTGACAATAGACTAACGTTTTCTTTGTTGACATGATGTCCTCAATAAGCTGTTTCAAAAACTTCAACACTTTTTTTTAATAATTTTGTTATGATTAAATAACTGCTACCAAAAGTTTGAACTATCGCTAACCTAGTAATTCAAAGTGAGAAATTTTCTGAACAACCAAATAGATAGATAGAAAAAAAAAAATTTCACCGCCCCAATACTGGCGATGGGAATAAATGAGTTCGAGTAACATAGTTATATATTTGAATAAAATAAGAAATAATACAGCTTATATGACATGATATATATAAACCTCCTCTTTGGTCTGGTGATCATAGTTCCTGGTTAAAGATTCAGAGGACCCAAGTTCAATCCCCAGTCCTTTAAAATTTATCGATAAGGCAGTGGCTCTGGAACGGTTTCAAACTCAGACTGTGAGGACAATTAAGGAGCTACTTGAATAAAGAAGTCACATCTCCAATTTAGAATACTGAGATCAACGGTTGGAAGGCTTGTTGTGTTGACCACATGAAAGCCTCCATCCACAAATGTTGGCACCTAACGGAGACAGTTGCTCGGTTGGTATAACTTGCTTGTGGGCTCACATCATGCGGTTCTGTTATCTATTTAGAAATAGAGTTATAGACACACTAATACGCCCAAACATTTTATAGATCTTTTTACCACAAGGCTAACAATAAGGTGACCTGGACCTAAGATGGAGATTGTGTTTACCTGTAACTAGAGCACCCTAGGGGTGTGCTGACGTCAGGGGGGAAGGGGTCGGTGTGACAAGGCGCCGTCACGCCCAGCCATTAACCTGGTTGGTCACGTGACTAGCGATCACGTTGTGCAAACTTGCCCCACCCCAGCGAGAGCGAAGTAGGCAATTACCGGCAGCCGGAAGTGGCTGATGGAGCGTGCTAAAACTAACATCTCTCCCCCACCCTGGCAACACTTGCAGAACCTCCCTGCCCCCTACGGAGTGAACTGTGGACTTCCTCTCAGGAGGTCACAATAGAAACACTGGGTTGCCTTTAGTAACAATACTAGTCGATTTAGAAAGGCTACTTTTTTCTTTTAAAGCATTAGTTATCAAACCTTTCCACTAAAGGAGCAGATCAATATTATTTGTTACGTACGAGGGACCGACAAGGGACAGCCTATTGGATCAAACCCAGATGCCTCCATAATGGACCTAAATAATTGGTTGAATATGGATTATGGCATTTTTCCCTACCCAAAGATATTCTTTTTTCCAACACTTCTATCTATGCTGCCAGGATTCAACAGAAAATTGAACGTATGCCAAATATTGAGATTAACGTAATAACGTGTCTTAATGTGTGGTAAAGGAGTATTTAGTGCATACTTTGATATAATTATAAACCCACTTTGTCAATATATTTTGCTATAAACTATGTTTTCCTCCCTTAAATATCTTCAGGGATAAATATTAGCATCAATTAAATGTAAAGTGGTTATATTTATGATTGCAATCAGTTGTTTTTAATAAGTAGTCGTAAAATAAAGGGGACTGAAGTTTAGGCTACACGTCTGGAAGATAAGGTTAATTTAGCTTTGTTAAATTAATAACATTGTGAATTAATATTAAATACAAATTTGACATTGATAGACTGTTCTTAACTTGAATAGATTTTCTCCAAAAATTCGGGACATAATAATTTCCCTCCTGAGTTTCGGGAACGTTTATTTCCCCGAATTTTCTCCAGAAGGCCTACATTTATTGATAGTTTAGTATTACTAGGCAAATAAAAAATATTTATAAATAGGTTGACATTAGTCACTTTCAGCCAATGTTTGAAATAAAGAAACTTCTGCTGCTATAGCATACACTTCCACCGTAGATGAGTTATAGCTCTATTCCACATAATAGTTAACATTACAAGTTATAAATTTTAGTAATCTATACTTAGGTACAAAGTAATTATTATTTCTCTATTAAATGTGAAAGAAAATTTAAATATATTAAATTTGATATACTTCTCTAAGTAATGTTTAATGGACTAGATGATGAAAATAAATTAGGCCTAATCATGGTCAATATTGATCGCTTAGACGTGTCAAATTTCGATGACTAAAGTAAAGTCGTAAAGTTAGTTTTCTTGAGTTTAAAAACGTGTCGGGGAGGGGGGCGGGGGGAGATCTGTTAGTGTTTCATAGCTTCCCATAAGATGGTCCTCAAAAACTAAAAGCCCCAATTTTGGTACTTACGAAGTTAATTGGACAAATTACAACTAAGAGCAAAATTTCCCTAATCTATTTTTTAAAATGTTGCCTTTTAATTTCACTAAGTGTGTAGATGCTTGTTTATAAATGTGACCTAGCTAGTAATCATCTGCAAGGTTATTAATCTGAAATAGTTGTTTGGTAGAGTCCATAACAAACCAACCATTGTTCATAGGTCAGTGTTGTGGAATAACAGGGCGGGACCAAGTTATGTGGAAGTAATGAGGCTCATATCCTCACTAGACAAATTGTTCAGCAGACAAACTCTGCGAAATTTATCATGTTGTGTTAGTCACTTGTTAAAAGGATTTTATTTTTGTCTGTTAGGGTTGTCAAGTATTTAGATATATCATTTTTGTGTCTCTGGTTCGAACTCATATGCAAGTTGTTGAAATTAATCAAGTATTTTTCAGCTATTCTAATAGTGTATATTATGTTGCAAAAGATGGGTGTCTAGTGTATAATATTCTTAGTAAAGTAAAGCTATGTATTGGATAATAATTTATTTTATTTCGTTGTTGAATTAAAATTAGGCTTGTTTGTTTTCGATTTCTGCACTGCGTCTAACTAACTTTCCAAGCACACAATTAGTGTCCAGGAAAATATTATATAATTTTTTAGAGGCAATATAACCGATTTTGTGTGTAAAGATTGGGAACTAGCGTTTGGATCGTGATCCCATTGACGCGCGTTGTTAGGATCAAGATTCACATGATAAATGTGCCACTTCAAGCAGTCAAATATTATTTTAAATAATGATAAGATTAATGATATATAAAAAATAAGATTAAAGAAAACATTCTAAAAATATTTAGTAAAGAATAGCGGTGGATCAAAGATTTTCGTGATAAGGGGGGTGAGGCCCAAATTTTCGTAATAAGGGCGTATCCAGAATTGTTGTAAAGTGTGTGTGTGTGTGGGGGGGGGGGGGGTGCTCTCAAGGGACCAGGCAGGGAGGTACCCCCCTCGAAATATTCTAACGGAAAGATCCTTCAAAATTTGAAAGAAATTTGAGATTGATTTAAAAATAAATTAGAATTTAAAAATTCATACATGTTCACTATTTAGTTATGTATGTGTTAATTTTTGTTAGTTAAATTAGGTGTTAAAAATGTAAATCATTATTGACTGTGATTAAAACGCGAAGAAACCGGCTAGTGAGATATTACGTGACAGTACAACTAGTATTGAATATAACATAGATTTAATTGGTTTAATTTCTGTGATTATTATTGCTAATACTAACTAAAATTTCTTGAAGGAGGAAACGCGCACCCCCCGTACCCCCTCTGGATCTACCACTGGTTAAGATTATATATATAATGAAGGAAATTATTTCAACTAGTTTGTTACACACTAAGCTGTGACAAAAAGTCTGTGAAATTTTATTCGAAGTTTAATATAACTAAATCTTTAACAATTTATCAATAAGTATTTTAAACTTGGTTTAGACTTTAGAGAATAAAGTATTAAACTGGTGAGATGTGTAAAATTGTAATAATTCTAATGAAACATTATTATGTTGTGAAACCGTTTTACAAAATTAAATTCAAATATTTGTTTTCAAGAATTGCAGTTAAATTTGAAAATAGTTTATTAATAAATTAAATTTAATATAGTTTTTTTTAACAATTGCTTTAAGTTTCAAAGCTAATAACAATTTGAATATGTTCTAAGTTTGTAATTTACCGTATTTAAATGTAATTCTACAATAAATGTTATTGACCCAAATTATTAATAATCCGAGCCAGTGCCTTTCAAAATTAGTTCTTCAAGTACCTCTTAAGAATATTTAGATAACGTTTGAATCCCTTTATATAATTTATATATATATATAACATAAATAGGGGCCTATATATACTAGATGGTTTGTCCGTTCTTCGCATGGGAATATATAAGTAGCTTTGTTCTTTTTATACATAGAATATAAAATAAACCACACAAATAAGTAACCAAAGCTTAAATTATTTAAAATATTAATCCCTTATTGGTTTAAATTAAATGGCTTAACAAGAAAAGAAAAATAGGCATGATGACTAAAACTGATTGTCAAAAGAGGGATATAATATAAAAAATGTTTATATTTTCCTAAAATCTATCGTAAGGAGGGGGAAGTGGACTTTCACCACTTGATTTTGATTTATTTGTCTTGTTTTTATTATTTATTTTTGACGTGAATACGTCTTTAAATTGGCAATCCATAAAAACCTAATGATAACAAAATCGGGGGATACAGTTTGGTGTTGTAGTTTCGAATCTTTCCTCTGCATCCAAAATTAAATTATACCACTGGATAGCTAAAGGATCAAAAAATTCATTACAATAAGCGAGAACAGTCACGCATCGCGCGCGGTGGAGGGGGAAGCGCCGCCATTTTGAGGTTTGAGAAGGGGGGGTATTAGCTTAGAGAGAAAAAAATAGGATTGTGAGGGGGTTAAAGAGAGACAGTTAAAGAGAGAGTGTTTGAGAGAAAGAGTTAGAGGGAGAAATTGAGAAAGCGAGTTTAAGAGATTGAGAGTGTGTTTGAGAAGGAGAGTGGGTTTGAAAGATAGTTAGTTTGAGATAAAGAGAGTTAGATATCGGGAGTGAAAGTGAGAAAGTTTGAGATAGTGAGATTGAGAAAGAGTTTAAGAGAGAGAGTTTGAGAGAAAAAAGAGAGTTTGAAATAGAAGAAATTTGAGAGAGAGGGCGTTTGTGAGAGAGCATTCAAGAGATATAACGTTCGAAAGAGAGGTCGTTTTAGAGAGAGTGAGTGAGCATTTGAGAGTAAGAAAGTGTTTGAGAGAAAGAGCGTTTTAGAGAGAGCTCAATATATAGAGTATAGTAAAGATAATAATGTGAGAGAAATTGTGTGATAAATAGCTTATGTGAGGGTAAAGAGTGTATGAGAGATAAAGTGTGAGAGAGAGAATGAGAAAAGATTATATCATAGTAAGTGGTTTATAGAGTGAGTGTGTGTATGTGTGAGGGCAGAGAGTGTGAGAGTCTGATAAAGATAGGGAGAGAATGTGAAAATATAGATGTGGTACTCAAATATTACAGTACTTTGAAATATCATTCCCTCAAAATTAAGTATCAACATGGAAATATACGGTAATTGAACTTACTATATTTGTAAGAATGTGAAAAGATAGATGTGGTACACAAAACATTACTTTTAAATATCATATCCTCTAAATTAAGCGGTAAAATGAAAACATAGCTTAACTTATATATTTTTATTTTGTTACTATTTGCTAAAATCAACATCAAAACCATTATTTGAAAAAAAAAATGAACACCAAAACTCATGCTTAGATGGTTAAAATGGATATTTTTTTAAAAAACTTTTTCAAGATAATCTTATCGTTTTTGAGCTTAAAACACATAACAAAACATATTTAAACATAATTTTATCACGCGTGAAACAAAACGTAGATCATATTTTCATGAACTTAACAACTTAACCTTATAATTTTCGAATTATTTTTAATATTATTGATTTTAATGCGAATTGATGATAACCACATTCCAATAAAAATAAATGTTTCCCCAGTTTAGGCATCTCAATTTAAATATGTTATGACCAGCATCCAAAGACAAATATTCATCCAAAGAGAAAATGTTGATGTGCTTCGACCAACATATAAAGATTAAGTCATTATGTTATATGTTATTTAAGAATTACAGCCATGCAGTAAATAACGTTTTCTATGGTGACTAAACAAAAATGAAAAACTAAAAATTATCTGTGAAAATTGGGTTTTCGTGGAAAATTACTATTTTTCCCGACATCCTGGACTATTAACCTTTAAAACGAGCGGTCGTTTGTCAAAATCAGTTACTTATTTCCTCTTAATTTCTATTACCTGAAAAGGGGTTAATGAACTATATATAAGATTAACAGCCCATTAAATATATAAAAAAACACATTTTGGTAACAATCCTTTCAATTTCCTTTATTATAGTACTGGAGACAGTCGTGAGATCTATGATAGGCCAGCACTGAAAAATACAAAAGTACCTATTAAGCACGTATAATATCAGAAAATAAAATAAAATAAATAATCATAGTTTTATTTTATTTATTTGAGGTAATTAACGTTCACTTTCTGAACCGACTAATTATATCAACACAAGAGAATTTACATGAGAGAAAGAGCCACAATATTTGCCCGAAAAGTATTTACACACTTCCAGGGTTCTTTTACATGCCACAATCGACATGGTACTGACGGCTTTACCTTACTTCCCCTTCGAAGTAAGTTGTGCTACGGATTTTTAACGCTCAAGAAAAATCCGTTTACTCCAGCTGGGTTTGAACGCACGAACCTCAGGCCTGGGCGAGCAATTTACCACAAGACCACCGAGGTTAACTAATCCTTGTCAAATAAGGATACATACTAACGAAAATTAAGAAAAAGGAAATAATATAATAATAATATTTAGCACCGCGTCTTACTACCCGTTCGGGTTATACGCTTAAGTACTAATTACTCTAATGGATTAGGAATTGGGAAGGTTGAATTTAAAGGAAGTGAACCCCATTGGCGTGGAAGGAAAGTGGAAAACCATTAGGAAAAACACCTTCAGTTCACCCGACCGAGATTCGAACCTCGATTTCCCCGTCCTCAGTGATCGAGCTCAACACGAATAGCGCGTTAGCCAACTACGCCACTGAGGCGGGTGAAATAATATAATAAATGATAAAATTAATATAGTAAACAAATAACTAAATAGTAGTAAAAGCGCAAGTATTTAAAAAGCAGTAACAATAATAAACAAATAAAGCTTAGTAATGTAAATTAAAATATTTGAGGCAGAACCTCTGCGGTATAAATTAGCCTAGACAAATAAAGCATAGTAATGTCAATTTAAATATTTGAGGCCTTTACAGGGTAAATTAGTGATAAGGGAGGTCCTTAAATAACTCGCTGAGTTTGGCTTTTCTTTTATGATAAAAGTTGAATTCAACCAAATCTAGAATGGGCGTTATGGATACAACGGTTATAGGGCTCATGTAAGAGTTATTGAGAGAAAATCATTTTCTATTACGAGAGAACCGAGAATGGGACATGCATACCTACATGATCAAGGGCAAATTTATAAAAAAAAAAGTTGCTATTTCAAATATTAAAAACATAAAAGACATCACAATAAGTCTATCCGAGAAGAGAGTTTGGGGCATTAAGAGGTTTCGAATTCTTTCATAATCATAGCACATCCGGTTAGTAAGAAATGTAGCACGCATGTATATAAATAATGTAAATGGACTAACTAGTATATAAAAACATACTTAATAAACTTGTTTGAATAAAAAGTGAAACAGATATATATATAATTCATTTATTTGAGGCAAATTCATAAAATAATATTCACTTACACATCCTTTCTCCATTAAAAATAACTGCATAGGAAAGGAAAAGCCACATAAATTATAATAACGTAAACCACTCAGTGTTACTAATTGTTTACATATTTTATTGAAGTCACTAGTCAGAAAACCCATTACACACAAGAATGGCAATTCTTCTCCCGTAAAGTTAGGCCTGGATTACCTTAGAGCTTAAAGATTGTCTCAGCATGTGATCTCAAAATTATTTATATAAATATAGTAGAGCTCACTTACATGGCAGGGAGATTACAGTGTAAAGCTTTGTAAAGTTCGTCAACACAAACTCTTGGGGAATGTGAGGAGAAGACGAGGAACATTTCTGACCCTCTTCAACTACAATTTTGAAAAAAGAATTATAAATGTATGTCTTCATTACTTAAAATTGTCAAGCTGATGGTGACAGGCTATACTACAAGTGTTTTGAACATCCATGGGAAATATAAGGGGGTGCTTAAGGTAGACCAAGCCCCCACACTAGAGAAACAGGGGTGCCTTGAGCCAGCCCGCCCGCCCCCCTCCCCCTGTTCTGGAGACCCTGACTAGAGTTCATGTAAATGCAAAGTTAGCAATACATTTAAATATTGGCTCAACATGTAATTACTAAATTACACTTTTCAAACCAATAATGTAAAATATAAGAGCCGAAGAGAAACAATAGGAACTCTCGTAACACACGCTAAGCAATCTTCTTTTGTTTTTCGACGTGAACAAACATGGGCGTCACCCATGTGTTTTGTATCATCATTTGCCCAACCGAGTGAGTCATTGGTGTCATTAGGAACCAGCCATTGGGAAATGATGCATTATAAATTAAATAAGTGCTGTCCAAGAAGATGGCAACGAAATACAAATTCTGGCCCATTGCAATTTTAGCCGAGGAAAGCTGAGAGTGATAAGAATTAACAAATATGGTTTTTCAATGTTTATTGGATTATCTGGAGTTGATTATTCAGCTATAAGAAATGTTTAAATACATTATTTGCTTAGTCTTTGAATTATTAGGTAAAATTGGCTGTTTTAATAAACAGCTACAATATAGATTAAAGAAACTATTGTAAAATTAAGGTTTATTATTGTTATTATTATTATTATTATTATTAGCACCGCGTCTTACTACCCGTTCGGGTTATACGCACTTACGCTAATGTGAAATGGTAGGGTGATTGTGAGATGAAATGGAGGACCTACAGTTTAACGTGGAATCCGAACCACGGTGGAGGCCTGGCATTCCTCACATTCACAAGTTGTGATTAATACACGTCTTGTCAGAGGTGAAGGAAGGGCTTGGCAATCAGATAAATCTGTGCCGGGACCGAGGATTGAACCCCGGACCCCCAGCAAAGAAGTCTGACACCTTACCCCTAGACCACCAGGTCACCGCAAAATTAAGGTTGAATATATTATTTTGACAGTAGATGGAAGAGTAAGTTTGCATGTTCCACAGATCATTAATTATTTATTGGATAATTATCACTACTTTAAGGTGCAGAATTAGTTTTGAATATCCAAATTAGCATTAATTTTGTAATGGATGATTTACAAGATACATAATTTTTACAGTCTTAATTTATACTATTTCACTTAATTACAATGGTAATATTAGTTTACAGATATCGGTACTATCCATCTAGATATACAATTTCAATTTATACAACCAGACGTATGGATACTATATGAAAATAATTTTAATAACTTTAGTAACTGAAAAATACTGTTCTTCCTCTCACAAACTTTCAAAACTCAGTTCAAGGATAGGTTTGGATATCCTGAAGAACAATTATTTTGTGTAAAGTGGATAGCATTTCCATTAGACTAAACAATAGGGTTGTCCGAAAATACAGAATAATGTGTGAAAATTGAGAGACCAGTTTTTTTTTTTTTTTTTACAAATTGAATGGTTTTCAAACATTAGAGTTTCCTTTCCATACGTCAATTAACTCTTATTGGATTCATTAAAAACAATTAACCCCCTGATGTTCTTTGATATAAAATGAAAGTAAGACTTTGATAGCGATTACTGACACTTAACCGTACGTTTTATTTTTGTATATAAGATTCTTATCAGCTGAATATAAAGATTACTTAGCTTATATCAATGTGTAAATGAATAAACGTGATTCGTACTATTCGGACTACTATAATGTTAGCAGTCTCATGTTCAAATTGTAATGTTTATACTCTAGAAAACAGGAGTGGTTGCGTGTATGTTTTAACACGGTAGGCTGGGTGGAGAGAGTCACTACACGCATGTGATCCGGGATGGGAATAATCCAAAGAAGTGTCTGTAACATTCTGCAGTGTCATTTATTCATTCATTATAAATAGCTTCAAACATTACAAATAACTACATTTTTAGCATATTGATTTGTTTTTAAATATGAACTTATAATATCCAAACCAGTCATTTTTCAGAAATTTAGTTCCCTTGTTGTTTGATTTGTCTTTGTGTGTATTTTCACACAAAAATTATTGAAAAACCAACGGAATGGGATATCATAGTAATTGTAATTTTTAAATGATAGCAAAGTGTTTTTACTTTTTTTTGCAACATATATTAAATAAAACACCTTTTATGTACAACTTATGAAAATATTGGAATATACATATATTTATATAAGCATATAAATTAATTGCAATAATACAAAATGTTGCTATGTATTTTTTAAACTAAATAATATTTGAAAGAAACTGAACACATTCTTACACCTGCAATTTTAAAGCAATATTGGTATATGCCAAAGAACACAGTAAATTTATAACTTTTTAATAAAAGAAAACTATTATTAAATTAAAGGGTGAATGCTTAATTCACTAAAATTTATTTATGGGTGTTTCCTTATACTACAAATCACGATATCGATTGAGTGTGTTTTAAATTATTCTTTTAAGACTAAACAACATTTTAGAAAACATTCTAAATCAATCTTTAGTAAGGAGTGAATAAATTTAAGTTAAGACTTAGATATTGTTATTTAAAATTTGAGATGATATAATTTTAAATTAAATAATATATAAATGTAAATACTAAGGATAGATCACTGTACAACTAAAGACCCTAGACAAATTATTTACACTCTTGGAATAAAACTTATCTTATAACAAACTGACATTAAATTTAAAATATTTATTGACGCAATAATTGGACATTTAAAAGAGTCAAATGGTCAAACTATAATTTATAAAATATTAAAATTCCAATGTAATCGTAGTCTAATACAAGAATGAAAAATAAAACTTATTTAAAACAATAAGATTGAATAAAGTTAACATTTCCAGTCAAAAGTTTTATTAAATTATATTAATTGAAATTTAGTCAGATTTAATGAAAAGTTAGAGTTATATCTAAGTCTTATATGAAATCAACGTCCCATTACTCCTTATTGCTATTCCAGGTCAGATGGAGAAATCTCTATATATATAATATTAATTTGATAGTCTAAATAGTATTAATTAAATAATACAACATTCTAAACCAAACTCACCAGTTGAAAGTGTAAGTAGAATACAAATAAATGTAACTATTACATCAACTTAAATACTTAAAACCACGTAATAAATTTAAAACATATAATATAATTTATCAAAGTGTTTGGTTTAATGATAAACAGCAGATGCCAGTTGAGTCTCAAGATTCATTTTTACAGGAGCGCTGAGGTAATCTCCAAATATCATTAATACAGTAGAAAGCTTAATGATTATTCCAGAGTATTTTATTACATTTTTAATTTATTTTGCAATATTATTATTCTAAACGCAAAGGGGGTTTATTTTTATTATTTTGATAACAATTATTTGTTACGTATATCAAATAATGTATCATATAGAATAATGTTGTGGTTCTCATCATCAGTAGGCATGTGTTTGAAGAAGAGTTTAAGACTCTAGTTATTTACCATATGTAATTATAGCTATAAAAAAGGTTTAGAATAATTTATTTTATAATTTATAGCTAGTACGAACTCAAAACCTTTCATTCGATTTGTTTGTATGACTTTATTCTTAACCTGTCCTGGTGATGCACACAAACCTAAACCCATCAATTAAAATAAATGGAATCAATTCCCCTATCTGAGCAGTTATCTTCCATAAATTGTAGATATTGAAGCCGAAGTTTAACTTCTTCTAAAATATGCATATAGAGCTTTTTCTTATCTTATAAACAGAGTATTCGACAATCGTAATACCCAAATTGAAACAAAGCCATCAGTATTAAATGCAGTTGTTATCCAACACTTTTATATGGCTGTAATATTTGGACACTATACAGAAAATACCCAAAGGTATTGAAGGCATACCAATTACGCTGTCTTTAAATATACTATGGATCAAATGAAAATATAGGTGCACTAATATTAGTGCTGTGGTTGAAGCAAATACCACCACCAGCATTGAAGCAATGGTCATTCATCATCAAATCCGATGGACCGGCCACGTTTTCCGTAAGCCAGAATTCTGTCTTTAAGAAGATTCTTTGTTCACAGCTGAACGAAGGCCAACGAAATAATGTCAAACAAATGAAACGATTTAAGGACTCAACTAAGGGAAACATAAATAAATGTAGTCTTGGAGTTATGACTGGAAATCCATAGCCCATTACCTAACTACAAGAAGCTAATAGAGTGTTTTAATTTTGTATGCCACCAATATCTCAAACTGAGATGGAACGGGTATTACAACTTTAAACGTGCCTCTAAAAATTTTAGCCCCGAAATGATAAATGCAGCAGATCGGAAGCATGAAATCAGAAGAACTTGACACAAATGTTACACAAATTGCAGTGGTTGGTGCTTCAAATTAGCATCTCATATGCTATATTATAGTAGCTTATTTTACTCAGAGTCAATTTCAAACCACCTGCAAGCCACCTGAGACTATCGGAGCAGCTAATACCTCCGGATGGTCTAACGAGACTCTGCTATTTGAATTCATTAATTATTTAATAAGAAACTAATACTGTCCGTAGACGGACAAGTCCTGTTCCTCCTTGATAACCATGAAAGTCAGTCCCAGTCACGGAGCTTACAAAAAAAAGAAAATCAGGCGTCACTTTAATTACATTTGATTAACACACCTCATCCAAAATGCAAATCCTTGACCGAAATGTATTTAGTTCCATAAAGGCGTATTACAACATGGCATTGAACAATTGAATGTTATCTCCAGGTAACGCAATCAAAGCCCATGACTATTTACAGAATTTCTTCTTTAATGTGGACCAGGTAATCAATAGATTTTACGGTAAGTAACATAGCAAAAGGCTTCAAAATATCAGGGTTCGTACCCTTTAACGAGAACATCTTTTCTAATGAAAAACTTATGGCATCAAATTTAGAGATTGACCAAAACCATTGAAGAACGATCCTCAAAACCCTGAATGGAACAACACTTCAGATTAAGTTATTGCTACATTGCCAAGTCGTTGGTCATGTTTATTGACATACAATTAAGACACTGTGCTCTCGAAATCAAAAATTGTTATTCCATAAATGATAATACTTCATCCAAGGGCACCACCAAGGATGGAAACAAGTAGAGAGTGACCAAAGGGTGAATCTTGCATTCTCATAGATAATTCCGAAAAAATATATATTGAAGAGAGAAAACAAAACAGAAAGAAATCTAAAATGAACAAAGTAAATAAAAAATTAAGCTAAACTTTTTTCTTTTATGAAAGTTCAGAATCTGATGAAGAAAGTTTACCAGAAGGAGGCCGATACGAAAAAAAAAACAACTTTATATCAGAAATGAAATAAATTGAGGAGGAAGCACGGTTTGAAAAATAATATATATAATCAATGGTTACTTTAGTTTTTTAAAACTCTCGAGTAAGAAGACAGTTAAATATTATGTCAATGAAGTGGGCAGCAGAGAAGAAATATTTGAGACGACATAAAACAAGTTATAACAAGATGACAATATCTATGATATTGAGATGACGCTGTCATATTAAAGCTTCCTCATTTATCAGTATGTGGTGGATCTGTTCGCGAAAGATACTTAACATTTGGAGTTGATCTTTCTACACGGTATAAGAGATTCATTGCTTTATATTATACTAGTTTGGGTTCAATTAACAAATTTGCTAAACATTTTATTAAAATTTAGTATTTGTAACCTATCGCTCAAAGATACAACGCCCTCTATTTAGAGGTACAACCTCATATAGTACCATTGACTGCAATTTATTAATTACTTAAAGGTAGAAAATGGGCATATATAGTTAAAATTCAGTTTTGAAAAAAAAACCTATAATAGGATAAAGCCATTAGATTTAGATGCTAACTTAATCAGACCCTTAGAAGCAAAAATGAGGTGGGGAAAATTCAAAAATATATGTTTATATAATATATAATAGATCCTTAGGAGGGGTTGTTTTCTGCACAACGTCATAGAAGAAAAGGTTGAGGGAAAGAGGCATTTAGGAAGAAGGAGGATTCAAATATTAGATGACATGAAGGAAACCATAAAATTCTGGGAACTAAAGGAGAAGATAGAGGACATGGTGCATTGGCGGTCTAAATTCATTGACAAAAGAATGGACCTGTCGTAAGACAAAACACCTAATAATAATAATAAATAAGTAAGATACATATTGAGTTTAGATTCACCTATGAGTTGGTTGTTTGAGGATTATCTTATACTGTGATAAATTTTATTACCATCGTTTTTACTAAAATAATAATTACGTGATTAGAAAATTAGCTATTTCAAATGATTTTATTTAGTTTATATCATAGTTAATTATCCACACAGAAAGTTTAAAATTATGTTTTTGGTTTACTATGCCAAAGGCTTGATTAAGTAAATTTATAACTAGAGAAATAAGCTTTACGAAACAGTTTTAAGATTCATTAAATAGTATGCGAATCATCCGTAGTTTATATTAATTAGAGTAAGCGCTAAGGTTTCAATAATTTCCCAAAAATGTAAAAAAAAAAAGTTACTAATTCGTTACAATGTCTAACAAAGATTTTCTTTTAAATATCTAGTCATTGTTTATTAGTGCAAACATTCGCTATGTGAATGTCCTGATCAATATGAATTAGTGTGAATACTTGCTGTTTAAAAGTCCCAATCAGTAAATTTTAGTGCGATTATTCGCTGTCTGTATGTCGTAGTTAACAAATTAACAATTTGTCCGTTTCACTGATAAAAAGTACCCACTTCAGCGATAACTCAGTCAGCATGTATTTGTGTAGGAACCTATTCTTTGTTTGTATGTCCAAGTAAGTTAAAATTAGTAGCTCAGCATTCTCTTCTTGTATAGCTTATACGTTAATAACAATGGTAGTACTACATAGCCCCCTTGTACATCCAAGTCATTAAATATTAGTCGTACTAATTTTCACGTACAAATTAATAAATAGTGATAGTACTACACACACCCTTGTATATTCAAGTCAGTAAATATTAGTGCATGGTCTAAGTCATCACATTAGCTGCCATTGACAGGGAAATCGGGGTTCATATTCTGTTTGGGTGTATTGAGGGTGGTTTTCCCGAAATTTTTTCCCACTTTACCTGCATCCTAATCCAGTTACAATTCCTCTAAATTCAACCTTACTAGTCCCTATCTCATTATTTTAATTAGTACATATGCGTATAACCTGAAAAGGTAGTAAGACACGGTGCTATATATAATAGTAGTACTAAATTTCATACTTGTACAAGTACATCCAAGTCAGTATATATTCACAGTACTACTTTCCTTTCTTCTATATACAAGTTAATAAACACTAGTAGTGCTACAGACACACTTTGTACGTCCACGTCAATAATTTTAAGTAGTACTACATATTACACCACTTGTACTGTACATCCATACCAGTCAATACTAATAGTAGACCTACTTAATACCCCGCTTGTATATACAGGATTGGGAAGAAATACCTGGCATGTTTTAAAAGTGAATAAAAAATATAAAATTGGTATTATACATTTTTAATAGCGTATAACCTGAACGGTTAGTAAGATGCAATTTAAAAAAAATACGGTATCATAGTACTATAAAGAAGGGAGATTTAGTTTTTTCTATTTTCTTTACTTCTTGTTAAAACCTATTTCCTTCATACGGTTTCCATTAGACTGCACACGCTGCTGTAGCCAATTATTGAAGCTCACCATCACCCGCTGCAACATATCCTCCGGTATGTTTTAAACTTCTTCGGAAAGGCGTGTTTTTATATCGTTCAGTGTGGCTGGCCGACTATTGTACACTACACCCTTCAAGTGAGCCTTAAGAAAGAAGAAAGATCATGAGAACAGGATGGAAAGCTCACGTCTCCAAATCGATAAATCACATGGCCTTGGAACATGTTGTAGACAGCAGTCATGCTGATACGATGTGTGTGAGCTGTGAAGCTATCTTGCTGGAACCAAAGAAACTCCCGTCGAGGTAGAGTGTTGATTCTTGGCGCCAAGAAGTTTCCAGTCATGTCTATGTATTGATAGGCATTGACTGTTACTGTATGAATATCATCCTCTTTAAAGAAATAAGCTCCAATTATGCAGAAAGATGACACAGCACACCATACTGTGACTTCAGTACTACGCAAAGGACGCTAATGAGTATCCCAAGGGTTTTCTGCGGCAGTTCTGTTTACTGATTGCTCCAATAAGGTAAAAATGAGTGCTTCATCCGAAGAAAACCAGAAAATTCTGTTCAGAAATTGTTCAGCATTTCAGGGTTTTCATTCAGAAGATTTATCAGAACTGTACACCTGTTGATTCTTTGTTCTTTATGTTGATTTGTAAATAAATGAACCACTTGAATCTTGTAGGAATGGAATTTTAAATCCTTAATCATCCATCTAACAAATCGACTTGACAGTAACATGATTGACTATCGATCATCTTGGACTATGGAGGATTAAACCTAACACTCAAGCATTTTTTTTTTCTGTTCGAACAGATCTTGGCCTTCCTGGCTGTTTTTCATCCTTAACAGATTCTTCCTCTCGCCATTTTTAAACCCAGAGAAGTATCGAGTTGCGTGATGGTGCATCCCTTCAGTTAAATTGTCGCCTAAAGTCTCGTTGAGTAGCAGTGATAGATTTGGTTTTAATAATTAGCTCTACCGCAGCGATACGCTCCCGCACACTCTAATTCAGGGCAACTAAACTCATATTTGTTTTACTATCTCCCACAAGCGTGGCATCGCTGCTCAACGAAAGCGCGTGTCGTTACTCTTTTAAAACTGTCAGCTATTTCTGCCCATCCCTGTACAAGGATTATGAGCTCCAACCAACGCAGGGAAAGACTTATATTCATGGTTTCAACCCCGTCTCACGATGGATGAAGAGAATCTTGTATCCTACAGACCTCGGCCAGGATCGTGATGATTGCAGAGAGACTTGTATACTTCAGCCCTCAACTTAGCTATGTATGGTTTGTGAGGTTATTGTAAATGACAAGTTTATATTTCATGTCATGTATGTATGGTTGGCTATAGGTAGTTATTTATGTATGTATGATGGTACGTATTAGATTTTATTGATGGTCTTTATTTTGTTTATGGCTTTGTGTGCATGTATTAGTTTATATATGGTTTGTGGTGTTTTGTGGGTGTTTCATTATAGTGTTATTGTATGTATCGCATATATATTATATATATTTGTGTGCTTTGTATGGCTGGAAGTATTAATGTTTATCTGCAATATGTGTATATGTAATGGTGTTGATGGTATGTATTATATGTATTGTTTTGTGTTTATTTGATGTATGTATTGTGTATTTGTTTTTCCGTATTGTATACATATATGCGTGTTGCATGTATTAATGTATTATTCGTATGGTTTGTGTTGTTACTGTATGTATGGTTTGTGGTGCTATTGGGTTAGTTGTATGTTTGTATGCAATGTATGGATTAATGGATACATGTAGGTTTAGCTGATTGTATGCTATATATATATCGATTTGTATGTATTTGATGTATGTATGTAATGTAATGTATGTATGTAATGTAATGTAATGTATGTATGTAATGTAATGTATGTAATGTAATGTAATGTATGTATGTAATGTAATGTATGTATGTAATGTAATGTATGTAATGTAACGTAATGTAATGTAATGTATGTATGTACTGTAATGTATGTAATGTAATGTATGTAATGTAATGTATGTATGTATGTATGCAATATAATGTAATGTATGTATATGTATGTATATATGTATGTATGTGTGTATGTATGTATATATGTATTTATGTATATATATATATGTATGTATGTATTGTACCACCCCTCTCTCATTCTATTTAGTTACGGCCACAATAGACTAAAAAGAAAGGGGCGAAAACTAAGGGAATTATAATATGAAAAGTTGAAACATTTGCAAAATTAAGAAATCGTAAAACAGTTGGAGGTTAAAGAAATATTTGAATTATTTATTCAAAGTAACAAACAGTGTTAAAACAAGTTACATGGCCTTACATGTCAAACTGAAGTGTGTTTGAAAACAAATACATCATAGTATTATATCAATTTGTCTAGAAGAGACCAACAAAATAAGCAAAATTTTTGCTATTATTTAAAGAAAACTTTCTTTATGATATACAAGCTTCTAATTCACCACAATGAATTAAGATCAAACAAAATTAGTATAAAAGGTTTAAATTTTAAATATTACAAAGATTTTAAAGAGCTTAAAGAGCCTCTTTTAAATGATTAACAACGCGTCAGATTCACACCTGTGAATACAGACAAAAAAGTTTTAAATTCAGAGTTTAAATTTAAATATCGCACCAGATATTTTCTTAAAGTTTTAACTCCTAAA